>OZ010691.1:7860869-7919931 GCA_963932265.1 Thymelicus lineola
TTTCAAGACTTACTTGCCTTTATATGATCGATTTCAGTTCAGATCCTGACCGCTAGAAGCCCTATACAAACTCCTTTGCATGAACTTCGTATGGGCAAATATTTGACTCGCTCTCCACCTAGTATCGAGTCTGTTAACTTATCGTTGCTACACAAGTATTTGATATTTGAGGTAGGATATATAGTCATGGACGGATGAGGGAACTCTACACACAAGAGTACAAAATACATATATTATACTGTATTCCTCCCACATGCCATGTTACTTCCATTTATAACAGACTAAACTTGATCACCACTCCGTATTAAAGGTTACGGCCTTTGCTAAGTGATATTGGAGTTGTATAACCTAATCTGTAAAACGTTGTGATTTGTATATCTAACTATCACATCAAATAACAATTATGTATTTATATTTTTAAAGCCCTGTTTCTGAACATTCAAAACTATATTTGAGTTAAAGTTATTAATAATGTGTAATATGAGTTGGTTTACTTTTACTACCTACATAAAATTAACGCCTAATGGATAACAGATTTATGCTACGTAGGTATTTGAATCCAATTTTATATTATTATATTTTAAACCCGTTAAAACCGTGGTGTTTATTATATTTTAACCCCAATGTTGTCTGTTCATATGTGTGACAGTGACACGATATCGCAACGACAAAAAATGGAAAGCAGTGGTGACGTATAAGTAGTCACAGTATATCGCATCCTCAGTGGAAAAAAGGCATAAGATGAAAATTGCAATTTCACAGGAGAGCAAAAAACTGTTAAAATATCAGTAAGTAGTCAAAGGAATGAAAATTACGATTTCTTGCATTTAACCATCAAGATTAACGATAAAAATTTGAAAAAAATTGAGCATATGCAGCTTTTGTCCCTCTTTCCAATCATATTAATAACTAAAATTCAAAGTAACACGACTTAAACTTTTTTCCACTGAGGGTGCAATATATCTTGCTGCACACGTTGAAATTTTGCGGGCTCACTCGCACTTAGGTCTTAAGTCTAAGTGCAGTATATAGTAGCAACTACGACTACTTGACGGCACTTTGTCGGAACCACAAAAATGCGACTTTGTTGATAGACTTTGCGTACTAGCAATAGCGTCTGTTAGTAGTTCTTTACGGTGGCTTCAACGTGGCTACAATTTTGCCAAAATTGCAATCGAAAAATGTTGTCCGTGAAAATAAGGCATTTACATATAAATTGTCATTATTATATAGTATAGTTCTTGCAGATATGAACAGACACTTCTTAGTACGATCATATTTTTTGTATGGTGGGCACCTTAGTTATAAACACAATTACACTACATGTCATAACCATAATTAATAATGCCCCGACTCTTTTGTACATAATGAACAAAATGTATTTACAATAGTTACTACTTGTGAATATGTAAATAGTAAATATTTTTTTAAAATAAAGTGCCGTGTTTTATTTTTTATGGACATCAGTTGCACCAAGATATAAAAAATCCAAACTTCCAAAAAAACCAGCAAACAAGAAATCTCTTCAGCTTTATTGTATTTGTATATACGAGTATAATCACAAATATTAAATTAATTTTAGAGTGACAGGTGGATTAAATTCCAAATTTACTTATTATACAGAGTAATTAACTTTGTTCAGTTTCAAACCAATAGAAATAAATCAAAGCATCGGCAACAAATACCTTTGAATCCCGTATCGCTTTGACGCATCACTGAGCACCTGCAAATTCGCCAAAGTAATCAATGCAATTTATTTCATCCAGTTAGCTAAAGCGATAGTTATCGATATCAGTTTTTGTGATTGAATACATATATTCACGTGAACAGCTCACCTGATTGTAATCGGTGTCAGAGCCGATCACGGATAGCAATTACAATAGAGGCATTACCGATGATATTGCAAAGTGGTAATCTACACTAAATCACCGCCTTTTTTGTAAGTATATAAGACCTTACCACAAAGTACATAGCATAAGTATATTATTTAAGTCATTAGCATTATCTAAGTATTAAACATCATCGGAGGACACACGTATAAACAAGAGACTCGTTTATTACTGGCCTTCTGAAACTGTAACTGAAATAATAGAAAAACATTTACGATAGATTCTAGAAGGAGGTTCCCAGCATTCTCAAGTAGAACTCAGGTAATAAAGTGCAGAAAAATGATTGGTTATGATAACTTCAACGTTTAATAACACGCATCATGATTTTTAGTGGACCTATATCGTAATAAATCCTTTAACAACGAATATGAAATAAATCATCTGTTGTCAATAATTGCCCTGAATTCCAAATCAAATTATTCGTAAAAGCAAGCATTGAAAGTTATAACACAGTAATTGCACCACAAATTCTGTGTGGTCATGTATTTGGCTCAGCCCTAGCCTACATTCTACTCATGTGTATTTCACCCTTCCCGTTGAAACACGTTTCTATTACCGCTTACTTAATTAAAACCACATGCGTACATTGCGGTTAGGACGATTAGCGACGTGCGATAAGATAATACTGCGGTATTTGTAAAGTGACAGTAGACTTAAGTGTACCTATCAAGTAAGCTAAGGTAATAAGGGAAAGGTAAGTAAGTACTAAAGTAAAACTGACTTATTCCAATATTGTCCAAATATTCATGACACAAGACACACAGAGGACAGGCATTCAAGATTCAAGTGATAAATGCCATAAATCTGAGATTAAACTGATATGACTAATTTTATATATGAGTTCGAGTACCTATCCTTATCGAAAGGCATAATAATATTATGGCATTAGGTGTCAGTTGAAACATCAGGACAAATATGTAAACAGACTGTACGATTGCCGGTTAATAGTTTTTAGTCTTGCAACATTTTCGAATTAAATTTAACGGTTATACAAATTCACATTTGAGAAATAAAAGACGACCAGTATAGTGGAATGCTTATCATATCGGACCGCCGCCGCCGCGCCGTACCAAGGATCCTAGGTTCGATTCCCATCGAGACTGAAATTTTAATGATGAGTTAGAATTTCTGTTCTCTATGTTGCTAATGGCACTTACAACACGGGGAATTATAGAAGCGTATAAAAAATGGTTGCGTAGTAACATTAAGACATTTCAAATTGACCCTGGAACCATTTGATATTGGAACGATTTTGTCGTGCACTTCAAAAAAAATTAATATTAAATTTCAATAAATATTTTGTATGACATATTCATGAACTCTAATTAGTTTATGTCTAAAAAGATTAGGAGCAGATGGTGCTCGTTACGCTTACATTACAACCGCTTGTAATTACAGGATGTGATATATCTCGCGGATGACGGCAGCTTAGTGGGAAGCCTCTAATGCGTAGATTGAATTGAAATATTCCTACGAAGCTTTGTAACCATTCAAGCAATTCAAATGTGGATCAGAATTTGCACCACTTCAATTCATGTTATTTAGAATGAGATAAACATTCGTCGTGTCGATAGTTAGTTTGCTTTTTCTGCCTCGAGCAGTTTTCTGAGACTATCAAGACACACGTTACAGATTTTGTGAAACACAGATCAGGCCACAGCTTTATTAGGATTCCATTCAAAAGGACCTTTAGAATCACTTTATTTTTCTTCCGTCGCAAGTCGAAATTACTATTATGTCAACGCAGTCAAACGATACGGACGTTTTTAAATTATTTTAACACTCACAAGGGAATCAAAACCTAAAGGGTACTCTCTTTAGCCTAAAATCACGCACGGAACCCTCGGTGCGCGAGTTTGACTCGAATTTGGCTGGTTCTTTTACATTATAGTAATGGCGGATTCATACTCTAATTACGTACATAATACTATTGCAACCGCTTTGCACACCATTTTGGCGATGAAACAGACAGCATTGAAGGCAGTTGCAAAAGAGGAAATCAAATAGAGCCATTTAATGATAATGATTGTAAGTTAAATTCAATGAGAGTTTGCCACTTTCGTATTGAAGGCGACCGATTTTAAGTGGCGATTATATTCCATGAACATCTGTTACCAACATCTTATCAGATAGAACAATTGTTCGACAGAACAATTAGGAATTTTATACTAGCTCCATTATCACGTGGAATCTTATGAAGTTCATAAGTCTTCAAAATCAAATTTCATGATTGTACGTAACGTCCTGAACGTTACGTAGTGGTAATTACATACGTGCGGATTGATACCATGTGGATAGATTACGAACATGATTGAATAGATTACATCCGTGAAGTCTACCTGGCCAACTACCGATCTCTTGCGTCAGCTATGTAGTCGTCAGCCATTCTCTACTCGTAGTATTCCGGCTAGGAGCTTGATGAGCAGTTCGTACGTTCTTTCTTTCTTCTCTTTTCTTGGCCAGCAGCGGATTGGTAACGATCAAGGTATTACTGATGTGCTCTTGAACTTCACCTAGAACTCTTGAATGACCGACCGCTTACCATCAGGTGGCTCAACTACTCGTTGTTCCATACATACATACAGTTATTATAGTTCTACTAATATAATAAATACTAGCTTCTACCCGTAGCGCGTATATAGACTTCAGATATGAATGCTTAGAGAAATGAAGAATGTGATAAATAAAAAATAGTACGAGAACATTTATAGGATGACCCTATAGCCCAGTTGGTAGCGATTCGACCCAGCCTGCAAAGCGAGGGACGCAGGTTCAATTCCCGGCTGGGGCATTTTCTTGTGAGAAATAAATATTTGTACTCGGGTCTTGGGTGTAATAGTGATGTGTTATTTTTATGGTCTATGATAACCGCAACACAGGGTGTATACCTATACTGCGGGAGTATGCTAAACGATTTTCATTTAGGTAATTTAGCACACATAAACAATCTGGAATAAGATATAGGGAATTATACCGGGAAATGTGAAAAAAAGCCGCGGGTGGAACGCTAGTACTTCATAATTCATACTCATAGTCGATTGAGATAACTTACAAATGGCCCGTGCCTACGAAATACTCCCACGTCGTCTCTGTCTGTCCCGCCAATCTATTCGTATGTTAATTTTGTGCAAATCTGTTTATAGATTATGGAGTTATAGAGGATTAAGTAAACTAGTGCACATACGAGAATACATTATTGACTATATTATGTTGAGAATGAATCTATTTAGCAACATTGAGTTACGTAGTCGTTAAGGTGAAGATGTCGTGATTGTTTGTAGATTAAAGTAAAATCATACCTTTACAAAATAAATTGGGGGTTCCTTTTATGGGTAGCCGGCAAACGAGCTGATGAATATCGTCATCCATGGTCATCAGCGATACCAAAGGCATCACCAACCAAGAAGAAGAGAAGAAAAAGAAAGGAAAAACTAGCTCTCAAGGTCCCAAACTAGACCACGACGAGTCGTTTGGCGGCTGACTTGAGCAAGAGGCAGGTAGCTATTCTGGCACAAATAATTTTGATAATGGTGTTACAACTATTAAAATCAATATTACCATATAATCCCTGCGACGGGCCCTACCACCATCAGCCAGAATTTAGTCGCCTCTTACGACACCCATCTGGCGTGAGATTGGGATTAAAGGCCACCCTTAAGCCCCTAATAAATGCTGGTGTAACTTAGTAGTGATAAAGTTACAGTGAAAGGTCCCTTCTGTTGGAGGTACCTGGAACCACGGGTACCACCTAAAAATATTCTTTTCACTTTGGTTTTTTTATCAATTATTTTTTTAGTACATCTTTAAATTGCAGTTTTAATGCTCAATCTTTAAATTTCAGTTTTAATGCTCAATCTTTAAATTGCAGTTTCACAATCTTTAAATTGCAGTTTTAATGCTCAATCTTTAAATTTCAGTTTTAACACCCTGCACTAGCTTCAAACGGCCAGTGCAATGTGCATTGCATTCAATGTTGCACATGCGAATACGTGATATTCCTAATTATGTTCAAACATTGCTGAAAAATTTATACGTAAATGACAGTAATAAAGCTACGGGTGATAAATCTCAGTCAATTTTAAATTATCAACTAGTTAATACTGTTGGCGCGTCCGTACAGCAATAGTACAGTACGCGACCTAAAGCAGGATTCCGTGTGTGCACATAATACTAGACCATGCTAGACTTACCTTCAAGTTGGGTGGTGCTGACGAAGAATTCTTCGCGCGATTTGTCTTCTTGTTGGTTCGTCTGAACTGTATCCAATATACATACACACACGGCCTTCGATATAAGTGGACTGTATGGAAGCGGTATTAAGCGGTAGAAAGAAAGAGTTTCCACGATGATGGAAGACCAGCGGCGCGGATGGGCACAGAGCAAGCGGTCAGCCCGATAGCCAGGTATGGACTGATTAAGAAGCGTACGCGCAGATTAAACGCGTAATGTTTGAGGGTGGATTTAGAAATCGCCTACTGGCGCGAACAAATACTATTTGTAAATTATTGAACTGTACTAGTAGGAGAGATAAAAGTCTTAACTTATTATTGTTATTTTTTATTAAGTCAAGACAAAAATCGACATGGATATTTAAAAAAAACCTTCGTTCCAGTAAGGCAAAGCGAGTACTACTTTTTTTTAAATATATGTAATCAAAATAAAACTTATTGATATTTTCATTTTACATTGCTAAACTATGTGAAAAACTCCCCTTTTTCAGTGCAGTACGAGGTGCATAAGATCTCACATTTTATTTTCTCTACAGATTCTAAACTAACTTAACCATGGGCGGCGGTAAATTTAGGTAAATTAATTCATAGTTAATAATGATCAAGAATAAAATCCATATATTTTTTGATTTCACGCCAAAAAAGGAATTAAATCTGTTAAGGGCGGTGGGGGTTAATAAGACTCGTGGCTGCTATAAAGTCTGGTTTAGGGCAAGGTCCAAAACGCAAATCAAAATCCAAAACGCAATGTCGCAGCAAATGTGTTAAAACAATTGTTCTTATGAATATAAAACTCCAAGTCAGTCAAAAACCATTTTCTGTTTGCAGACTTGGTATTGCTCGAATTTGATCAAAATTTTAGGCACAGAAATACGCCAATTTTCATTCCGTTTGGCTTTAAATCCAGATTGGAGGCCACATCGAAAAAATTGAGTTTCAGTATATACCTATCTAGTTTATGTAAAAATGTAAATGACTTCATAGAAGGGGTTCACTGTAGGTATTTAAATACCAATATAATTTTTATTGTTTCATGTATCCAATGGAATTACTTATAGACAGCTGTCTGTTATGTTACAACATTCGTTTTGGGGCAACTCTGCTGAATTGAAAGGTTTGAATAGGTACAAATAAAGACTAGAATTGAGCACTTTATTGACATATTTATATAGGAAATTCCTGCAGATTTAAAATATAAACTATTTTTCATTCTTTTTTCTCGGCTTGGATGTATGTTATCTATGGCACCCACGACACAGAGAATTCTTGAATGGGGCTATGTGTAACTTTTACGTTTATAATGGTATCAAAATATTTTTTGAGTTTCATTTGCAGTAACGAAGAGCCACCAACAAGTTAAGCAAAGACTAAGACCATACTATCATGATGCCCAGTACCAAATTTTCTCTTAACATAAAAACATTTTCGAAATCAGCTACTTACCATACATAAACCACGCGTTTTATCACGGTATAAAACAACAACAGCTATAGGTATAATCAAGACGTATAAAAATATTAACATGAGGCTTTAAACTTTTGTAAACAGCCAATAATGCCGTTCTCTGAAACGTGAATCGCTTTGCCATTGTTGAATTCAATTCATCGAACAATAACCATTTGAGAAAAGGCAGTACGTGCCCCACCGATTTAACAGAACGTGTCTATATCCCGCACTCACTGATACAATTTATTACTGAGCCCAAATTTTACTTAAAATCACAGACAATTTCGCTTATGACACAGGCTGTTCAGCGACTATAAAAAAATTGGGGACTCCATTACATTTGACCCTTCTTCTATTCGATTTGTATAACATGATTTTTACGTTCACAAACAAGTGGACCCGAGTTAATTGTTATTCTTTTTTATCAGGGTTGTATATGTTTTTTAAAGTTTGTGGGTTTCCCTATGACGATTATATTTTGTGCATAGGAAAAAATGTAAATGTTTTACTATAAAAAAGTTACTACAAAAAAGTTTTCTCACAGTAGTGCTAGCAAAGCAATTTATTTCCCTTTAAATAACAATGTTTTAAACGAAAAGAGAGAGGAATAGGCACAACAAAGTGTAAAGTCAAAATATTTTCCTTTACTGAATACCTTTCCACTGACGCAGTGGAGGCGCGAGCGGTGACCCGAAAATTTTCTCTCACTTCAAATAGACATACAGTTCTCAAATATCTGCAATATTTGTTTAAAAGGCTCGAAATGCCTCCTAGTTTATTTGATAACACAGAAATCGTTCGAGCACCGTTTATGCAAAGATTCTTTCTCGGAAAGGGAATTGCTTCATTGAAAGGTGGTCGTACAGAGAAAATAGTAATTGAAATTTTCTCTATTTTCACGTGCGGCCTTTTAGAAGTATTCTTTAAAATTGTATCTTATAAATAAATATAAAGATTTCATATCTATTCTATCGGTATTCCTATATATAAAAATCAATCGCAATATTTCGCATGTCCTTGTAAACTCAGCTTGATGATTTTTTATGTATATTCAAGAAGAATCACGGATAGTTTAGATACTAAAACTAGCATACATTTAAAATTTTTGCAGCTGTCAGTCAAACAAAAATTTTAAATTCCCTTACCAATATGACACCAAAAATGATATTTTATTACAGTTGATATCGATTGTCATATTGGTAAGAGAGTCATTTTGATCATTTTCATCCAATGACAACGCATTATATAACACATTCTCATTTGTGATGCATACGGCTCTATCCGAATAACAAATCTACATACAAACATAATTTGTATTGAGGTAACTGTGACATGCACGAATAAGAGATTCCCTATGGAATACGACGAGCGACTGGCACGGTACAATTACATTTCAGTTCGCACTGAGAATCGGCTAGTACTCCCATATACTAGTGGCCTAACTGTCATTCAACATGATCTCTAAAGGATCGAATACATATTATATGGCTTTTATACAAAGTCGTAAACTATTCGCTAGTCTATCTGACCAATAAAACTAAGGAGTAGTAATAAATTAGGTATTGAAACTACACAAAAACCAGAGTTGTCATTTAGTGTTCTTAGCTTTGCATAGTTTCCAAAAGGTATTAGCACAAATTACTAAATTCTAAATACACTCGAAAAAAATATTCTCACACAATACTTCTACAGAGTACAATATAATTTACTGTTTACTCAGCTGCAAACTTAACAAGTACACCTGATCGTGTATGGCCACGATAAGAAACGTTATCCGTTAATGCTTAAAGACTAGTCGTATGCGACTTTCCGACGACTTATGTCAATCGTAGATAAATAAATTAGTCTGGTGATACAGATTCGTAAGCAAGTTAGGGAATTATATGGAGAACCACGCTTCTATACATCATAGAGTTACATTTATTTATTTATTTACTATAATTAAAACGGTAACAACCAATTACTTTAATTATAAACTTAATATACCAATCTTACATAATATACAAACTTAATATACAAATCTTAATATACCAATTACATTAATTATAAACAATACATTTATACTTCTCGCTCACAAAACTTCAAGCATACAGACAATATTACCGACCATTCATCCGCAATTAAATCGCACTCAGGGTATGCATCCAGAAGAGCGTTGAACGCTTTACATACGTTAAGTCATGTCGGAGACCTTGTATCACAATACACCTGAAAGTTTTATTAAGATCGCCATTCAATCCTCGACAAATACACACTAGAGGAGTACGCTCTAACCTCCTAAATTAGCAAAGGCTAGTCGAGCAAGACCTTTGTTGTCCTTAGCTTGTAACTGAAAATTAAATTAAATGATAACCACGTTAAAACATCGTTTATCAATATTCACCCCTACACTGACATACATTAGCGTATCATTTATTTGCATGACACGTAAGTTTTAGGTTATAACACGCAACGATACTTTAATTAGCGTAACATGTATACAAACATTCGACGATGACGTAGTATTAATATAATATTTATTTAAAACTTTTACCCAAAAACCTGCCCATTCTGAAATGATAAGGTTTAATTTTTAATTTGCTCGGAGTGCATTAAAGCAAACCGTACTTTCTTAAAAGTAAGTAAATTAAATTTATTTAGTAACATCGAGACTACATTTATTAATTAAAGTTAATGTTAAAGAGTAACTTAAGATTAAATACCGTGTGTAAAAAATAGATACACCATACATTATGTTTATATACTTATGCAGTCATACCAATGCGTATTTATAATTTGAACTGAATTATAGCCATCGAATTAAATCGGCAGTAGTCGTTTCGTTTCCAATAAAGATACGTGAATTCAAGAGAAGAATCGGCTCCACACCCTAAAGTAATTGTCCGTTTTCGAAGCAAACGATTTCTATTGCTTATTGCCTCCGAGGGTTTCTTACAATTTTCTTAATGTTTTTATCGGACGTGAATTTTATTACACTGATCTACAAGAAGGAAACAAATATCACGACATTAGTTAGACTTCTTACTCTTGTAAGTAGGTATTAGGGTGGACCCAATAATAGCACCTTATTGTTTCATTGAAAGGAAACAACTCTTCTAAGACCACTTTGTTGTCAACCCCCTTTTTCTCAGCAACTTGTAGAAGCTTTCAGTTGAAATTATTATAAGTAATATCCAATACTCAGGTCTGGAATCCCTTAGAGCTGTGAAAAATCAAGCTTAAATGTCAAGGCAGTCAAAAGAATACGGACATTTATGTTGTTTGAGTTATTTTGGCACTGGCGAGGGAATCAATTACTATATGGTTTAATATTATTCGTCAATAATGGAGATCAAAATTTAAATAATAATGTTTTAAATTATTAATTTTGACGAAATAATTAAGGGTGCCATAAAAAACACCATTAATATATTACGTGATAGAAGCTAAATTCAATATTTTCAGTGTGGTTGCTTTCTAAATTTGCATGTATTTAAATATAGTTAAGATAATAAAATAACACAAATAATACACAAAATGATAGAAAAACTTATCTACGTAAAAATACAAAACCATTATTAAATCTCACACATGGATTGAAAAACAAAACCTCCATAAGTCGATAAGCTTTGAAACCCTTTATGGTTTTGTAGATACGAGAACATAAAATTTTAGACCCACAGACCCAACAATAATAATGTATTGGTTGTTGAGCCATTCATTGTCAACGTATTCATTAAATTCAAATGCGATGCGGGACACGTACAATTAAATTTTATATCCCAGAGGAAGTTATACATTATAATAAAACAATGATGTCATTATTGATATATCATGATACCAAGAATCCCGAATCCTTACATTAGAAGATTTTTAAAAGCATTATTTGTATTCGTAGTAAATCGCTCAAGACAATGGGCGTAGATTTAGAAATTGAGTCTACTTGGCTTCTTTTATCCATATAACAAAGCATAATTGACACGAAAACGAAATACAAAAAAGCATTCTATGGCTCAAATACAAAAAACTTTAATGTAACAATACGCTGTAATTATCTCAAAAACAAAAGAATTAGCTAGAAGCAAGAATATTATAATAACATAATATTACCGACATTGTGTATTAAGTCTTTATATTTTTTAAATATTTTAAATATTCTTCGAATGTACCCAACTGCCATCATGTACATATGTAAGCCGAAGGTGTTCCTTACAAAAAAGATAATAATAAGACAAGCAAACAGATACCTCAATAGTGTTATTAGGAATCGCATAATCATTACCACGTAACATGCATGCATGCATTTGGAAATGAAAATTTAAATAATGCCAAAATGTTAAAAAAGACAATGTGACAATTGCCTTATTCCCCGAAGTGCAAGCAGCATGCACGTCAATGGTTACTATATATTTGTGTAGTGTACATTATATCCATATAATTATTAATTTTATTATTACTTTAGTAACTTACAGTACGTCGGACGTATCTTGGCGCGTCTGAACTTCGCGCAGAAGGCTGCGCAGTAACATAATTAGGCAATTCTCGGTACGCGGCGTATTATATCTCAAACACACGTCAGCATGTTCGTGTCGCTATCTCTATCTTACATGCGCTTAAGTTCGCAAAGCCTATGTTCAGACGCGTCAAGTTCCGTCGGCCGTAGTGTACATAATTCGTAGCTTCGTAGCCATTTCGTAGCTCTCGACTTCAATAACTCGTAGTGTTCTCGTAGCTCTACAAGTCACAACGTTGCCAATTCTACGCGAAATAAAATGTATTATTATACCTTCGCAACACGTGTATAAGCAAATTGTGTTATTAAAGCTGTTCTCCGCTTTATTCTGGTAGGCAATACTTCGGTGATGCCTATTAATAGTGCTACTGATGTAAATCGCAAACGGTGACTACTTATCATTAGCTGGCTTGTCTTTATCGATTATTTAAATAAAGAACGATCACTAACGCCCCAACTCAGAGTCACCAACGGTTACTTTAATCGCTCCTTAGTAAAGAATCGCCATACAAATTCTGTACTAAGGAGCGATTTAAGTAACTGTTAGTGACTCTGTGTTGGGGCGTTAGACACCTTATTATCCGAGTTACTTACTTAATAGTAATAAATATAAACTCAGCCTTTTGAATACGTAAACAAAAGAAAACAAGTTTAAAAAGGTAAAATATTGTATTTTTAACATTATAAAACCATATATTATAATGAATAATATATATTAATTATTACATATATTATTTTATTCATAATATAATAATACATATTTTTATTGTAATGAATAATAAAAATACTATAAATCAACTTGAAGTAGCCATCAATATCGTAAGCTATCCTGTCCTCTTTATCTCTGCTATATTCGTATGATACATTGTAGCTTTTATTCACTTCCTTTGATTACATATCTAATAAAATATTTTATTGAAACCGTCATTGCTCATACAGAAATAAAAATAACTTTGTATCGTATTCCGATATTTTTTAAATAAGATATTATATATGATAATATTTAATTATTATTCGCTACTGTGAAATAATAATATAATAACAACCGCTAATATGTTAGACACGCGCTAGGCAACATATTGGTCAAATAACAATATTAATTTGTATTATTCGACAAATGTACATTACATTCCTTTGCGGTGCCAGATTCCTTTGCTATAATTTGTTGAAATTTTTCTCCGTCAGTCTATCGTGTCTCATGATGATACTTCACATATTCAGAACTTATATTAAGATCAAATATACATTTCATTTTGGGAAATTGATCTGTTACCGTGGGTTAAGAAATACAACTTAACATTGAATTTCCGTTAAATTTTGTTAAATGAAGTTATTGGCAGCTTGTAGTCTTTGTTTCTATGCATTTCTAATCTAATCTGCTTTTGCAATTTTCTTCTCTGTTAAATATGAGCTAAACATTAAATTTATTTAATACCTATAAAAACATAAGTACCAATTATTTCGAGTAAGAGTAATAAAGTATGAGTAACAAGTGTAAGCCAAGCAAGCGAGATCGGCTACTTACTACTTAGTGCTAAATTGTAACGTTGCAAGTATTAAATGCTTGTAAATTAATGTTAAAGTTTGTGATCGTAATACATAAACAAATGAACAATATTTTTCATTTTCCACTAACTCATAAATATTTTTACCTATTAGCCTTAGCCAATTTTATAAAACCATAATAATATACTGTGAAATTTAGTATTACTTTACAAGTAACTACAAACAACGGATTTCAAATAACAATGCCATGAGGGAACCGATGTAAAAGTTTTATCATAACATTTTTGCATGTGAGCTGCAATGACAGCTATCCTAAATTCAATTCCATGTATTTCTAAATCCCAATAACAAGTGGGTATTACGGTAAAAGTGTATTTTATATAAATGAAATTCAAAGCTGTCTTTTTATAATGGATTTGTGTATATTTTTGTAATAATTTGTTTTTCCTTGTGCGTGCTTATTTACTAAATTAATAAACAACTTTAAGTATGTCATTGCAAGAACGGGATAATGGTTTAATTCAATCGATATAACATATAATAATTTGAAAGCAATCCGCTTAAAATCCAATCTAGGTAGAATGACCGAATCATTATATAATAAAAGATATGGCCGTTTCCCACAAAGTAATGTTAACAGCAGCCATTGTAGTAAGGTCATGAATAAGGATCAAAGTTAACCGTTCAGTGGCAAGCATTACGATTATGAGTCCTGGAAGGCTAAAGCAAAGAAAACAACCCGCCTAATAGATGCTTGTAATATGTTAAACACACTTTTATTACATTTATGAAGACTTTCATACAAATGAAGTTTTTAATACGTTAGTAACTAAACGCACCTGACATTTAGTTGCAACTTGTGCTAAAATTATGCTTTAATTTGATTTACGTCACTTTTTTTTGATTTAGAAGTATATTTAATCAAAGTTATGATGTTCTGTATTTTCCCATATCCAAACTTCAGCCAGTAAAATACATCATAAAAAATAATTTTTAAGAAAAAAAAATCCTTATTTTGATTTATAAGGTTTGTCAAAAATTATAGCCTCAGCTTATCTAAGAGCCGTTATTGTTAATCAAATACTCTTTAACTAAACGTAAAGTCGCTCATAGCCCAGCGGCTTGCGTCGATCTTAAGTGATCGACAAAAGTTAAGCAACAGTCGGTAGAACTTACGACACTCGGGTTGGCCACTAATCCTGCAGGAGCCAATCCAATCCACACTGGAGCAGCGTAATGGAGTATGCTCTAGGCCTCCTCAAGAGCAGAGACCCGTGCCCAATAGTGGGCCATTAATGGGTTGAATCCAAACATAAAGTGTTTATATTTTAGATTGAACAGCTGCACTGCTGTTACGAGTATTTTCGATATATTATATCATGTATCATTTCATGTCTATCAAGTAGCTACTATTAAAATTAATCAAGCATCAAAGTATCTATGTTTTATTACATTTATATCAGTTTGAGCAGAACAAAGGAATTTGTAATTTCATCTGAGGTACGCGTACTTCTAAAACTGAATAAAAAACATCTAATTTTATTTTTACTTATTTTCTTATTACCTTCAACTACATTGTTTCTTATTATTGCTCTTGAAGCGATATGAAATATCATACCTCAAAGTAAAACATGACGTCATAAAGATTTAGCTAAAACGAATAATTGAATTTGTTTTTTTAGATAATATGATAGGACCTTTATGCGTTTAAGTCGCACTCAAGTGTCCTTTTTAGCAATAAACAAAGTTGCTTATTAATACTCAAGCACTCAGTTTCTCTCTTCAGTTCATACAGACAAAGATACAAAACTGTACCTTAAGTTGAATAACAACATAACATTATTACCTTAATAAATTATAATAGAACTAAGTTCATACTGCTTACATAACCTACTATTTTGTATTGGTTATGAGATTCAACGATAACAACAACACAAAATACTAAGTTCGGAATTTACTAGAAGTGTATTCGATACTCTATTGTAAATATTCAGTATAAGTACGATATCTTAAGCCACGTTTAGTATTAAAAAATTCTTATGAATAAGAGAGATGAGAAAACGATATTCAAATCAAGGCTACGCTTATACACGAATGGGAAATAATATTTCATTAAAATCAGAAGAGAGCCTTACTCGATTGAATTCTTAACGTGTTCTTTCTGTAACTAATATTTCATAATAGTTAACGATCATTGTCATGAAAGAAATTTTCAGTATATGTTTTTAATGTAAAAATATTATAGCTAATATGCATAAGGGAGGCCATTCACGATCAAGTGTACTTAATCAAGCGTCAAGCGGACTTGACGCGGTATCCAGTATACTTGATCGTGTATGGCCTCCATAATGTTAGCAAATATGCATATTACGTATAATTTAGAGAGAAACTTCTTAGCATTATGTCTATAATAAGTAATTTTTATCTCAGTAGACATTTCGATTTACTGGAATAAAAATTGTGTCATATATGACTCAAATTAGTTACAAGTATTGCAAGTACATATGTCCGTGCTCAAAGGCGCCACAGTGTGAGCCATGTGTTCAATTGAGACATAGTGTACGAAACTTAGAGAACTGTGGCTCAGGTTGAGGCTTATTGCCTCAATGCTTTTTTATGTGGCTCAAGTGGAGACGCATGAACTTTCTGCAGCCATTGGAACCCTTACGATAAGGCAGCTCGTCACTAGGCTGCTCAAGTGGATACGCAGCTTTACAGATGTATCATTAGATATACCTCTTCGTAATCTTTGGTGTTTCGAAAACCAAACTGCATGATCACAGTTTGGTAATTAAGTAATTTCTAATATATGTGGGGAATAGATGGTCCAGAAAGTAATAGACTGTGGGCGTTTACATCATTTTAGTTAGAAGCCCATTGAAACAAAGGTTTTACACTCGCTACTAATTTAATACGCGATTACTACCGGCACAGATGGCTCTGAACAGATTATTATGTCATTTAAATGACATTACCAATCACTTGGAGTCGGATTTACATCGCGGTGCGGCATTCAGGGTTACCGACCTTAATTCACACGTCACATTGCACACTCACAGTCATCCCAGCTCCACAACTTACGAAACCCGCGTTATCAATCCGCCAATCGCTGGCACCATGACCTATCTCATCAAAAGCGAACCATCACGGCCACATGACTGCAACTCTTCGCAAAGGGAAACTGTGCATAGAAAACAGTCTCGCTGGCTCCGGCATACCGCGAACTGATTGGTCACACACGATATACTTACTGGTTTGCAGTCCATCAGTATACACAATACCCAGTTGTGCTCTCCATAAAGTGAACTCGCCCATCATAGTAACGACGTTCTACTCTAGCATCCGCTCAGCTCGGAGGCTGTCTAAAGAGAGCCCGTTGGCGGCTGGCAAGCCAAAAACCGTCCTCTGTTACCGCGGGGTAACCGCGTGTTCTCTAAAATAGCAGTAGAAAATTTGCTCGGTGCTGCCATCTTAAACTTCCGAATACACCCAAGCTAGTTCCGGCTTGACGTTCCATTTTATGATTTGAAATCATTGATTTCCGACATATATAAAATTCTCATATCTCAATGTTAGTATTATAAAGCTACTGAATACTCTGTTTGTTACGCCTTGCAAACGTTTTGAATTCTTTATTTCCCTTATTTTAAAAGGTTTTGGCTGAGTAAATAAAGATGAACCACGTAATTACAGCGATGAGTCCGTATACATCCGCATCACATTTGCAGCCGCATCGGGCTCTCATATGATTTCATACGGTGCGGACATATGTGCGTTCACCATTAATAAACAATATACGTTCTATTATTAGCTATCATGTGATACGCCGTTATGAAATAGAAATATCCCTGTCCAAGGACTATTTTCTCCTAAGGGTTTATGGGACAATTGCTTAGAGACGTCGATCCCAGAGGCGATTGAAAGGACCTCCTATCGTATCTAGCGGCTGCTCGTCTGATATGTTAAAGAATTTTCTTTATCTGTATATCAATACTTACAGTTAAATTGAAATTGGTAATGTACATAGCATTTATTTAAAAAATTTATATAAGGGGTCTATATATTAGCAATAAAAGCCTAATTTGTTTCAAATTTCTTCCTGGCTTTATGTTTGCTCATGTATCACGCAAAAACTACTAAACCAAATTGAATGCTGTTTTCAAACTTGTATTGCTACTTGTCTAACTGGTGCATGCATGAAACATATAATAATTATGCTAAATATTTGTTCATAAACGTTTTTTGATATTTAATTATATCATGTTTGCATCAATCTTACTATAACATTATACTAGTTAAAGTTTGTGAAGATGTTTGTATAATAGTACTTTCATCACACGCTAACCAATGAACGAAATAAGATCAAATTTGGCAAACAGATAGTCCATGTCCAGAGCAAGTGTGGGTTGATTTTTCGCGTTTGTAATTTCGTTTGTAATTTTAATAGTTTGTAATCCCTGGGGTAATTTGGACGCTTATATGTTTGTGATTTCGTTTCGTGAAATCATTATTTCGCAGGCGAAGTCCAAAAATATATGTAAGATAATAAATATTATAGAAAAATAAATCCATACCTGAATCCTCAAGCTTATTACTTTTCGATACATATTACACCTTGTATATTTGCCTTGTTTACTTCCTTATATTCGAATTCGTTATACCAGCCGTACGCCTGGTAATAAAAAATACATAACCAACTTTATTGACACAGCATCTCTTGACTACGAGTTACGACTGTCGTCTACTATTGATTGATTCCCTCACATATACATACGCACACAAACAAACATATGCGTAGATACCAGCCCAAAAAGGCTATTACGCGTTATTTGGGGTATGACAAAGGCAAGATTGATAATTGGATGATGATTGATGACCGCAAAACATCTAAATCTATACGTAGTCTGTTCGAGATCGGTTAAAAATAATAACTGAACGGTTGGAGAACATGTTTTCGCTTTCAACGTAAAATACAATTGGTTTGTCTGGAATATCACATATATTTCACTATTAAGCTCAACGGTACGACGTACGGGAGCCTTTACAAGCGTCATTTAATTAATAATTTAGTTAACTTTGGTATATGGAAGGCAAAATGGTAGATATAGTATGTCGATTAAAATGTGCTTGCATGTAATTTTTTTTAACTTTATAGGACAAATTAGGTTGACCACTCTCAATCATCGAACTGGAGCAGCGTGGTAAAGCATGCTCTATTCTCCTTCAAAATGAGAGACACGTGATATCTAACGGGCAATTACTGGGTTGAAGCCAGCTATAATGTGAGTAATAATGCAAGCATCTTCAAGATGAGAACTCGGAAGAATGAATAGTCTCTCACTCAGCTAAATACAAATTTAAATTCAAAATTCAATTTAGGTACTTTGCTTTACATAAACTGCATGTTCACTTAATACCAGTTAGAATAGTGAAACTATGATCAAGCAATAACAAAACATTAGAAAAACCAACAATAACTAGAAAATCTAAAGTAATAACATCAACAGTTATACCCGTGAAGTATTCCCGTGTCGTGTTGGTTACAAAACTAGAAAAATGTTAGAAACTTGTTAAAAGTTTTAACTCCGCTGCAATTCTTGTTGTAAACTTGTACTATAACAGAACTTCAAAACTTTAAAGGCCCTAATCGTATAACTCTAGGGACCTTTCATAATATATCATTTCTGTTACTTCGTGAAGTTTTGAACAAATGTATTATTAATAGGTCCCTAGATAGATTTTTGATTTGTGAGAAATATATCATGTTTGTCACTTTATTCTTGGAAATATAATTAAATTAAGCTGCTGCAACTTTAACTTTATATTCATGAATATTAACATGATTGTTTTTCTGATGCAATACGACCATTAAATAGATAAAGCTGCGTCGTTCATTTAATTTTTAACTTGCTTTCTGAGGCTGACTTCACAACCCGTATCCGTCCTTTCGACCGGACAAATGACACGGAGACATTTGAATATTTTGTAAGCGAACCATGAGGTGAATAATGTACCGTTGAATTGCTTGAGCAGGATGCATGGACATTGGACATACACAATACTGACGCCAAAACACAAACACAGTTTCCCTCGCTTCACAGACGAAGTGAAGTAGAACTACCTATGTGAAGTACAAGATCGAATTAATGTAAGCGATCGTCGGTATCGCGAGCTATAATTGTGTGGAGGACAGTCATAATACTCATATCAAACTGTCCATTATGGAAGAGTATTAAATTTGGCACAGTAAAATTTTATACGATGTGCGTTCAACATAAAGCTAATATGTCTATACATATATTATGTCGTCCATGCCACCCGCGACACAGGTAAAAACCTAATGGTATGAGTGTGTAAGCGTCTATTTATTTATTTTATTATATTTATAATATGATATTTTTACACGCTTTATATTAGTTTCACCTGTATGTTTGTAACTTGTAACCGACTCCTTTGGACTTGATTTTGACCCACTTCAAACGGTCAGATTTATTTCAAACTTCGAGGACCCATGACAATTCAATATTGAAAGAAAAAAAGAAAGGAAGAAAGCAAAAACCTAAATTTTGTTTCAAAAAATCAAACTAAAAAATTAAAAATAAATAATAGTTAAAAAAACTAAAAACACGCTTTTATAGAAAATCCAACCAAAACATAGAAAATAAATTTGAATTAAGAATTGTGTAATTGTAATAAAAGCGTGGGGTGCATGGTGTCAACGAGTAGAAGGATTATCATTTTGATAACATCTTTTAAAAAGCACCCCACGCTTTTATTACAATTACATGATTCTTAATTCAAAATTATTTTCTACTCTTATTTTTTAGTTGGATTTTCTATAAAAGCGTGTTTTTTTAGTATTTTTTAATATTCTTTATTCTTCCTTGAACCAACTTGTGTTTTTTCAGTGACACTTTGAAGGACGCAGATTGACTATGACACGGGTATTTTCCTTTGAAACTTCGACTGCTAACGGTATAGAACATAAGACCAGTCAACAAACCGAACCGTGAAGTTCACATACAACTACGTGATACATTTATCTGGAAGTAAACTTTTTGTTCTGTAAAAGTACGCATATCATACCTGGCTGTCTCGCCAGCATCCGCCACGCGAATAGCTTCACATGGACATTCACAATGCAGGCGAGAACGAACCAGCCGCAATGCACTATTGTTCCACCCGCCGACTGCACGCGATATAGGAACTGCTGTCGGAGCTCATTGTGGTAAAGCCACTCTGTCTCTTCGTTATTCAACATAAAAGCATTTATAATGTGAACTCTAGGCGCTTCACCGACACAAAAGTGGTAAAATATTTATGCAAATTAAACAAAGCTTCCCTCCGTAAATCAGTAATTCCCTTATAATGCAGTGTGTTTACGCGAAGTTATTCATAGGACGTACTTAAAAACAGCTAACGGCATTTACAATTCACGGGATTAATATTACATATCACATAATGTTGTGGTTGCTATCGCCTCCTGTAAGAAACTTTCAGATATCAAGACGAAAACTGATTGTATGTAATAAGGATTATATTAACAATATTATTATTAAGTCATTCATTATAATTACTGGTATTATTATCTTCTCGTGAGCAAGCCTGAATAGCTACCATCTTCTTGCTTGAAACAGACACCATACCATTCATGTTCCGACTGGGGCTTGGGAGCCAGTTATTTCATTCTTTCTATGTCTTCTTTCTTGTCGGCAACGTATCGGTAATGCCTTTGTTATTACTGATTTCCGTGGGTGACGGTGGCCGTTTGTTGACTTGTTACATAAAACAACTGATGAATTGTAATTAATCCGCACTGGAGCAGCGTGGTCAAGTATGCTTCTAGGCCTTTTCAAGGCGACAGTCTTGTCAAATGAAGTTGAATCCAATCTTTTAAAAATATTATATTCATTTACTATAGAACTTGTGTTGTTATACGTGATGTTGTATGTGTATTTTATATTAACGTTATATCCTAACGAAACCTTTGTAATACACATGTACCTACCTCGCATAACCTTACAGAGGCTCTAGGGAGCAATGAAACTTGCGAGTCATTGTTCCATGACCTTTAATGTATTCGACAAAGTTAAAATAAGAGCATGAAAAATGTTCTTTATTAGTTCCTTACACTAGCACAAAACTAAAACGATCTGCTGTATTAGCTAATCATGAATGGTATTAAAGAATCAGGTATAAATCTCATCTCGAAGGTCACAAAAACACTTTTATTGCCTTTTCCATAAAACGAATGAAATTTATGATAGATCCGGAGAGGAAAGGACAGGAATCAAAATTTAACGCTCAGCTAATTTATTGATCCCACCAAATCAGGAAGGCTCTTCCATTACGGACACTCGATTTGTCACGGTAGCTGATTCATTAGACGTGCATTAATCTTTAGAAGACGGCGGGGGTGAGGCTTGAGGGAAGCAGGGCTGAACAAGTAACGATGATAAGGCTTCACACTTAACTTTGCTCAAGTAACCGTGTATGCCAAGACATTGGCCTCTATGCGCGCTACACTGGAATTTAATTAACCCAAATTTTGCTTTTGTCTTCCAGTATCGAGTGATGTCCTATCCCAAAATGTTTGTCAATATGCGGTTGCCATACTGATGAGTTTAGGCAAAGGCTTGAAATCTATTTTGTAAAGTGTTAGTACATTTTCGCATGTGTCAGTTAATTTAGCTGCTGTGAACTGAATTCTAAACTATATAGAACATTGACAGCCAGTAACGAAAATTATGCAGCAAAATTCGAAAACAATACTATGCAAAAATTTCCTTGACTATTATATTCATTATTGCGGAAATATTAACAACTGATTAATAATATAGTAAATGACAATGAATAACAATAATAATGAATAACAAAACAAATATTATTCAATTTGTTATTACGTGAATTTTTTGCAGGGTGCGGATTTCTTTTCGTTAACTGAGCTGAGAAAGGGTAGGGAAAGGGTACCCGTATTCCACCACGCTGTATCAGTGTAAATGGTGCGGAGGGTGATATTTTTTATAGTCGTCTGATATTTAACGAAAACAACCATGTCACAGAAGTACAGAAGTACTAAAAAATCCAATTTATCGACCACACAAAGTTCCCTCACGATTGACAAAAGACATCGGACTATAAGTGCTTCATAAATTTCGAGAATTGTTCAATGTGTTCAATGTTTCTTCAAAGCAGAAATCATCCAGGATTAAATCAAATTGAAGTGGCAGTCGTCTATAATTCGCTTTTTATATACCTTCCAGCTACAGACATGAGAAATGTGAGATGAGATTCCTTTATTGTCTATACGCTGTAGAAATCTATAATATATTGTACCAAATCAAGTGTTTCTTTATTGAAGTAATTTTTACTCCTGGTTACTCTCAACGTAGATTAAAATAAGGTTATTCATCTAGGGTTAAGCAAGATTAGGAAACTGTAGTAGAATTGTAGGTATCAATTTGCCACAATAATATTATCTTTATTAATATAATACATGATTTCCGAAATAATTTACAAACAATCAGCATAAGTCATAAATTACCATCAACACAAAGCTACATTATCGATTACTTTGAAATAATATTACGAAAACATTCCTTGTACTCCTAAAGACAAGGTGAAGTACTTTACGCATGGCAAATAGTAAATAGCTACACAATTACGCAAGATTGATGCGCGTGTCGAGACGCGAGAACGGCGAATTGCTTCCTTATCTTCGAGGTATCCAGTTTTATGGCGTCTGTATAAAAAGGGAATGGTTTCGTAATACATCAATGTCTTTATAACGAATGTCGTAAACTTTGTTCTTTCGCTTCAATGTCTCATTTTGTAATACTAATATAAATCCATATAAAATCCTGTGCCCGTAATATCTCTTACGTGATTTGTAAAGAATCAATATAGAATGAACGACAATACTTTTCTAGGTCATCTTGTTTTCTGCTTTAATAAAACCGCGCAAACCAAGATTACCTTATTTTACTTGCCTTCCTGAGATAAAATGTGGATTTTTATGTGTTTAATGTGTTATTTGTTAATAGTTATAGTTAACAGTTATAGTTAGTATAAGTTATAGTTATTTTTTGTTAGTGTATGTGATATTAGCTGTGGATATTAGTTTTAAAAGTTGTATTAATCTGACATTTTCATACCAAAGACTCTTTAATTACAAATTTTGATATATGTCATAGTATATTTTAAATCATAGCGTTAAAAAAACATTATAGAATCATTCTATACAGTTTCATACAGCAATATACTCGTATAAGTATCAATTGAGCTAGATACAACAAATGGAAAACAACATTTTTCGACGAACATTTTTCTGTCTAAAATACAGGCCTGTATAGATTACACCATCATGCTTTGATCCCTAAAACTATCAATTTAAGAAAGATTATGTCAGAATTTAATTTTAACATAACCCTTTGTAGTACATTATGTCAAAAAGTCTGTGCAAATGGTGAAGGCAAAAAGTCAGTCCTGTTTAGAAACTATTATATCAATATGACAAGCGATTGATCTGTACCAGGCTCCAAGGATCGCTTGTACCGCAGTAGGATCAAACGAATGTGATTAACTCAATTGTTGAAGTCCTTATAAAAAGGTTTCCTATTCACTGACCGAATAAATAGGTACGAAATGTAAGATATCCAAAAATGTTAAGTTGCCATCCAAACTAACTTGAGCTCGTTTACAAGGCAATAGAATATAATATTAAATATTTACTTTATAACATTAAATACGGCACTAGCGTGTACTGCAGTTTCGCTAAGCCGCGGTATCTAGCTTATTTCGAATCAAATAAAATATACTTGTACTTACTCTTACATAGAATCACTCTTTCCACGTAAATTTATTCCTGAAAAGCCCAAAATATTTAAATGCATGTTTCTCATTAAGTATGATGAATATTCAGAGTTATCTTGGACGGCGAAACGCGTTCGCATTTCGCAACTTTCTTATCGTCGACGTTACTTTATACAAGGTAACAATCTTGCGAAATATTGCGTGCGTGCCCGAGTCGCCTCTACGTTCCTAAGATTTAAGATGATAGAGTAATTTATAAACTTAATTCTGTACGTGATCTCACCCCGACCGTACACGACACACGACTAACTTATTCTTGGTACTTACTAGAAGCTCACCTCTTATGTAATCGTATACACTAGCCTAAAATAGTAATGAGCTTTAGTTGTAGCTAGCCTTGGTGCCTATGATTTTCCCTCGACAACTTCTTAAAACATTTCTAAACGGATTTCTTTGTTCTTATGTCATACAAAATATCCTAATTAGACACTACATTATTTGCCAGAAATTCCCTTGGCAAAATTGATTCTCAAATTTTATTACAGGTCAATGAAAATCAAATAACGATTTGAAAAACCAAAATGACAAAGTGACGTTTTCCGACAATGGCTGAATATATTGAAAGACCTCCTTTGTAACATATTTCTGAATAAATAAATAGAACAAAAGTTTAAAACTTTTTTGCAGCGTTTTATATAAAACTGAAGTATTTATTTATTATTTTACACGTTATTAAGTTATGGAATGAAATTGAGAAAAGAGAAGTGCTTTATCGGGTGCACTTTATGGCGAGATCGCTAATGAAGTAATTGATCCAAGTTTCATCCATATTTCATGCTATTTATTTAAATACCATAAGTATTTTAAATATTTGTTTTTAACATGTTTTTATTAGCTTCACTTGTAATTAAGGAAATAACAATGTAAAATTGTGAACAAATATTTACCTACTTGTTGTTTTCGTATCAACATTGATTTTTGTATGTGATATGTATATTTTGTATGTATATGATATGATATGTATATGATTTTTGGATGACCATACAATAATTTGGTATCTTGAAGCTGATCTAATGATGAACTCAGGACTTGAATAATGGAACTCCTCAATGGTTACTCATAGACCTCTCAAGTTTGGGTTCTTAATGATTTGTTTCCTACCGATAAAAGTAATAATTGAGATAATTTGATATCAGGAGGAAAAAAATACCCATGATATTGAAATCAAAAGCTATTTTTTATTATATTTCAAAGTATGATCTAACTGGGGCACGAAATATATTAATTATATCTAAATTAGGAATAAAAATATTCGAAAAAATCCCATGAAATGGAAATGTCCCTCGTTTTTCTGATTACATTACTTGATGATTGAAAACAATTTATACAAGTTTTTTGAAGTGAAACTTCTTTAGAATCGTTGTGATTTCAAACCGGATGCAACGGAAAAAACGACAGGTAAGAGACACAAATACAAAAATGTGTAGGATGAAGCCAGGAAAGAATGTGACAGAAATATACATACTATAAGCATGCATATAACTGCTTATTTCGTCGTTGAATCTAACTTCTCCGTAGCTCAATGATCTGGACGTAGATACACAATACCTGATGCGCAGGTTCGCGTCTCTCAGTATTTCTTTTTTTTAGTTTTATTTTTATACTATTTTTATATTTTAGTTTTATTTTTATACTATTTTTATATTTTAGTTTTATTTTTATACTGTTTTTAAATACTTTCAAATGCTCTTTTAAATATTTTCAAAGAATTTATCAACAAAAAATAAGAAATTCATTTTCGTTGTCAAGCTTGCTTATTTAATATCTGTCAATCGACCGACCGATTGTTGTTTCTTAGTTAGTCGCTAGATGGCGCGCTACAGTAATTTTGTGTAAGACGGCTGCTAGATGGCACTTAATAATTTACGTGTTGTTGTCGAGGGGTTTTTTATATCTTGTTTAGTTTCACTTCTATCGTGTGTGAATCGCACACATACCTTTTTTATCTAATAGAGTATATCATAGTTAGACAGAATGATTATTAATTAATTTGTGTCCATTTTAGAAGGTTTTGAGAAAATGCGTAAAGGAAATCACCTGAATGATGTATCCAGTTGATTCCTGTATGAATTTGAAGGTTCGCCCCGATCACTTTTTTCGAAACTACTTACACACAAATGTTTTGTCGACCCTTCATATCAATATTAAGTTAGAAAAGTGGCCTCAGTGGCTATCAATATTTAATCATTCCTAATGTAACTATAATAATACCTAATCCCAAAAAACTTAAAGCTAAAAAGCATTGCATTTTATAACATATTAACCCATTTCCGAACTTTGTATCCATTTCAAAGAACGGTAACGAGATTGTTTATTGTCCATAACATTCCTTTCAAGGTAAGTGATTTTAATATCGTACCTGTAAGGTTGTATTTTTATATTCAAAGAGGTAATATTATGGGTCCGGTACACAATTCGTGTATTTTTCTTATTACCTGAAAGGGACTCCTATAAGAAAAAATATTTAGAAATGAAAAGTTTCAGCAAAAGAAAATGGTACAAGTTGCGAAGGTAATTTATTTTTATTTTATCTTTTTCAATGCACTATGATTTTGACAATACAGTTTTTACCTTGTAGGTTTTTATCCGAATGGATAGTTGCTGTTGGGCTTCAAAATATTCACGCGGACAGAGACTGGTGCAAGATTGATCCGAAGCGAAGCATTGTATGTTTCAAATACGAACAAACTAGGACCGAAGCACGTCTAAATTTTTTAAAGTTTTAATATCTTGTTGTAAGTTATTGTTGATAACATACATATTTATTTTTAATTTAATGGCTCTGTTACATAACGATATCATGTGTAATGTAAGCAATCGAGTATACTCATCAAACTGAAACTTGAGAATACTAGATACTGTATCTACAAGGCGGATATCGGGAGATTTGGCGAAACGGAAAAATTGATTACCTGACGATCCAATTAGTGCTTATATTGTCTCTTGTGTTTCGTGTAGTCAACAACCTTTGAGAACTGTTCCATTTCCTAATTCCTTTGTTTTTCCGATGACAACACATGGGCGATGCCTTTGGTATTACAGTAATGGGCGGAAGGTAACTATTTATCAACTGGTAGCCAATAAAATGAATTGGTATTCGCTTGTCAGTTATTGAAAATAACTGTGATTTGACATCCAAGCGCTATGAACATTCCCCATACAATCTGCAATAACTTTGAATAAATATAATTTATCCATATCCACCTAATTTCTGTTTACTATATTTTTTAACTAATACCTTAATAAACAGTTGTACCAAAAGTGTTCATCAAATAAGGCTCATCTAAAAAAACGGACAATACGATAATACATAACATTTTACAATTTTAGTTTGCTTTGATTTAACTTTTCCTTTATTCGAACATTCTCTAAATTTACTAGAAGTATCACAACAGCAGCAATTCTGAGCAGATTTTCCATGAAAAGCGAAGAATTTTCACTCAGCGGTGGGATTTGCAATAGCAAAAATGCTCGCGTAACAGAGGCAATTCGAATCGTGCCAAGAAGCTACTGTATTTCTTTACCCGATCTTCACTTTTCTATCATAACCAATTTATTGGACAATGTACATGGTCCTACGGTAGCAGGTAATATTCGATCATCCTTTTAAAATAATATAGGAATAAAAAGAATATACGGAGATTAATGATTATTAAGCCAGAACCGAATAGGACTAAAATATTGTACCTTAAGTATTAACGTTACATATGGTATCGGTTTATTAATACGGGACTTAATGTTCGCTAAGACAATATTTCAATATCTTTTATAGTTCGGCTGATCTCTTAGTGTTCCTCGTCAGATACCTCAGACCTTCGATTTCTACTTTCCTTGGCAAATTATCATCACAAAGAATAAATTTGGCTGTGACGGTATTTCAATATCTTTAATATTTTAGCTGATCCCTTGACATCACCCAATCCTCCGATTTTTCTTCCCGTAACCACCATCCTTGTAATATCATGAATATTGGTTCAACCGTTTTCAAGGTTTATTTTTACCAACAAATAATTACTTAAATTCATTTTTATTAATATAACATTGAAATCAAACGCCGTTTATCTTAACCGCGTAATGTTTTCGTAGCACTGTCTAGAACCCTGTAGACTAGCAAAACGAAGACATTATTTGCTCCAAGTTTAGAACAACAACCCACGCTTGGAAAGTTGATAGTGAAAATATTTTCCTACATTACAATGTACGCCTCCCTCCCACAATTATAAGTTAACATAAAGACTTTATGTTAAAGTCTTAAGTACTATATCATTATTTTAATTCAATTTATAGCTCACAGTGACCTAAACGCGCACTTAGGTCACGCTTTTTTACACGGTACGAAAATGCGTGATTTACGGCGTTCAGCATCCTCGCTTCGCTCAAACACTAACTTCACGCCGTATTATTAGACAATCTTCGCAGAGAGTACATAAAATGCACATTATTTTGCTAATATTTTAAAAACCAGCTCTTAAAATTTTGTGTTTGCGCCCCTGAGATTTCTGGTATGGAGTCACAAAGCAAGTTAATAAACACTTGTAAAAACTGTACTGTTGTACTTTGGTAACGAAAACATATTAGGTCACATTTGCTGTAATAAGATACCCGTGAACACCACTATACCACAGTATTAATTATACTGTGACTATACGCACCATTATGATAATTTACGCTATATTATGAATATTGTTATTATTAGACAAATCGATCAACCATTAATGGTTGTCCATTTCTTACCTTTAAAATTGCATTGGCTATAAGACATTATAGATTTCGAATATCATGATAATAAAAACTCTAAACTTTCGTTACAAAAATTGTTTATGTAATAATTAATTAACCGATAAATGCCACATTGATTTGAAATCAAGCCGCTAAGCTGCATAGATTACTATAAAATACTATGAAACCACCAATCTACCAAATTGTGGTTTCGACCAATGTCATGTACGACATTGGTCGAAAACCACAATTGCCACATTATACCTACTAATGTTTACATAACGTTACTCATTACCACTTCCTGTCTTTGACAATTGTGTATTATTAATTTGTCGCATAACCTTAACCTTAATAATTAACCTTGACCTTACTATAGATTTTCGATTACAATGGAGTCGTCAAAGTCAAAAGCCATAATTGTCCCACTGCTGAGCTCGAGCCCAGAGGAGTAGAGGAGCCTCTATATCAAAAAGTTATCAGATCTCATGTAGAGCCGACCTTCTAACTCTACACGTCCTAACTTCACAAAATCTACACCTGAGTCAAAATATGTGGCTATGCAATACAAACTCAAAATAAAACGTTACCAAATATGTATAAGCTTTTAATATTATAAATTAAGGTCGGTTATTGCGTAACCGTAACAAATAACTGTATAAATAATTACACTTATTGTATTTATTGGACTGCAAGAAAAGTATGGAAAGTACCTTTCTAATGTATTTTCAATATTCCATTATGCTTTCCTTCTGAGCGGAACTACGATTAAGTAGTTTAATTTAAAATGCGGCAACCTTTTGCACAGTTTTGTTGCTTATTTTTAAACGACTAACAGTTTTAATTGAAAGTACTCATTATACAGAGGAGTTTAGTGTGAATTGTTAAACTTTACATACCTTTGAGAACGTTATCAACTCAAAGGTGTATGAAAACCTTTTCATGATGATGTTTCAATTCTCCGAAGAAAATGATAGTTTTATAATACGCACATTACTTATTTACACATTTAAAAGTACTTGAAAAATTCGAATCTACATACGAGTACACCCCTCTGTGCAGGAGATCTACGGCCACCACTAGGGTATTGCTGCTTATTCATTATATTTCTATTCCATTGGATTACTGCCATTTGCCACAAATTGTATAATGTGCCATGGTCCGACCGTAGATTTAACAATATAACGATATTATAATCGATCATTTAATGAAATGCTCACGTTTCATAGCATGTCCAGATGGCGTTTGACAATATCGTTGACTTATAATATTATTCATTTCCTCCTTTTCATGATTGTGTGAAAAATATTTGAACATCAACTGATCATTCCATAAAATTTAATGATGTTATGAAATGACCGATTGTAAAGGTAAATTACGCAGATAAATTAAATCTTTTAAATCGACTTGGATTTCTGTTTCGCATTAGTATCATTGAAGTTATACCATTATGCACTACTTTTAAAAATTAAACCAAATGTCATAAAGTTAAAAGATAAACAGAACCATCTGCTACATTCTTAACAACAAAGGCATGTTCGTCGCGTTGTCAACCTAAAAATATTAGATTACAGACACGTTCGTCGTTCTTTTAATATGAAAGCAAGTTTTTTAGTAATGTGTGCTCAGTTCTTCCATTAAGGCATCACGGAATCGTCATAAATAATACCATTCCATTATACGGAACCAAACTAGGCCAGCAGCTCGACATCATTATTTGACATCGCACCAACGACACATAATTTCCCGCCGCAGAAGTAAAATAGACGATGGATTTATTTCAGCTCGTTTCGAGGCTTTGTTGAACAGAAAAGCTGTCACAATTATACTCTCGCATTTAACTCAAATCTACGAGTACATTCGTTTCGCTTATAAAAGTTACTGAAACTAATGATATTCCACTGGCTCCTGTAAAACATTTGAGTGGTCATTATATTCGTGTGTTGGGGGTCAATGTAACCCGCTTCACGATGTCCCACCATTTGTCTCTATTAGGAGATATTTTGCTGCTCTTACGGCTAATGTTTCATCGCCATCTGCAGACTTAATTTGGTTGGTCCATCACATGAGTCATAACCACGTGCTCTCATACCATGTACATTTTCCTGCACTATTCAGTGCTCTTAAATTTACACCGTTGTATAAAACATGTTCAACAATCTTAAGTTTACGACTCTGTACTAACCTAAAGAATAGATACAGCAAAAATTACAAGTACAAAGATATAGAGAAAATGTGCATTTTGTGGAAATGTGTGCCACGCAAAACGTTCATTACAAATCATTTAGCGTTGTCAGTCTGTCAACATCATTTGCAGCAATCCATCATCACCGCAACCACGTTATAAGAGTTTATTCAGGCCTCGAAAGAGAAAAGGCATACAATAGCCTGATAACCCATTTGCGTGACTGTTAAATAGAGAGAGAGAGAGTATCGTTCTAGTTCAAATATTGTTGAGATTTTTTGTTTTTAGTTTAACGAGACAGTTTTGGTATCAAATTAGGTAATTTAGCTGTCGTTGTGAATTTGTAACGTAAATTAATTATAATCTTTCCATGGTTGGACAAGAGCCATCTAATAATATCACTGTATACCACACCAGCCAAGTGTGAGTCAGCAGACTACACACAAAACCTTTAAGAATATCATGGAGAATTGTATGCAGGTATGCTTACGATGACATCCTTTACTGAATGAAACCTTTTTTTCTAATGATTTCTGTTGACTCTAACGGCAGCTTTACACTGACTAAAATATAGCTGAAAATAATACTAGCAAGTACCCGAAAAAAGTAGATAGCTTAATAATTATGGTTTTTTTTTCAGATTTGAACAGATTTGCTACTTTATTAAAAATTACACTCTGTTATGTCCTAAGGCACTTCAATGACAAATCACCTTCGGTACATCTGTACATATGGATGTATGTGCATCTGTACTATTGCGAATTTTCCCTGTTTTCTGTTAAAAGAATGGAAGTCGACAGTTCTACAGCCAATACCTTACCTAACTTACCTTTTAGGTACCTTAAAAGTCAATGCAGTCGCTACGAGTATAAACCTTCGCAACCAGAGTTGTTTGTTGTAAAGTGCAATTTATTTTTATTGCCTTCATTCTTAACACAGAAGCAGAAACTATATTATTGTGTAATAAACGCGTATTATATACATAATATAAAACAATATGTTAAATAATATTAATATTGTTTTAAAATTTTAAACCGTTATTGGCCATAAATAACATCAAGATTGATTCTTTTGACTTCCCCTCCCTAGTTTCGTGATATAATTCAAACAACTTAATCTCAACTATTAAACTACTAAGGATTACTATTAATCACGTCAAGATGTTTACCCTCATCCCACGTCAGTTCGGTGGAATTATCTAAGTAGAGATAAATAGGAACGTCGTCTTCCAGTGCCATTCACTTCCACTCCACTGCTGTTTGGAAATCTCTTCACCACTTTGCTTTGAGTAGACCCATTCACCAACACTTTACAGGGAAAGCGAAATTATTTCAGTTTAAATAGACGCAATACACGAAGATTGTTTATCTCCGGGCAGATTCAACTTGAACACCTAAGGTTTGTTTTATTACAATTTATATTGCTGTAAGCCATAATGAGTATTAAATATTTTTAGGTCCTAAATAAACCTCAGTGGTTTTTATAATACTATCTAATGCTACGATTATACTATGTAACTTTTGTTAAATGATAAATAAATTTAAAAAAGGTAACCTAAGTCTCATAACATACAATAGACAAAAGAAACACTGAATTCATACGATTTAAATGTTGTATAAAGGTATGAATTGACAGTAAAACGTGTACGACATTTCCATTAAATCCAGATACACGGATTTCAAAATTATGCAAACTGTGTAAATTTTATGGAAAAATATCGTTGATATTGTTTTTGGAGCGAAATGTGCAACGTTTCCCACCCACGGTATTGCGACCTGCGCTGTTCCTGACGGGTTCTGCGGCAGCTCTGTAAATTGCTTTTCGTGACGATAAATATTTTAATCCAATTGGTGGCCGGTTACCAATTAATTGAGGATTAAATTTTGCTCCAATGACTCGCAGGTACATGCTCTTTGTTTTATTTAAATGGACATCCCGAACGGGTAACGCTGACAGTTTTGAATAACACTGTCTACAATATAAGTTGCTGTATTTTTTAATAACGCACGCTTTTAAAGAACGTTATAGGATGAAAAACATACATCCAGTATTAAATAACACCTACTGATTTGGAATATCATGAAAAAAACTAAAATAATAAATAAATAACGCTTTAAATAACGTGCCATGACATAACACACAAAGACAAGGACCCACATCCAGACCGAAGATAGAAATTCAAACTCTTTGTTCAAATTTCCGCATCGCTGGGAATCGTACCCAGAACCCTTGGTACGACGATCCAACATAGAAACCATTGCGCCACGTGGATTGTCAAATTCGTCAAAGTAAATCTCAGGAACAAATTCTCCAACTTATTTATACATTAAAAATATAAATCACGATAGATACGGCCGTTTACCAAGAAAATTTTACTCTTACTTTGATGTCATAACGGCTATAATGTACGCTTGACTCAACTGATTGCTTGATATACCAAAGTCGTTGAATGTAGGTATCACTACAGGCAAAACTTACCTTTGTAGCTAACAGGTACCACAGACTTTTAATAATATAAAATCTTTATTACCTTTTCTCGTGGCAACGATTTATAAAGTTTCATACAATAAGAATAGTAGACCATTTAATTATCAATTAAACAATCAATTAAGCAACAATTTAATCATCTCCATCAAATGATACTTATTTCTACTAAAAATTTAAATGTTTGCGTTATTATAATCGAGCTATTGCTACTTAGTTACGTATCATCCGCTTTTCCTATTTATATTTGCAGAAGGTTTCTAAAGAGTAAACTTGAAATGAGTATCCGTGTCTTTTTATATTATTCCCATAAGTAAAAATAGTGTAGTGTAATAAACAAGAATGCGGTTCCGTGCAGTACTCAGAAAACCTGAAGAAAATAATTACATAGATTTCCAAAGCATTAAACACTAACATTGCCCGTAACTATTCGTATCAATAGAACTCGTAATCGTAAGCTAGCAACTTGCACAGACTTAGAATGGATTTAAAAAATGAAACCATATGTAGCAGCTGTTTTTATCTTGCATTTATGTTGGCTTTGATAAGAGTTCAGGAATAACAAACAAACGAGCTTTTAATATTTAAAATAGTCGCAGCCGGCTCTGGTCCGTTTCGGCCAAGATAAGGCACAGAATGTTATTTTTGAGAACAAAAAATTCAAGAATAATTATTGTTGCTTTAGCAGCTGCAATCCGAGCCTGAAAGATAAATTCAATAAACAAGGCCTTGTTTTAGTGTTGATTTAAAGCCGAGGACTGAATTTACGTTTATAATAACATTGTTTTGAAAATTGATTTACGTACTAATTTAGTTGTCCCATAGTTTATTTGTAACATTAATATCTAATATTAACATTATTATTTATTTGTAACACTAATATCTGTGCTTTTAAGATAATTGTCACTAGAACAATCTTTCAAACTATGCTAACTAACAATGCTGCATATTTTACCATTCTGTATACATAGATAAACTAAGTAAGAAGCTGAATGTAATTCATTTTTCAAGAATTCGAGTTAAGTGTAATTCTTAAGATAATCGTTACCTACTTAAGTTACAGTTAATACTTACAAGTTACCTATCGAGGAACTAAAACTCCGGTGCTAATAATCTTCTATACTTATCTTTTATGTTTACGATTTAACCAAGACCAAGTAATGTTTATAAAATAATGCTTTCATTACCATAAAAATTAGCTAAGCCGTAAACTAAGTGCTAATCTAAACTTCCTCAAAAATTAATGACTCAAATAACTCAAGGTAATACTTCAAAATTAATAGCAGATTAAAAAAGACGTCAAGTCCGTATCGTCCTTGCGTGCGATTCCGTAAATGTAAATAAAAATGTAAACCTAATCCAGAAATATTTTCCGTTTCCTAGTTCAAAATCCAAACTACTCAGTAATTCAAGATAAGGAGGATCATTTTGACTACCAAGGAAGGGTTTTGTTTTCGCACGTATGATGTATGTATGTATGTTTGTATGCGTGTAATATCTTTATTACTTCATATCTTCCAACCCACTGGACCAATTTATATAATTAAGATACCGTTAGATGAGTCTTGACAGTCGAAGTGTTCTTACATAGATATAATTAGAAAAAAACGAATATAGTGGCTGTGCTGTGAGACGCCATTGTTTGATGTATCAAAAAATAAATATAAATCAAATAATGAAATATGGATATTAAATTAAAGAGCTCAAAAAGCAAAGCAAAGCAAAGCAACAACCCATAATTGTCCCACTGCTGGGCTCGGGGTCTCCTCTCACAATGTGAGAGGTACAGGCCATAGTCTACCACGCTGGCCAAGTGCGGATTGGTAGACTTCACACACCTTTGAGAACATTATGGAGAACTCTCAGGTGTGCAGGTTTCCTCACGATGTTTTCCTTCACCGAAGCAAGTGATAATTAACTTGTAATACGCACATAATATTTGAAAATTAGAGGTGCGTGCCAGGATTTGAACCCGGGCCCCCGCGTTCGGGAGACCAACGTTCTAACCACTAGGCTATCACTGCTAAGGCTCAATTAAAGAGCTCACCGATAAGGATTTCAAAAAGGTATATCATGATAGCTTTTTTGATAACAGGCGGGTTTTTTTATTTTTTATTAATATGCAAGAAATGTAGGAAATATTCCTTTTTATCGAATACATATGGACCCCTAAAAGCTAATATCTTTTTCTAGACGAGTTATAGCATAATGAAGAATATAGCTGCCCAGCAAATACGGAGTTAAACCTTCATCCGCAGTGGGGAAGAGTTTTCTTGTTTATTGGGTCGTTAGGATATAATTTCATCTCGTGTTTATGACGTCATAAAAAGTTTTCAGCGCGGATACAACCACTGTCAATTACGGAATCAAGCATTCCAGACTGAGATCTAGAAAAGCTTCCAGCTGATATGATTCCTTCCAATTCGTTTCGAAAATGAAATCTCAGGTTAATATTGGATGAAATATTGCCCTTTGGCATTAAAGGCCGTAATCATAAAGCAATTAATTATGAGCGTTATCTCAGCAATGAATCACAGAAAGGCTGTTTTACGACTTTTACTCTTTGCTGCTCAATTCAATTTCGGGGACTCTTCTACATTGAGCTGCCTTTATTCTTAATCACCATATTTATTGATTGCTTGGTTTAAATTCAATATAAAGCAAAGATTTATGATGTGTTAATATGGATGATAATGCGTGAATTTATTTGATACCATACATAATTAATTGTAACAACAATGCCACGCTAGCTGTATGTGATTTCACGCAATCACGGTCTTTAGCTACAGACAAGGTGTAAGTTACCAAAAAGAAACCACATCATTAATTTAAATTAAGGAATCGTAAACGTACGCATAGCGGCGTAGCTGCGTTATATTTATCCCTAAACTGTGTGAAAAGCAGGGGAAGCCGAGTTGGTAGAAGTATAAAATGACCGTCGTCGTTTAGAACCGAGCGTGAAAGGAATTTGAAATAGAAAATCCTGTAAAAGTGATGTTGGCTGGATAAATTAATTTCGCTCTGACCCATGTATTAATATTCAGAGCACTCTCAAAGTTCTCTTTAACTGCTAACGGAAATACCTACACGAATTAATTATTGCGAAGTTAGCTCTCACAGTGATTGCATGATATGATAACACGCCTGTTATGTATTGAACGCGACTTTAGTAATATAATTGCACTTTGTTAAAATGTCTTTTTTCATAATCTGTCCTATCTTTGAACAATAAAAGTAAAAAATATATAACTTATTATAAAGTGTGCAAGGTAACTTTGCAGTAATAAAAAATAGGTTTTTGAATTGAAAAATAATTATATGATTTGAAAAACAGTAACTAGATGGCGCTATAACAGACTCTTGTAATACAGTTCTTTGTTTGAAAAAACTATTAGAGTAAAGCTAAAGTAACTGGCCGCGTTCAATAACTGGCCATTTGTATATTTAATTTCACAAAACAAGATTTTTTTTATTAGATAGTTACTTAGATATAAATAGAATTCGTCAAAAGAAACCCCGTTCTACACAAGCGGCTACTAGTACCTTTATACTTTATATTTATACCTTTATATATTGTGTTTTGGCTAGAATTATCATTCTTCCCCGTAAGTAGTTTCAGGGCAACCAAATAATACCAAGTATCTTTTCTCCTTTATCTAGAAACAGGTGTCCTTCACTATTCAACCCTTCACTGTCTTTTACCTATCTACCATTTGTATATTAAGCTCATATCTGGTGAAGAAATGTTTTTTTACATGAAATAAGCTAGTGCTTGATTTGGATCAAGTGCTTGCTTATTTAGTATTAGGGATTGTGAAATCCCACCTGATGGTATGGACAAGATGGCGACTCAAATTTAACTTAGTAAAAAGTTAAGTTTAAATGCAATTTTTATAATTATAGCATGGGTTTGCTTTCTCTTGTTCTATAAATCATACTTAATATTAATAAAATTTGGTGTTGGTGAACCATTAAATATACTTCAATTAAGTAAGCGCAAAATCAGCTGAGAGTTTGATTAGAAAGATTACAGAATTACTAGTAGGATATTTCCTTTGGTAATTTGTAAGTAAATCTTTAATAACATGTAGTTTATCTAACACGTAAATCGTAAGTAATGGAATTGTATTTTAGTGTAATATAAATAATTGAGAACGGATCATATTATCCAAAATAGTTTAACATCCTTTAGAACATAATTTTTAATCAGCAAAGAACTAACAAAGATCGTTTATTCCATTGGTAGTAATAAATAAGCCAACTCCATCACTAATGAGCCGTATGAAAACTGTAGAAACATGTAACAGGGTGGTATTTATGAACATGTTTCTATATTGCAAACCTTTGTGGGGCGCGCTATACTGATTAATGTTTTATTTGGCATCTGCGATCAGCCTAATTACTCTTTACAATATTCCACGTTCTAATTAGTGTTATGTAAGAATTTTTACAAATGTAACAAAATATTTCCTGTTTTTTTGTTTACTAATTAGGTACCTACATAAAATTTCTGAATATATTATATTAGCCTCCGGTCTGTTAGGACTGATTCCTATATTGTACTGATTTCATAATGAACAAATATCAAAATCACCTTTTCCCAAAATGACTGATTTTCTAAATGTCTCTGTTTCAGAATGCCTGAAGTTGGAAATTCCTGCAAGTACCTACTCAAAAATGGGTTCCGTGTTCAGCGTCCCAGTTCTTTTACTAACTGGTAATTATTAATTAGACGTTTCTTGGTGGAGCGTAATTAGACATAAATATTGAAGAACAGATGCAGTAAAATTAGTTACTTTTTAGGGTTCCGAAGTAAAATTGGAGTTTAGTCATGAACGTCCGTCCCTCTGTCCGTCCATCTGTCCATCTGCCTGTCCGAAACTGCCTGTCTGATATTTATTAAAACCCCAGAATCGTAGAGTAAAATGTCGAAAAACATTTTTTCAGGGTACCTCCCCTACAGGTAACGTGAAAATGAAGTTTTTATTCGTCGCGTAACCTATAGTGTGGGGTATCATTGAAAAGATCTTCAAAAAATATTATAGGTCTCCCAAGACCATTCTTGGAATTGGGATCCGTTTGTGAAATATTTGGCTTTAAAGTGCTAATTTTAGTTAGAATCAAGTGTCCCCCCCCTGACTGAAATGGTTGGAATTGGACAAATGAAAACATTTTCAAAAATAGGTTATTTGATGAATTAACAAGTAAAACTATCTCAGCTATGTTAGCATAAGTAGTTAATGAGTAATAGTCGATAAACTTACTACTTCGGAATACATTGCGCGTGGCCTGACACACACTATATTTGCTCGGTTTTTGTGGAGGTAGCCGACAAACGAGCAAACAAATTACTTACTTAGTAATCGATGAAACCACCAATGCGTTGCTAGCCAAAAAAGACATGCGCTATTTTTGGTTGCAACACTGCGACCGTGACCATAAAAACATTTCACTTATTGGTTTTGGAAAAGAGTTCTGGCTAATATAGCCAGGCAGGTGAGAAACTCTATCTACTACCACAGAATACTTAATAGTACCTATGGAGAAGAGCCACTCCGCAAAATCATTTAGATAAATAGCGACCCTTGCTACCACACAATAAAGTGTAATTCAGGTCGCACAGCGCTAATCGTCAACAGATGTTCACATCTAGACGTTGCTTCTCTTTCTAATCATAACTCTTATCCTCTCTGACAACATCAGGGTTGCCTGTTTTTGTGATGACATGTGTGATAGATTACGAATGTATGACACAGCGAAGCAGCCCTTCCGAATCTGGCCCGACACGACGAACGCGGCACGTACTTATATTCATACCAAAAGTGCGGAGTGCGCCAGGCCTGATATTATTTCTTATTTTATACAGAACCTAGTAACCTCCAACAGGAATGACCAGGCGTCATAACCTCGTCCGTTGTTCAACAGGTTACACCGTATGGGTTGAAATACTGAAGAAAATTGAAGAAATTGGAATGTTGAAGTATTGGTTGAAAGAAAACTATGAAGTGCCTGTAGGTATTCTACGTACGTGTGTATACATTACCAGCCTTGTTCCTAACTCGATCTTTAATTTTTCTTTTACATTACTTTACAGTACCTTTATAAGAATTTTTTATGTTTCTTGACGTTTCTTAAACGTAAGATTTTAAAATCAGTACTAAGTAGTCATAAGCAAATAAGGCTTTATTACTTGGCGGCGCGCGTAAATTAATGCGCACCTAATGAATCAGCTCCGGTGACAAATAAGAGCGCGGTAATGGATAAAGCTTTGTCCATTTTCCCACAATTCTGATGCCTGAAACCGACCCAAATTATTCAGTATTCAAATTCATAACAATGGTTAATTTTGTTTAGTTTAACCGTTACACCTTTGAATAGGTGTTGGAACTTTCTGAGACATCAAAGATTAATTGAATTAAATTTATTTTATTCACAGCGTACTTTATTTTTAACAATGATTGGTACCTGACACGGTAGATTTAATATTTACGAAAACTTAGCTTTGTGACAGTAATGTTACTCAGCACGAATTCAATGTAAACAATACTTATTTTTTGTCCCAAAACCTATGGAATGGAACAAATAAATGCTCGATAGTAAAAGCGAGTTAATACGAGAAATTGATAATGGATCTGTTTGTTGTAGGTTTTTGTCCAGGGTAGTCTACGAAGCAAATGAATACGTTTTCTCGAAATTTTCATAATAAAGACTGTTACTTACTCGTAAGCAAGAAAATACATAATATGTTTCTAATTTTCTAGGATTCAACTCCTGTAGAACTCCAAATCTTATGTATTTATTGATTACGCTGTAAAGACCTATTCCTCATTCCTGGAACTTCCCCTTTCCACACATTCAATGATAATGATAATTTATTTGCGAAAATGTGGTTACGAAATGGTGTTAGTTGTCGAATATCGCTCACATTTGCCAGAATTTAGGCATGCAAATTATTTATTAAAATCAATCCTCCATCCAATCATCTTTACGTAAATTGTGTGTAATTTATGTAAAAATATTATTAAATAAATGTAGAAAACAAACATACATATGTATAACAATAAAACTTCAAATTCAAACAATCTTGTAAAAACCATAGCATATTAACAGATTTTCCATATTTTCTATGATTTTATAAAATTAACTTGCTAATTTATAATGTTTAATATTATATTATATTATAACCTACCAGATTTTAATACCAAATATTCTAATTTCCTTCCATCTTTGTGGATTATAAATATTGGTCGAAAATTATGAAACAAAATCAATTTTACAATTAACGAATACTTCAGCAGGCTGTTACTGTTGAGCCCAATTTGTCAAAAACAGTTCCCTCGATTATCTCCCGAAACTATCTATTGTAAGCAAATGCAGGTATTTGAGTATTTTCACAAATGTGACAGGCTTGGATCCAACAAGTAAGCTGATTTAGAAAATTAATTTGAATGAAGCATAAACAATTTTTTTTTTTATTTTCCCCATCATCGATTTACTTATAAAATATTATGAGCTGGTAAAAGAAGGTCACAGTAATAATATATTTATTATTGCAAATACAATAACATGTTTGAAGAATAATGCTTTGTCTGAAAGGAAAAATATTTTCTTGTCAAAGAATGACACAGACGCTTTTATTATATTATGGTTTAGAAGGAAATATAATGGTTTTAAAGGACAATAAATAAATATTAACTTGAACTAGTTTATTTTTGTTAGACTTTGTTAGAATTTAAATGTTGATCACATGGCTGACCATTGGATGACTCTGGTCTATCCCCTATAATCTAGGAGGCAGCTCTACAAATATCGAAGGGTGGCGCCCAAAGGTCAATGAGCGTTATCTAACTATACCAAACTCGCTCTTCAAACCGACAGCTTAATACGCTCTCCAAAACTAGTTAGTACCTGACCAAGCGACCGCAACCGAAATAACTTTAATGTAATCATTGAAGTATTATTAATAATCAATCATTTTGTTTGATCATACGTTCGAATCAACCATCCATAAGTTCCCTGTTAATAGTTATAATGAAGTTATAAATAGACTTTGCATTACTTTAGTTGTAATTGAGGTGAGGCCGTAATTGTTAAGTTACGATAATATTCAGGGCTGGTCGCGAGGGACTGGTGTATTCAATCAATAATTCTCGTTACGATATTGCGACATGGCCAGGCCCTATGGGGAATAGACTCGCCGAGGTAATAGCATGAAAAACAATCGTAATTCATTTAATAAATTAATAACTTCATGGTAAGCAATTATTTGTACCTTGTAATGTAATGATGTATGTCAAGCTTGTCTAATTTAACCAGTTGTACAATATAATTATGAAGTATATCATAATAAAATGTAAGTCTGTTATTGATTTTGCTTTAGATTTTGGTTCATAGTTATAGCTAAGTATATGTGTCGATTAACATATTACCTTCATAATGATAATAATAAATTTATCATAACCTCATGTACATACATGTTATCTCATACTAATAATGTGCCTTTATTTTTACAAAAATACATATATTCAAAACACTAGCAAAGCCCTGTTGTACTGTAAACTAACTCTAAGCAAAACAGCTACCTGCCTCTTGCATCTATTCTAGAGTAGAGGATCAATCGAGATCTCTTCCATAGAATAATTCATGGTTATTATTTTTGATTAATATTTAAATTCTAATGTAAAAAGTAACACGTAATGCAGAAAACTTTACTTATAAGTAAAATGTTTGATAGACAAGCATATTAAATGCACATTCTTACTAAAATGTATACTCGTATTTAGTTTGCTTCAGTCTCGCTACTTATTTACATAAATTGTTATACTGCATCTTTCAGAATTGCGAAACAAATCCAAAACTTTTGCAGCAGGTACCTAATTTAAAACAACTTTCCCGTCGTTTTACATTTTTCTTTTATGTTATGGCAGAATTTTCGCGCAAAAAGCTGTATCGACTACACCCACACCTGAGACGCATGGCAATTAGTGTTGTGGGAATTTTGTCACTTAAATAAGTGCAAATAAACTTCGTAAAAGAGAATGATATGAATGTTATGATTAATCTAGTGAATTCTAGTGGATACCCGGCGTATGCTACAACGCAAAAAAATTGTATGGAAAATGTCAAAAATCGAAAATATGCCTAATGTATTATTTTAGTGGTCTCAAGCCATCTTCGCATTATTGCCTATCCGTATAAAACATTTTTGTTTTTTATATAATACTATGAAATCGCCCTCGCTTTGCTTCGGAACAAATAGTAAAAAAAATATAATATAGCCGATGTCACCTGGGGATAGTGTAGCTATCCAACAGTGAAAGAATTTTTCAAATCGGTTCGGTAGTTTCGGAGCCTATTCAGTGCAAACAAACAATCAAATCTTTCCTCTTTATAATATTACTATAGATAGTTATATAAATAAAAAACCGTGAAAGACCAAATCCTATTCAAGTGCCTCAGAGTTCCGTTCTGTCAATGTATTCAGGATTATGTGGTTTCCTAACCACTATAGGAATAGAATGTTAAAATATTCATGATTAAGGTAAGGCGTAAAATAACTCGTGACCAATGTATCTTACTGCATCACTGTGCTCGTCGTTTGATAGATTTTCTGTGACAGGTAAAGTATTCTTATAAAAATTACATTTTTATTCGGACTGAACTAAGATAATATAAAATAATATTATTTTTGTCGTTCTTGGCGCATAATGAAATTACGTAATTTGGTATGGTATACGGAAATATATTGAAGCCTAAATATCACACACAGAAAGAGAATAAATCATGATAATTTATATCGCCTATCTTTGTAGAGCGAGTGTTGTTAGCGGACGACACGTTTGGTGTAGATGGTCGTGTTAATGAAAATACGAATATGTGCTTCATGGAACGAACCGCATACTCGTAATTTATCTTGGATAACAGTTACATAAACATGTATTCGTAAAAGGTATTCATGCGATACAAAATTACGTCGAGGAAATTTTTCTAGACGTTGTTGTGTGTAACTTTATTTAAAATTGATAACATAAGAACCTACCATAAAATGACAATGTTTTTGACTAACTAAAAAATATTAAACCCCAAAGGAAATTTGTATTTTATTCGATAAGACGTGATTTATTTCGAATTCATTCCCTTTTTATAAAGACGCCATAAAACTGGATACCGCGAAGATAAGGAAGTAATTCACCGTCCTCGCGTCTCAAAACGCGCATCAATCTCATGTAATTGCATTTGCTGTGCGTACCGTTGCCGCTAGAAACCGCTAGTTATCATTTCTCTTCAATACCGACATTTTTTCTAATACTTTCCGAAATCTGCTCTTATCTGTTTCCTCTCAGGGGCTCGCTTATTGGATCTGTCAGCGTTGGAGTCAGCATTTTATTAAGTACATTTTCTGAATGCTGCGTCATTTCAGTATAATATACTTTGAGTGTACAGTCAGTCCTCTACTATTATATGAAATATGAATGTGTTTAAATAAATATCGATAAGAATTAATTGTCAATGAAATGACACAAAGCTAAAAAAATATTTTCATAAATATTTTTCTGTACTAAATATCCGGGAATAATATAGAAAATTAAAATTTAGTTTGTAATAATTTATCTTTCTCATTTCCTAAAAATCAATGCAAATCGTGTTAATAACTCCAAAATTTGAATAACTCATTTGATTTGTAAATCCGAATTCCACATTTGCATGAGTCCGTGCTCTCGGCGCGATCGTGTCCGTTCGCCGCAGCACTCCCCTACGCACTCGGATTTCCTCGTTTTGGTTACGGCTCATATATTCCAGTTTTCCATTCACCTCATGCTCAATGCGATATGAGTATTACACCGTACAAATCACTAACGTCTATAATAGTACAAATTCAAAATTTTAAGATCACTGAATAGCATAGATTTTGGCATTTTTCATTTTAGAATGGGCAATTTATTTTGAAGTGAAGGTTGGTCCTCAAAATTAATACGCGCGAAACTATAGTAATTCCATGATACATAGATATCATTCATTATTTAAGTTACTTTTTCTTTGTTAAACGTTCAAGTCATTCGTCGTCGCCGAAGATATTCACGTCTAACGAATTACCGTGACAAGTCAAGTATGGATAATCCCATTCATATCGTGAGCCCCAATAAATGAGCTGAACGTTAATTTTATATTCGTGTTCGGTGATTGCGACTTCATTTTAATGTTAACATTAATTTTTTAACCTGCAAAAAAAATAAAGAGATAAAATTATTCAACAATGGCTTGGCTGGCTGGCTTTTGGGGGCTAGGCGGAAAAAAAAGACCAAAAGTTGTAACACAAAAAGTGTAACGACACTTTTTGTCTATGCACTCTGTCTGTATATATTATATATGTATATATTATGAATATGCACTGTTATATCGATATATCTTCTTACCCATGCCTTTCAATAATTTTATGTATAGACTAGCTGACCCGGCAAACCTCGTATCTAGACGATACGAGTCGAGACGATACAATCAATGAATGTAGAAATACTATTAACTAAACTTTTATAGTTTTGGTTGGATTAACAAATCAGAGATCATTAAAATCGGTACAGCCGGTATAGTTCGTGAGTATCTATGTATTACTTTCCCTCTCCCTCTTCCTCTCCAAAATCATAAAAAAAAATTAAAAAATTTGTTCAAAAAATAAATAAAAATTGGGGTGCACTACCCTTGTCACTTAGGGATATGAAAAATAAATTTAGTCCTTTTCTCAGATCTACTGAATATACACACAAAATTTTATAAAAATTGGTGAAGCCTTTTCGGAGGAGTTTTGGTACAAACACTGTGACATAGAATTTTAATTATTAGGCGCGGGCCACACAGAAAAGACGTAAGACGAAGACGGGGCTCGGACCCGTCGCAGACAGGGCGCCGTTAAAACATATAGAAAAGACAAGGAACGGGCGTGACGGCCGGCGCACACTGGGCTTTTCCCGGCCACAGAGTACTTAATCACTACGTTTTAAGAGACCTGCTCTCCGCGTCCTTTCCGCTCCCCCGCTGGCGCCTACGCAGGCCCGCGTCCTGTCCTTTCTGTATGTTTTCCAATAGGGCGCCGACGAGAAAACGTCGTGTCGGGCGTCCCGTCTTTTCTGTATGTTTTACGTCGCGACGGCTGCATACATTTTGTATGAAAGTAGGTTAAACGGGCGCCGCGACTGCGACGGGTCCGTGTCTTGCGTCTTTTCTGTGTGGCCCGCGCCTTAGATTTATAGATACGAGTAACTAACCATCATACTTTGCTTCAGAAAAAATAACAATATAGATTAAGTATATTGTAAAATAAAATTATTTTCGCTCACTCATTGTTTAGGACGATTAATGAATTTGTTTACCCCACGTTATCTTTTATAGGGGTTGGGTTTCGAACTTGTATAAGAGATAAATTGTAATTAATTATTTATTGCCAAGAAGTCATTTTATTGACATACTCTCATATGATTTAACTTACTATAAATATATTATGTCGGCCTATACTCAATAACAAAGCTATAATAATATCATATTTCAATCATAATAATATGTTCAGTAGCTTCAACATCAACATTGTCAAATTAAAAAAAATACAAAAAACCTGACTGCGTAAAATAAACTAAAAAGAAAAAAGCAAGCCCAGTAGTTTAGAATATTGTTAAAAGTAATACTGAACAACTACACCATAGAAGAATTAACAGTCGGGACCCATTCTTCAACCAATCAAATCTTGTTTGTTTTAACCCAACCCTGTAAAATTTTTATGGGTCCCGACTGTTAATTATTTAATGGTGTAGTTATTCAGTATAACTTTACTGGGCTTGTTTTTTTTTCTCTTTTGCTTTTTCTTGCTTGTTTGCAGTGCGTATTCTGCAAACGCGCGTTTTCGGTGCCATAAAAATACGCAGCGTGCAGAGGCTCTAATAAACAAAGAAATAAGTAATGCCAAGGAGATTGTACACTCAGTGGATCTCATTTTATGTTCCATAGATCAAACCCTTTGTAAATATTACATGAATAGCAGTTACCACAATAACAGCCGCGATTCCCGTGAGATACATTTAGATTCCGGTATCCGACTTAGTTTTATTTTCCATCAAACGTTCCAAAATTCTTGCTATACTCGGAACATGAAAAATGCTATATTCATGATTTGTCTTCAACTACACCAATGATATGTTAAACAAAACAAAATCAAGACACGTTTAGTCATCGTACATTTGTTTATTATTACTAGTGTTAATAAATTCATTTTTTAGGTTTACTTTACAAACTATCATCAATGAATTCATAGCAAATTTTTATTTGAAGAAAGGTCCTCGAATGGCACCCACGTCTCGGAAAAAGCAGCATAGGACGCCCCCCGACTAGATGGACTGACGACCTGAAGAAGACAGCGGGCATCCGCTGGATTCAGAAGGTTCAGGACCGGTCAGAGTGGCACAAGTTAGGGGAGGCCTATGTCCGGCATTAGACCTTTAAGGGCTGATGGATGGATGAATTTCATTTGATAACAGAACTAGTTACTAAGTGTTTGCAATTATCATGCAGAAATCTGTCTTTATTCCACAGATAGCTTATAACCCATTAAACCTATATCCCAAACATATTTTGAAATATTTCAATTTTGTTAAGGAACTTTATTTATCTCTTAATCACATGAAAAGTGAAGAAATCCATAAGAAAATAATTAATGTTCGATAATATGTAATATGACCTGATTATTATATTTTCAAATATAAATCATGATATGCAGTGATCATTACTTTGCGGTAAAAATTGCAGATAAAGAAATAGAATAGGAAAAACTTTTTCGTTTGTTATTCTAGCATCGAGGAAAAAGAAACATGGTGAGTCACTAAACGTTCATTTCGAAATGCTTTCGCCTGTCGACTTCAACGGGCTCTGAATTAATGAGTTAACGAAAATAAACAGTATATTTTCGGTTAGATAACTATACACTTGTCCAGAACAACGCATTAGTGGTAATTAAAAGTATTCTGTAGTGTTTATTCTGACATATTTTTTTTGTATTTTGTGAACTGGGTACATATTAGGGTTAAAGTCAATTTTAAATCCTCTTCTTTTTAAAAGCTACAAAGACATGATTACTAATTTTCTAATCATTATACACACTCTATAGCGCTAGGATTTTTAGTGTTGTGGGTGACATGCACACACGCAAATAAAATATCACAAGGCCTCATATTTGTCTATTATACGAATGTATGTTCCGATCAGAAGTCCCTAAGAAACTCATTGGTAGACAAATAGGATCACAGGCAACATAATCTATCTAAGTGGCATTTAAGCTATCGATTATTGAGCTATTTTGCCGGATAAGTAATCCCGCTATAAAGAAACTTGAAACAGTTGACCCAAAAGTTTCGCCATGTAACGAAGTAATTAGCCAAGAGTTCGTCGGAACTTGTACCAATTCTTAATCCTAACTCCTTTCGTCCCACACAAAAATTTCAATCTTCTGCTAATAACTTAATTATGTTCGTCTTAAATGTTTTCTAGAAATTAAGAAGAATGTAATGAAAATATTTCTTGCGGAGGGTTACACAAAGTAATTTGAGTAATCAGTGAAGACAGTTTTAGGAATCTTTTGGGCGTACTCGTAATACGTTATATCAAGTATATTTCATCATAATTTCATACACAGAGCCTTTGTGAAGACTAGTTCTTGGCGTGTTTAAAGTTTAGACTAGTACCTACTGACATACTTTAGGTAATTTCCTATTACTTAACTCAAACCTGGTTTCTTGTAATTATACTCGTATGCAGAAGTAATCATAACAATGTGTCGACTGATAAACTTGGTTAAACTAAATACACGCCTTAGTTCAAGCAGTGGAAATCACGTATGAGATTAATCCTCTACAGTTAGTGAAGTTTCTTCCAAGTTGCTAAAGTTGTTAGCAATAGTGGTCACGACACGTGTTTATTCCAGAGATTGCGAGCGAGTAACTTAAGTGTTTGTTGGTTTTGAGGACGATGCGTAAACACGGCCTTGCAAACACACAGCACCAGCGTAACGAGCCAACTCTGGCTCATTGGGGACTTCCGTATTTTCCGAGCGTTGCTAAATGTGGCCAAATAAAAGTTCAAAACAACGTGAATTTACGTTAGAAGTTCGTTGTTGAATAAATGATTGGACATTCAAGTAATAATAATAATAACGTTTCACACACATAGCCCCATTCTAGGATTTTCTGTGTCGTGGGTGCCATGGGCAACACACAAAGAACACTTACACCCAGACCGAGAATAGAATCAGACTCATCAGACTCATTCAAATTTCCACCTCGCTGGGAATCGAACCCGAAATCCTTGGCGCGGTGATCCGGCATAGTAACTATTGCGCCACAAGAGTCATCAAGGGTCGTGGGCATTCAAGTAATATGCCAGTAAAGTTATTTAATTGATTACTACATTGGACTCTTCGAATGTGAGACGTGATAGGGATGCTCTAACTAAAATACTGTAAATACGGTTTTGAAAGTTGAAAACTTACGCAAAAACCAATAGAACAGTAAAAATGTCCCTCAAAGAAGCCACAGCTATACAGTACAATATTACAATATAATAGTTTGGGCAAAGCGCAGGAAGTTTCGCTATCATGTGTTGTCAAATAACACAACTCTATACACCTCCCTTGCTTTGGCTAGACCTACCTTCCCAATAGCTGATAGTCGTCCAACTGAATTTAATACATTTCTTACAAAGCGAAAAGTTTATGTTCAGCTGCATACGGTTTGTTCCATTTGTGCTCTCAAATGGATTTTGCATTTGTCTAGTTTGAAACTTTCCGCCGGACCCAGTATTCGTATCTATTTTCCGATACATACATTTACGTTCGGCATGTTTATTTATCCTTCTGTTATACAGTTCGCTGCTCTAGATTAAAATTAAGAAAACTAAAACGGAAAAGGCTAGAATCTTTCAGCAACTAATTAAACTAGAAACTATTAATAGCAACTATTAATTTGTAACTAATACCTAAGTTAGTATTTTGTCAGTAACTTCAATAAAGAGAGCTCATAAACTTTAGACAACTGTCTGTATTTAATTTACATTGTATCTCTACCGAGTCTGTTACATTTAAACGAATTATCTCTATTTCTTACAAATTCCTTGACCTTGCCTCGTTCTTGATAAAAAAAATAAACATGAGCGTGACTAATAAGCTATAATCGTAAGTAATGAAATAATTCGTTACTACCATATCCAAAAAGATATCACCTATTTTTATTTTCAGGTAAATCGGACTATATAACTTTTACTACTCAATAATTCAATAGACAAATTAATGACCTCGCTACACAATAGACACGTACAACTGTTTGTTGAGGAGTCAAATTACCCAAGTCGTTAATCGCACAGGTTGCTGAACGACGTTTATTTATCCGTCCATTGCGTTACGTTACAGAGCGGTTAATGCCCGCGGGCCGCTGTATTATTAGATGAATGGCTTTCTAATGAATCAACCACAGAGCATAAACTTTGTCTAATGAATACAGAACACGCCTCTCGGGAGTAAAAGTGTAACGTAAGGAATAATCTTTACTAACTTCACATTTGTCATTAACAGGTTTTACTATTATGACATTTTTTTGTTGTTTGTCAAGCTGAATCGCCTGTTTAAATTCTGAAGCAGTTGAATATTTAAAAAAGACGATTCTAAAACGGAAGCTAAAAACTAGGGGAATAGAAAAATTGGGGCCTGTCAGACGCAGCGGGTTAAATGCTCCTTAATTTTTTTCAAATTGGCTGATGTCCATGATATTTTTTTCCAAAACAATACTTTTTTTGTTTACTTACGGCACACTAAAATGTGGACCGCGAAATATGTTTACAAACTTGTGATAGGACCTACATAATTTAAGGATATAATTATGATGATTAAAGGATATAATTACTAATGATTAAAGGATATAATTACTAATCTACGTCTTAATGCCGCATGATAATATTATCAAATAAGATCATTAACAGATAATATTATTATATAATATTATCACATTAACATATTACGCCAGTGTGGTGGGTATAAATATTTTATGTAACAATTTATCCGTAAATTTATTACTTTTACGTGCTTACTTACGCGTTTACTTAGCTTTGCGTTTCATATTCCGGCCAATGCCAAATGTCGAGAAAAACTTCTATTGGCAAAGACTCAACACAGAACAAAGAACGCATCCAACATCATGGCAACGATGATAAATAAGCTAAGCAGGCAAGGAGATTAAGTAAAGTCCAAATCTTTATTTTGCAAAATTCAATCCAAAATATTTGTCTCAAACTCAATTTCGTATATCAATGCTTACCTTATTCAAAACTTTCTTAATGTTTGTTGAGAACACGGTTGCTTCATATAGATATTTGCGGCATAATCCCTCATGAGGAGTGCCATATTTCACCGGCGAATAAGTAGCGTATTATCTTTCGCGAGACAGGTGTCGCTCGCGGCGGCCGCCTGCATTCATCTCGACGGCTGCTGTGACGACATGGCTAATCTGGTCATGACGCAAGCTCTTCTGGATAATAGCATAATGGTGGAGCATTATTTCCTGAAACTCAATTTATATAGCTTTGAATATAATAAGTTTGGGTTTAAATTATATACGTACTATAATACGATATAACGTATTAATATCTTTTTTCTGCAGAAATACAGTCAACAAACAAGTAGACAAGCCAGCTGCACACCTGTATCACCGATGCGTTGTCAAGCAAAAGGGAAGCGGGGGACCCGCATTATTATTGGTCTAAAACTGCTACCGAAACGTGCATATCACGGTGGATTTTTGAAGGTCTATAGCTAGCCAGGCGAATAAGCATCATGCACGTACCGTCAGGATTACCTAGGTGTACTGAGGTGAGCGAACTCAGAAGCGAAAACATGAAGGACTTGGCGTAATAGTCTTGGCCAGTCTTCAGAGGGGTGCACCATTAGCAAGAGTTGGCTTGGACTCAAGATTGTGTCCCTTTGTACCCCAAAATCTTCAATTTTATTTTACATTCCTTTATCCCTTTCTCAGGATTCATTCTGAAGATTCTTATTCTATGTTAAAAAAACTGGCAAGTTTTCACTACGGAACCCTAAAAATTAACTTCATAGTGATATTCTACAAAGTGCTACGATAGTGCTACGACGTGCTACGACTACTAAGAACTCTACGCGGTTACGAATGAAGACTCCGTAAAAAGCGCAACTATTAAAAAATGGAAAATAAATAGTGTTAAATGGTCTTATCAATGTTAACTTAGAAGTAATATCCCATACCGCAAAAGAGAAAGCCGAAATACTGGGCACACTCTTAGCGTCCAATTCGACTGTTGATGACGAGGGTAACACACCGCTTACCATCCCGTTATGTGGTGAGCTGATGTACATTTTACTCAGAATGCCGTGCGTCAATTTCTTCTTACCCTCGGCATCAACAAGTTAAATGGGCCAGATGGTATACCTGCTGTTGTACTAAAAACGTGCATATAACTCTATGATGTTAAGCAAATTTTAAACTTGTGCCTTATAGATAAAGTTGAAGTCCAAATAATGTAGTTGTTACTAAGATATCTGTTGACTCTCGAAATTTTCTATTCATACCCAGTTTATTGTTCCATAAATCGAATTGAACGCCAAAGGGTAGAAATTCTGAAAACAGTTGACGACTGTTAATATTGTGCCTTGCTGGTCCATGTCTCAATTAGTGTTAAAATAAAAGAAGCTGAGAAATCCAATACGATATCTACAATTGAATAATTTAATCAGCGAATCAGGATTAGGATTTCAATCCAGATCATTATGTCAATTTAGAATGTTTCCTTTATAGCATTACAAATGTCAATCAGAAATAATGTACATACTTTCTTGAATTTTAGAGCCAGGAATGTAAAGCAATAATAATTAATGACAGATTTTATTTCTCTAAGCACAGAAAATCAAATTAGAACTGTCTATTATAATTTACTATTAGCAAAGTACAAGTACCAACGTACTAGTATCAACGTCAAAATAGACTGTCTGGAGCAGGGAAATCTATCAACAAACTTGTGATTGCCTGTATTGAACTAGATAGTGACAGTTACGAAAGATTGCTTATGCTTCTGACAGCCTGTGAGCCTTATTGCTATCAATTTATCCACACAAATTCTACATTTTACGATCCTACTTACATTTTAGTAACATAAAAATGTATTTATATTTATACAAAAGATTTGAGGGATAGTTTCATGAAAATTACGACATTAAACGGAATATGTCTCATTATGTGACGGAGTAATGTTATCTGTTCAAGCCATTAATGCCCACTACAGGTCATGGCTTCCCAGATCTACTTAATATATGACTACTTATAATATATTTGTATTAGAATTAAATTCATAAAGCACTGTATGTTTCTCGAATAAATAAAAATAAATAAATGAATACTCCACCATGTTGCTTCATAAAAAATAAATGATAAATAGAAACTTGACAAGAATAATGGTAATCTTGGTAATCTTTATAAGAATCAGAAATTAACAAGAGCAACCATATTTTAATGCACATCATGATGCGGTTGCATCAATTAGGACTTAAACCACGTTATAGTTTTTCTTCATTACCACAACTCGATCCGTTCGAATAACATGAAAGCCACGACGTGAAAAACACTTTTCTGGTCTGTAATAACGATGTGTCACAAATGGTATTTTAACTATCACGACATATATCTCGTAATTTTGACGATTGAATGGATCCACGACGCGATCTCAGACATTTTCCCTCAATGATGGTCGTTTTTTCAGCCTAAGATATAATATCGACTTACTAGATGGACAAGCAGTCGCGCCTAGGGAAAGGCCCTATTTTGTTGTTTCATGAGACATACGGAACCGTAAAATAAATTTTCAGTCTTAAGAGTTCCTTGGACTTGCTTTTAATCTTGCCGCAGAATTCTATTGACAAAAACTATCTTTTCTTCCGACATTATATTCAGACCGTACTTCGTTAATAACTTATGTTTTCTCTTGGGATAAAATAATGTTTTATTATATCGTTAACTTTAACGTTATTTGTCTTAGCACAAAAACATGCCCTTATTATTTACAATGAAAGAGCTGAGTAATGCTAAGACGATCAGTCTGTCAATTTCAGAACTAGGTGCTAACTTCGTAACAGTGTATGAAAACATGGTCTATTATTCAAAACACGTTGGTTGAAGTAAAAGTTGGACTAATCACAAACACTCTTCAAAGCTTAATAATAAGTATATAGAGAGTAGACATCCTGTATGTTTCAGTGAAAATGTAAAGACAAAAATTATAGCTCTTCGGGAATCTTCCCAAAAAGCAACCAACTTCTGGAAAAATATTTCCTAATCTTACATAAAAATGTATCCGCCTCGACATTTCAACAAGAAAAACTTCCATTAAAAACACCATTTACATAACTGTTGCGCACACATATTATACTTGTTTCTTAAAACAGTTCAAACCAAATGTTGAAGATATTTACAATTCCTTAGATGATGGGATGCGCAAGTAAAGAGCCTTAAATCTCTAAAAGTGTTGTGACTAAAATGTTACAAAGTTTAAGGAACCTATAACTAGTGCCCTATTCTTGCTGACGCACACCCACACACATGCTGATGGAGGATGGATAGAAACATACCCCAACTCCTTTTCCGACTCATCCACCTTAGCTCTCAATTATAGTATCCGATTGCAAAGTGCTGTAGCAAAAACTAAAAACACTTGTATTTAATGAAATACTACTACTAATTCGCTTGAAACTAGTAATTATAACGTAACGTAACGTAAGGTTGTTAATAACGTAAGGCTTGGTAACATTTAGAACTAACCAACTAAAAGATTTACTAACTCTACTGATCGACTGATCTACTTAATATCAATGTATTGAGAGTCTTTCTTTCACCTTCCGTCTTTGTATCACTTTTGTCAATGGGTGACTGTGGCCACTTACCATCCGGAACTCAGCTCGACTGTCGGCTAGTTACATAAAAAAGTATATTTTGCTTCTGCTAATCATATATGAAACTTGTATTACACATATATATTTGAGTTTTATTCCTCCAAATAGATCTAATAGCAATTCATTACCTAGTGTAACAAAATCCATCAATTTCTGTTAACTTACAACTCAACACAATAAGAACGCACAAAAGCGGTATCCATTAACGCGTTCTGATTTGTCACCAAGCTGATTCATTAGGCGGGTTGCTACACGGATACCGCACATCCACGCAAGTTGTGCTGTCCTAATAAACGGTGGTACAGTTTCATTCATTTTTGTAGTAATCAATACGGTTAAAGTAACGGTTGGAAAGTGTAGTCAAAGTATTACGAGTATTTTGGATTTTGGGTTAATGATTGCTATGATCACTTCGCATCTTACTCGTAATTCACATAATCTGAATAAAGAGCTACTTTCTTTTACAGTTTGGTGGTTTTTATACCACAGGACTTGAACCCTTTTAATAAATATCAACCACGAAATGGTTACATGTGATTGGTTTCTCATGTTTTCAGCTATTTGCATAAAAACAGTTTTCAAATTGTAATACTTACAATAATGATAATATAATATAATACATTACCTCGTTATTTATATCAAACTAGACATTCTTGCGCTACGTTTTCTTGAAGTGTATGTAATATAAAAATAACATTTTCCTCCGTATCTATTTGTTACATGTGCTTTATTCTCCTTTACAAATTCCACGAAAATTTCTCGCTTCATGAGTTTCCGTACAATCTCGATAGGAATTCTCATTACGTGAATTTAGGCGAAATGGTGACCTAGCGAATAAAATAAATCTTATTTTCGTAACTCCATTGCGTCATCACATACTTAATTATTACAAAAAAACGCAATTCAAATAAAATATAAAGATAATGTTATAACCATTGGCACCTTAATTACATGCAACATGGACTGATCACAGATGTAATTTATGCCAGACTTTTACAAAGCCTAGAAAGATGAATAGTTTCATTCATTTAAATATATCCTACATTTAAGTAATACATCCACGTAACTCAGTGTGTTTCGACATTTTCTGAAGTATTAATGCTAAAAAATCCCCCTAATTCACTCCTATAAATATAGTTTAAGAGAAGTCTCCGATGAGTGGGTTCCCTGAATCGATTAAACGTCATAGCTGAATTACGACCCATTTAAATCATGCTTAACGGCGAATACGCATATTCTCCATCGAAATTTATTGGTCAGTAATGGTAAAATGGAGTACATCAATAACCTTATAGAGAGGTTCTGCACAGGGGTTCTGGGTCGGTATCCACTGCACAACTATTTATATTGCATTTTATCTTTATATGTTTCATCGTTGACTGATTGAAACCATATTCACATAAATTTATTTCGAATGGATTGTGTTTTACAATAATTAGAACTATTTAGTTGACATAAATCCTATAATGATCATTTTCACAAACAGAAAGGTTCCAAATTAGAATTCAATCAAAATATAATATAAAGCATAATTTATACAATAAAAACATGAAAATATTAATTTTAAACTACATATTTATTTACTAAATATATCATTACAGCAGCAATACCTTTTAAAAACATGAGCCTCAGCTACAAGCACGATACGTATTCTCAATAATAAAACTATCTACGTATGTAGAGTATGAAGATCCAGATTGAAAATAGCAAGGAAATAGCAATTTTCCTCGACAGTAATTCGTCGGCGGCACGCCATTTTTCCATTATCCAATATCAATATTGTTTCGTCTTCTTCGCTCAGAAATGGGATTCTAAGAACTAAGCTAATGATGGTATTGCATGCTCGCAACCAAAAATCCTATAATGTGCCTTCTTCATTTTCATCCTATTTCTTATGTAATACAAGGGCCGAAAGGTTTGGATAATGAGTACTATTATACTATTAGCTCTAATGTGCCGATACTATATATTACAAAAGCTTCAGGCTTAAATAACCCACTAAACTATATTTGGCTGCAACCCATTAATGGCCCATTACTGAGCACGGGTCTCTCGCCTTGAGGAGGCCTAGAGCATACTCCACCATGCTGCACTACTCCATTGCGGATTGGTGAAGAACTAAACAGTTTTAGTTAGGTATATTATTCGTATGATACCTCCCGCGAAGCATTCATATTAGAGTGTTATAAATTTACTTGACTCGCTAAATGTGTATCTGCATATCATTTTGTGGCATCGTAACTTCTAAGCCGATTAAGCAATTTGGATTTAGTTTCTATTGTTTCAAAGGCGACTTGATCGAGTCTGTTCTTAGTTATAAATGTTATGATCGAAGAACATCGATTTAGCTGTTTAAACATACTTTATGTAATGTACGGGAAACTGATTTCCGCGTAGTGTTAGTAGAAGTAGCAAACTATACCTATTTAGATGTTCATCTTTAATTACATAGTATAAATAAATTTATTAACAGTTTGTTGTAAGTAATTCAGAATATAAACTACACTGTAAATTTTAAAATTGATTTTTTCTATCACTCAGATCGTATTTCCGACAAATTATTTCAAACAATAATAAATTAAATACTGTTTTAAATTCCGGGAAGCGGGCACATAGCAACTAACTTACCCCGAAGCAATTTGATCCACGGAATTTGATCAGTCAATATCTATCATTGTCAAAGTCATTGTTGTTTTGCCAGGCTCGTAGGTGTACCACAGCGACCAATCGTGGTATGGAATTTCATTCATCCTTTTATTAGGGTGAACTCTTAGGTTTTCATAGTATGTTTTCGTACACGGAAACATAATATAAGTATTTCGAATACGCACATAACTTGTGTAACGCAGGAGATTTCAATTTAAAAAAAAACTGATTTACTAAATATTATAACATTTGAGGGTACCTACAAGGGAAAACGAGGAGTAAAGGTATAACTATATGAGTGTATAACTATAAATGTAATGTAACCTGAAAGAAATAAAAGTATTGTTTTTTTTAAAGTCCGCCAAAAATTGTAACGATGTATCGTCTTGAACTAAAATGTTTTTAATGTGTTATCGGCTTTTCCTAATTTTGTGTGTACAATGTTTGCGCATTGTATAAAAGTGTGTTTCATAGTAACTTATAATAATCTAAAATTTTAACAAAAAAATAGCCGACTTCAAATGAAGTACATTCTTTCCAATAAGAAAAGAATCTTCGAAATCGGTTGGCATGAGTTATTCGTCCATTTGTCGCGCACATACTAAATGCAAAGACTTATATGGTTTTCTCATGGATGCCATTGTCAGATCTCGATAAAATTTGGAACCACACGACAAGCACCAGCTTTCGATTAAAAAAAGAATTATCCAAATCGGTTCACCCAGTCCGAAGTTCTGAGGTAACAAACATAAAATAAGTTGAATCCTAAAAAAATTTTTTTTTGAAACGCTTTTATTTCAATAATGTTTAGTTTATAAAATTAGCTACAAGTTGTGAAAATTTCAAGTCTCTACGTAAAATAGAACATAGAGAATTATGCGTCTAAAGTCTGAAAATCGTTTTTTTTAATTTAACAACAAATAAACAATGAAAATTAGTTTAAAATATGATTTTCGTGTATTGTCATCGGAAATACACATGTCTGCCAAATTTCATCAATTTTCATTAAAGGGAAGTCATTCAAATTAACGTTACAAGATTTGATGCTTTGATGCTCCGAAGTGAAGCTAAATAAAAGCGTTTAAAAATACAGTCGAATTGAGAACCTCCTCCTCTTTTTTGAAGTCAGTTAAAAATAAATATATTTAGATAATTGTATTTGTGCTGAAATTGTTAAATTACAAGTGTTTGAAATTGAATACATGCGAACCAATGACATTCAAAAATATATTGTACATTTTTTTGCAATCATTGAATTCTTGGAGATTACCGAATTTTTAAACACCGATACTCTACTGGACGCACATAAAATAAAGTATTCAAACATTTTTGGTCCCAATTAAAGCGGACTTTGAGAGTGCTCTGAATATGGGTTATAACAATATTAATTTATACGAATGTACCAAACCTGCACAATTTTCTATTTCAAATTCCGCTCTCACTCTGATTATAATTACAATGCAAATAACAATACTTCTCTGTTATTACAGCTTTAATATAAGCTGAAAAGAGAAAAACAAGCGCTACAATTTAACTTCAGCTGTGTTACATTATAAAAAATATTTCGTATTATTGCGTAGAGATAGGGCCAATACGCGCTCAAAA
>OZ010691.1:7920131-8179400 GCA_963932265.1 Thymelicus lineola
ATGATGAATGAATAAACCACGCTGCGAAATAATGAGTCATATGTAGGGTTCTAACTTGTTATGTTATGAGATAAATTGTTTAACCAGTATGCTTAGTTGACTTCCTATTAAGATTGGCTTAATAAGGGCTCTTTATCTGTAACAGCCGTGACTGTTTAAATTGTCTGAAGGTCAAACTATTAAAGTAGAAATCAATGCAGCATTTCGCATGATGGTGTTGAGGCAGTTGGGCCAACACAATGCTTAGTGACACTTGGGTTGGGAACGCAAAAAAAAGGCGTGTCCTGTGTGAGAACGCTCGAGTGAGCATGTATGTGGATCCGAGAGAGATCAGTGATATAAGTGTACCAAGCAAAGTGATTAATTTGTTGATTTAACGCTGACAGTCAACAGCGCGCGGCGCTAGCGTTAACACACACGTTAAGTTTTGTGCGAATATCCTCAACATGAAAAAGTGCGATGTGTGTAGTAAATCAATAACGAAAAAAGGACCAGGACTAGAATGCAATAAATGCCAAACTATGGTGCATGCAACGCCAAGTTGTGCAAAACTCACAGCCAAACAACTAGCAGCACTCCGAAATGCAGAAAGTCTAGAATGGGCGTGTAGTGATTGCAAGCGTATGTCACCCCGCAATTCGTCATTTGTAGTGCCAGATGATGAGGAAGACGAAGAAGACGAATTTCATTCTCCCAGCGGCAGAGCTATTAACGTAAAAAAACTACTTCAAGATATAAACAGAGACATGCAAAAACTACTTTCTCAAGAAATGCAGTCCATAACAAACTCTCTACAGTACTTTAGTGATAAAATTGAGGAATTTGTGGAAGGGCTAGAAGCAGTTAAAAATAAAAATAAAGAGCTTGAATCTAAACAAATAGCCCTTAAAAATCAAAATTCATTCTTGGAAACGAAAGTACTTGCGCTTGAGCAACGGGTGCAAGAATTAGAACAAGAAAAACTTATGAATACTATAGAAATTTCTGGCATTCCGCAAACTGAACAAGAAAATACTGACGTGATCGCCAAAACCATTGCAAGCATGTTACAACTGGACGGGACAAAAATCACCTCAAGCAAAAGGATACACGTACGTCAAGGTAAACCAGGCCTCATCCAGGTGCAAGTGGACAGTGAGATCGTCAAGAAACGGTGGTTAACAACGGCTAAGAATATGAAGATAACTGTGGCAGACATCATCTCAATCCCAAGTGGTACAGAAATAGGTGGAACAGATAAAGTATTCATCCGTGAGGCACTTACATACTACAATAAGCAACTGCTAGGTAAAGCGAAACATGACTTAAAAGGAATATGTAAGTATATCTGGTGTAGGGGAGGTAAAATTCTTGCACGAAAAAGAGACACTGAGAGGAAGGTATTCACCATAAGACGTGAAAGTGACATCGGACCACTGCGTGAACAGAAGCAATAAGTTATCAATTTTTCCTAGTTGTAAACTAATTTTTTCATCTTTTGTACCTATTTGTTACCTACTCATATTAATTATAATGGATATTAACATTCCAACTAATTCTGTATGTGAGTTGCATAATTGTATAAATTTTCAGCAATATATTAACTGTTTACCCAAGAACAATGGCCAAAAAATAACCTTTATCCATGTTAATGTAAGATCATTGCAAAAAAACTATAGTAAACTAGAACTTCTTATAAAAAATAGCAAATGTATTGTAGATATCTTGATTATTACGGAAGCTAATATTCAGCCACAAATAAGCTCACTATATACGTTGGATGGCTATATAATGCACACACAACTTAGAATAGGCCGAAAAGGGGGAGGAATAATTGTTTATGTGCACCAAAAACATAACTTTAACATTACAAACACAGTAACTAAATACTTTGAATGTATAACAGGCACGCTAACCACACCTTTCCAGCACAAGATAATTGTGTGTGCAATATACAGACCACCAAATATGAATAAGCATTTATTTGTGCAAGAACTTGATCGTATTTTAACTACATTTAGAGACACTGACGTTATTTGTTTGGGTGATATTAACATTGATATTAAAATAAACAATATTTTTAGGGAAACATACTTAAACATGATGAACGGACACGGTCTTGTATGTGGGATTACAGATTATACGCGGATTGAACTAAGCAATAATTCAATTAGTAAAAGCTGTCTTGATCACATCTTTATTAAATCCCAGATACAAGAAGTGTACACTGCCGCGCTCTGCACGGTACTAGCGGATCATCGGGTGACGACCGCCACGCTGTGCACCAAGATGCGCGTACAGGATGCTCCAAATATTATTACTAAAATTAATTATAAAATTCTAAATGAAAATTTAAAACAAATTGACTTTAATCCTATACTTGAAATCAATAGTCCAACAAAAATCTACGATTATATGAAAACAAAATTTAATGATTGCTACGCGAAGGCACAGTACACATTAACGTGCAATTCTAAACGCCAAATGGAAACCTGGACTAGTAAACACATAAACAACATGTGCGATTATAGAGATAGTTTATTTAAGAAATTGAAAAAGGATTTAGGTAATATGATACTAAAATATGAATATGAATATGAAATAATCAACAAAGAAACAAAACGAATAGATTAATTGACAGCTGTAAAAATACATATTACAAAAATGAAATTCAGGCCAATATAAATAATCCTAAAAAACTATGGAGTATTTTAAATAAAATAACAGGTAAAATTAAGCGATCTATAGATCAACTAGTATTAAACAATTTTAAATATATAGGAAACGAAACATCTATAGCCAACACTTTTGCGTGTGAATTTAAAAATACTGTTAAAAACATTATCCCAACTTGTACATCAAATATACTAGACAAAAATTTGTACGAATATCCTCTGGATAAATCTATATATTTCAAAAAAGCTACACGTAAGGATATCAAGGAAATTATACAAAAAATGAATACTCACAAAGCACCAGGAGTAGATGGCATACGCTCAATTGATATAAAAAAGCTATCATATAAAATAAGTGAGCCAATAGCGAGACTAATAAACCTTTGTGTGACATACGGAAAATATCCAGAAGAACTAAAAAGAGGTATTGTCCGTCCCATTCATAAAGGGGGCAAGCAAAATGAGATTAGCAACTACAGACCGATAACTATTCTTCCTGCGATAGATAAAATTATAGAAAAATATATAAGCAAGCAAATATATAGGTTTTATAACAGACACGAGGTAATATCCGTAAACCAGCATGGATTTCAGCCAGGCAAAAGTACAACCAAGCTTCTCTCCACGTTTACAGATGATATTAATTCATATCTCAACGATAAAAAACACGTTTTGCTGGTATTTATAGATTACAGCAAAGCTTTTGATACTCTTAGACATAATATTTTAATAGATAAGCTGCTTAATAGCGGAATAAGTGGACCTCTTTTAAACTGGTGTAAAAGTTATTTAGATAATAGGACATTTAAAGTAAAAATTGGAAAAACTTTTAGTGATACCGTTGGAGTAGCTGAAGGTACAGCGCAAGGATCTGTGTTAGGACCATTATTCTACATAGCTTACGTTAATGACATGAATAATATAATACGAAATTGTAAAATATATCAATTTGCAGATGATACTTGCCTGGCAATAGGTGATAAAAATGTAAAAAAGGCTCAAAAGCTACTCCAAGATGATTTAAATAGAATATGTCAGTGGTCACATGATTCTGGACTAGTACTCAATTCTACAAAAACAAAATTACTCCATATCCATTCTAGCCACAATAAAAGCAACGATGAGATCACAGTTAAAGTACACCAACATAACTGTTTACATACAAATTATTTTAATTGTAAATGCAAAAGCCTAGAGCAAGTAACGCATCATAAATATCTAGGGCTCATCATAGATAAAAAATTTAACTGGGAAGAACATATTAATTATATCAGTGACAAACTACGTGCAATATTAGCAAAATTTTATATTTTAAAACGAAAAATTCCGTACGAAACTAAGATAATGATGTATAAAGCTCTTGTTGAAAGCATAATTACATATGGACTGACAAGTTACGGACGAACATTCAAGACATATTTAGATAAAATTTACAGACTACAAAAACGAATTTTAAAAACAATAGTACCTGATAAAATAATAAAGAATCTAAATGATCAAGAAAAAATATTTGAATACTGCAAAGTACTTAAAATACATGATCTAGTAAAACTAAATTTGCTAAAAGAACAATACTTTAGAAAAGAAATATTGCATGAAACGTCACACAAAATAGTAACCAGGAAAGTAACAAATAAAATACTTACAAAGCCAATAATGAACAATTACTATGGTAAAAGAACATCTCAATACATAATACCTGATCTCATAAATAATATACCATTAGACATAAAATCTAAAATACACCAGAATAATTTAAATAAGATATTGAAAGACCACTTTGTATCAAAATATTAAGATGAAGTTTAATCCAATATTAAATAAATAATAATAAAATAAATAAATAAAAATGTATAAATATATAGTATAAATACTGATATTATATAAATACATATGTATATAAGATAAATACAGATATAATGTTGAAATACGTATATATATAATATATATAAATAAATGAATTTATTAGGTAATGTTTTGTTAATACTAATTTAGATATACACACTACTACTTTGATACCTTTTCTCATATTTACCAAAATATACACAATATAAGATATATATTAATTATTATATATTACATTTTGTATTATGTTATATATTACATATTTATTATTATATATTAATGTATATTAGATATAAGATACATCGTTCATTATATACTAATATTTACATCGTAAAAACATCATAATCATAATAAAAGATTATATGCATAAATAAATAAAATGAGTTGTTTTGGAGCAGCCTGTATTGTGCGAGCGTGTTGGGATTGCACGAGTGTTGGCGAGCTGCACCGCGATGAGCCGCCTAGCCGTGCCGCGCGAGTATTTTTATTCTACCTACAGATAGTTTGTTTTTATCACTCTAAGATAAACTTTGTAGTTTTTAAGAGTGATGTAGATGCACTAATATTAAAAATTATGATATCTGTAAATGTGTAAAGTTTAATAAATAAATAAATAAATAAATTTGAAAAAAATATGATGATGATGATCAACCTTCAGCCATTTTTCTGTATGTTGAACTGCGCCATTAAGTGTACAAATCCAGGTTGGATATTGCTTAAACTGTGTAAATACTGGTTAGACAATAACAAAAAGTATCTTAATTCTGGAAGAGCGGTTTAAAATATCTTGAAGGTGATTTTGATGTTATAATTTGATGTTATGTTAATTGTGGTTTATCTTTAAAACGAAAGTTGAGCAGTATATACGGAAACGAGAGGGTTAAACGCCCTTCCGTTAATTTATTGAGGAATGATTGAGTTTATTGAATATAGTTGATATGGGAGTTGTGAAATTTTATCGGGGATTACGAGCACACACAAAACATACACACACATACACTTCCCTCACTTCATGAAGTCAGAATAGCCGAACGAAATACTGTGCTGATTTTGTCTTTACAGAATGATCACACGAGGACGTGTGAGTCGTCAGCGATGGCCGCAACAGTGAGAGGAACGGACGAGATTCTTGTATTTGGTGACGACGCCGCGACGTACCAAACGATCAACGCGAGACGTAAAGACTTTAAAATCGTGCAAATAATAATTTGGTAGTTCCGTAACAAAAAAGTGTTGTTAAGGAGTTTCTTGCGCTGCTTCTTCTCCATAACGAGAACACATTGCGAAGCAGTGGTAATGCTAAAAAATGAACTGATGCTATTTTTGCGGGATTTCGGACAACAAAGAGCTTTGTTGTAACCTTTGGCAGTAAAGTAAAGGAAAGTTTATGAGAATGCCTGTAGGTCATGTACCAGTCGATGTTGATATTAATAATGATTTTGCTGATGAATAAGATAAGATGGGAACTCGAGTCAGTAACTTTGTAGCGCCAGTGGCAATTACGATCGAAGTGCGATTCGTGTTTTGCTCTGGTATGATATGTGTATGGTAGCAACGGAGATTGCTGGTTGGCTTTGAAAGCCGTGAAGATTGAAGGACTTACTCGAGATCATTGAGAATGTTTGTTATTGCTTTTGATAATTGAAGTTAACGACTATGGCTCAGGATAATTATTCCAAATTCGTAATTACTCTTGGAGATCCTTGTTTATGTAACGTTTGTTAAATATGACGCGATTTAGTACCATTTACACACGAGGACGTGTGTCTTGTCAGTATGGCCGTATCGGTGCAGTCTAAAATAAGTTCGTAATAATCGTTGAAATTAAGAAAAAGGGAACTGTCAAGAAGACAGACAGATCGAGAGTATCGCGAATCAAAGTAAACAACTAAATAACGTTGAATTGATAAAATCGGGTGTTATCAGGCAATAAACGAATAGTATCCTTGTGCCTGTCGAATTATGGGTTTTATTTAGTATCCTGGTAATCCTGACACATAAGTACGCCCACAGAGAGAGATCTATGTTCATAGTACTGAACTCAGATGATCTGAACCTGAACATACGAATGAGTACCTCCACAGAGCCTTGTGCTATATATATATATATATATCGGTGCAGCCTAAAATAAGTTCGTAATAATCATTGAAATTAAGAAAAAGGGAACTGTCAAGAAGACAGACAGATTGAGAGTATCGCGAATGAAAGTAAAAACTAAATAGCGTTGAATTGATAAAATCGAGTGTTATCAGGCAATAAACGGATGGTATCCTTGTGCCTGTCGAATTGTGTGTTTTGTTTAGTATCCTGGTAATCCTGACATATAACTGCGCGCACAGAGAAAGATCTATGTTCATAGTACTGCAGTGGTCTTTGATGCATGATTTGTAGAGATGATCAGAGTTCACACCATAGAATACCTCCTTCTGCTAAATATATATATATCTATATCAGATATTAAATAGGTCCAATATCCAAATCAATATCCCAATCCAATATCAAATATCCAGAGCTCGAAGTACTTCTGCAATGTAAACGGTTAATGCAACCAGTTTCATATCTCCTTTCCGGAGATGAGAGACCAGAGACCAAGTGCGGTTGTCATTTGTAAGTGCAGGGCTTTTGGTTTTAGCAGCTGACCGGGATGTCGTAAAATGTTTAACATTGCAATCATTTCTCTATGGTTGTAATCCAAGTCCCTCTGCGCTGCTGGCCAAACGCTCCGCATACATCCAGTATTAAAGAAGCCCGTCTGCAGTTCTCTAGCCACCAAATTGGATCTGAGCGCATCTGTGCTGATAAGGGAAGGGTTGTCGATTTGCTTAGTTCTGATTGATAATGAAGGTGACCTTCTATCTTGATGGTTACTCTAGATAGATGGTGAACATTTTAGAATGTTCCAGAGGTATTTTCCCCTAAGAACTCCAGGGTCACTTGCGGTGTGAGGATAGACTTCCCCGAGTTTATTATCCAGTGTAGGAATTAAAGGCTCTGCATGTTCACCTATTAAGGTTGGGTTTTCACTTACCAAGAGGAAGTCGTGCAGACAGATGAGGATCCGAACACCTTGACTGCTCAGATATTGCCCGATCCAGCTTGAGAGGGGAGCGTAGGCTTTCGAAGCCGAGCTGAGCCCGAATGATTGACTTGCCTGCCTCCAGTAAATCGTAGGAAGCGTCTGTGGGCTTTCGTTCCAATAAAGTAAGCTTGGTGATCTATTTTGGTCAACTAGTCGAAGGGCTGTAGGAAAACCAGTATTCTATGTACGTTTATTAATTTTAGTTACCCTCTGTGGAATCACATCATTTTGGCCCGCAAGAATATGGTTGATAAAGCTTGGGGAGGATTTAGCCACCTCGAGTGCACCTTGTTCTAGCGTTTTATCTAATAACTGAAATGCTTCTTTCAATTGTGGTGTCTGATGTCAGAAATATGACCAATACAGTGGTGGTCTCACCATGAACGGGATTCGGTATACTCTTAAGGATGTAGGGTGGTGCCCCCATCGACTCCCAGTGGTGATGATGTAAGCGAAGCTGACCAGCGCGAGAAAGTTGACTCGGTGAGTCAATACCTCTTTTTAACACGATCTCTCTTATCCCGGCGGGATGTGGGAGAGGGTGCTCTTGCGGCTTTCTGCGAGGCGGGTTGTCCCCGGCCTCCTGTCTGTTTAACATCTCGTGCTTGAACGAGATCCATGTATTGTTTCCGTAGCTGTGGGCCGTTCTCAACATGGTCGTTTGGTCGACCGAAGGGTTGCTGATTGAGCTACTTGGATCGTTCTGCGGCGCAGAGTTTCGATCCTTGGTAGTTACCCAAAAGACCCTGTTTACGCCTCCAGTTTTATCTAGTGTTGCGATGCAATGATCTGGGTGAAATAGTGTTGGGCAAGACGGTGGTAAATTCCCAGTGCGCTTTTATGATGGAGGTCTTTGACGGCAGCTTAGATATCTTATCTTCTGTACTAAACAGCTCAGCTTGGTGACCGCAAATTAACTGTTCTACGTCATTAGCCACCTTTAAGTATTCATTTTGCGAAAGAAAAATCGATGATTTTTGCATGAATATTGACGTAATTAATATATTATAATACACGGCCCAGATGAGGAAGTTGTTTATTCCCTTTGAAGTTGTTTTAGCACAGCATAAATTCGGCTTAGTGTTCTCCATATTGGTAATAAACAAAGGGTTATCATAACACTTTCATTTCATCGTTACGATTGAACTTGGTAAACCCAGGCGAGTGCAGGTACTGCTTCTGCACGCTGTTTCAGTCAGTTTGGTCAGTGTTGTAAATTTTTTTTTTTAAATATTGGAGTATATCTCCCAATGTACTTACATGTAATTGTAGGTTCCGTCACCCTTGTGTACATGTTTAGGCTCAAATCCGGCTGCTTGACCACGCCATCTTTATCGGTTGGCCATCGTTACCGACCATTGTTGCTGACCTTACATCCTCTTCGTACAGTTTGACACTAATTTCATGGTTTAAATCATCAATTGAAGCCCTAGGTCAGTTGAGGGATCCCTGGCTATAAAATATGAATGAGTATTTTAAAATCCACCGATAGCGTAAATAAGTTAATTAACTTACGATCACGATGAGAACGCTGACGTCGGCGCCATTTGTTACGTGCTTTTTCGAAGCTTCTAGTCCTAGTCACTAGACGTCGAGCTCGATTTGGAAGCGGAGCTGTGTGCTAGACTCCGAGCTCGAGAAGCTATAAAGCTTCCTTTCCTTCCTTCCTGGTGCTTTTTTGGTCAGGTAACCTCGCTCCTTGATGACGTCAGCACACGAAGCACGTGCAGGCGGACTGGTTTCATCCATCCCTGAAACTCAGAGAAACGTCGAAATGGACACCGAAAGTCCATTAAGACGTTCAAAATATTTAAAACAACTGTAATGTTTCATTACCTTGTTAATAATATTCAGATTTCTAAAAACAGAAATTTGCACGATATTTCTATGGAAAAAAACGTGGATTTAGAAACAAAAACTGCTACGTTTATTACTGTAAATGGAATGATTTTATTACTCACCTCACTTACATTTTTTTTTTTTAACACCGAACGGGAGCCCCGTTAAAAACACTTACTAATTAATACAAATAATGTAAGTAAAACGCAGCTGTAAGTATGACTAGCAATAGCGAGTCGGCCCAGTGCTCAGGGTTGAGCAAGCTTGTGACCGCCTCTGGCGGGAACAGAACAGCCAATGATCTCAAAACGTGGCACTCAAATTGGTCCTACCAACTGACTCAGAATTCATCAATGCGGCGTCGCTGATCTAACGTGGACTACGTACATCGCCGCGTAGCTACCACGAAGACATGTAAAGATTAGATTATGTCTTTCTCTACGGCTCATTGTATTGCCAGCGCAGATTCCTGCCTGCCTGAAACTGTTTGTTCATAACAATAGATACGGCACGAGACTGTGTCTGTGTCAGTTATGTAGCCAAGATGATGGTGGCCCTGCCTGCGCAGCGTTCCGGGTTCGATTCCCGGCCAAGGGAGATATTTATGTGCCAGATAAGTATTTGTACTCGGGTCATGGATGTCATAGTGATGTTTAATTTGTGTTGTCCATCATACGCAATGCTAAATATTTTATTGCAGAAATGAAAAAATACGGATTAATCCGATACAAGATATTTTTCAAATAAGTGTATATTCACAATCATACTAAATTATTGAGGAACTTGTCACAGACAATTAGAATCCGAGTTTGCTTAAAAGCCACGTATCCAAAACAAGAAATGTTACTTAATTTAAAATGAATACTGGGTTACAGTTTCAATTTTCGAACACGTGCCGAAATGTGTACGTGCCACGTGCAGTACTAACGTCGTTGGTTAATGTAACGTTCGTGTACGTAATTTATTTTATATTCTAACGCTATTTCATCTACCGCAATTTATTTTATACTCAGAAATACCTAAAATGTATAAAAATAAATGCTAAGTTTATTTCGATTATCATTCTGGATAATTATTCTATTGAGGTATCGTTTTATTTATTTATTTCACTTTGAAAACCAACAAAGTATTAAGTAACGAAGTTCCTTCAAAGGTAAGGAGTTATCAAACAGCAATGACTAAAAGTCGTAAAAGTGGCTCCCTCAAATTCATTACTGAGATAACTCTCATTATTAATTGCTTTATGATTAAGCCCTTTACTGCCAAAAGGCGATATCTCAAACAACCGAACTTGAGAATCAATATCGAATTTCAGAAGGACGTCAAAGGTTTGAAGAGATAATTAAATAAAAATTGGCAGTGATTTTTTGACTAAGTATATAATTTCCATAATGTATTATATTACATTTTGTACACTGGATAAAATTTCAAGTAGGTACTTTGTTCTCACTTTGTATTTATTATAAACTTACCTAATAAATATTACGTATATAAGCGTACTGAGGCTACAGATAAGATTTCAAAAAACCGGGCAAGACGCAATTGCGTGTAATGCAAGTGCGTGTGCAATCTCAAAATAAAAAACTTACGACGAAAACTATGACTGCCATGTTAGCATAAGTAGTTCTTAATATTATGTCTGTGGTAGTTAATGAGTAATAGTCGATAAACTTACTACTTCAGAACCCTACATTGTGCGTGGCCTGACACGCACTTAACCGGTTTTTATGGTACTTACCGTTTATTTTCTCTCGTACGTATCAGTTATATCTGTATTTACCTTTCTGTTAAATTATTTTCAACGAATATATTTTCCGTCAGATTTATATTTGTGACTTGAGTTATTAACAATTTTATTCCAGAAATTTTCTTTTGTAAATTGCCGACAAATGAGTTGAAGCTCGATGGTCACTGGTTATAATTATCTTCGCACATGAACATCAAGCAACAAGAGAAAAAAAAATCTTTTAATTTTAAGTGATTTATAATAAAATCAGTAATTACTAATAATAGTGGGAAATACATTATAGTATATTAGAAATACACCTACATACTTTACCTAGATACTTTAAATATAATACATTTTTTAAGTGATTTATAATAAAATCAGTAATTACTAATAATAGTGGGAAATACATTATAGTATATTAGAAATACACCTACATACTTTACCTAGATACTTTAAATATAATACATTTTTTAAGTGATTTATAATAAAATCAGTAATTACTAATAATAGTGGGAAATACATTATAGTATATTAGAAATACACCTACATACTTTACCTAGATACTTTAAATATAATACATTTTTCTGCTTTGTGATCGAAATGAAATTAAATATTTCCTAAAACTTAGTAATAAAAAAATATTTTTATAAAAAAGAACACGCGCAGGGTTCCAAATAGATTGCGATTTCAATGCTTTCCAAGTGATCCGCTCGCCGCGCGCTGAATCTTCCAATTAGCATTTAATTTAGTTTTTATATCCCACTTCGTTCCGATGCCGGAACACTGAGCCCTCGTCACTGAAGGTTTTCATAAAATAACAGACAGGTAAAGTAATTTGTTTGTTTTCTTTACCTTTTTCCGGCGTATTGCAGCCGCGTCAAGCAACAATTTATTTTGGGTAAATTAAATGTAATCCTCAAAACCAGCACTCTGTGCCTTATCTCGGTTACATCCAGTCGCATCCAGTCACCACAAAACCCACAATAAATAACGGGCTTAAAAAATTACAGAAATAGTATTAAAATATTTGTATTAAGTACCTACTTTTCTTTTAATTATAATTATTATCCGACTTCAAAAGAGGAGGTTTTTAATTCGGTAACATTTTTTTATTTTAGTGTTTGTGAAATCTGATGATGGGATTCATGAAGGATTGAGGGAATATTGGTATAATACGGCGATTTTGGTGTAGGTTTTCAAAGGCTGCTTCTTTGAAGTCCGTGTTTCTCTGTTAAAATTTTCATTACTATTTAGGCCATTAATGTGTACGTACAATAAGCTTGTATTTAATCGCTTTTACCTTTAGAATTAAGATTTTTTTATCAAATTATATTATTTTAATACTACACATATGATTTAGACCGCAATGTAAATAACTGATGGGACTATTTTAAATTGTGTTGATTGAATGTTTCAACTAGTGTTTTGGAACAGCATAATTAAAGCTTTGAACTATTTTGCTGAATTTGGCTACAATAACACTAGCTACTATTTCAAAATAAATACTATCAAAGCGATGAAATGTTCGTGCGGACCATACGCATGTACTATTACATCTTCGTTACAACGAGCTGTTATTACGACATTACACGTCCGGTAATCTAACTATCGCGACCTCAACTCAACCCCTGTTATTACCCGCAATGCGTTCTCGCGGACTTGAGCTTCCCAAGAGACAATAATATCTTCTAGACAACGATATAAATTCTTCTATACAATGATATATTTAATAAAGTCTAATTTACATTGGAGAACACATTTGCTGCCTTATGAAAATACAACCACGCCACTCAGATTAATCACAGCGACTAAAACTTGCTTAAATATCCGAACCACTTGATAGTAAATAGATACCGCGGCCCATGGACATCCAAAATAAAAAAGAATGAAAGAAGAGGGAAGAAAGGAACAAAGTAAAAGTTGTGTAAATATTCTCGCTGTATCTTTCGGACTTTTAATTATGTCGCTATTCCGTCGCTAGAAATTGCCTTGTGGCTATAATGATCGGCACGGTTGATGAAAATGTGGGTATACAGGCCTAAATCTAATTCAAACCTCTACTTAGGTACATAAGATATTATATCAATGAATGTGACTACATCGCTTGAGTAATCCGCCTAACACATGCCAATCTGGCAAATGATAACATGACAATTCATTAATGAGTCACTCCAATGAAATCCTTGGTATACTATAATGTTAATAATATGAATAGCAAGAAAACATTTTTATAAATTTGTCAATTTATTCATAATCGTCTCAAATTATGCTAATCTATACTAATACTCGTATTATAAAGCTAAAAAGTTTGTTTGGTTGAACGCGCTAATCTCAGTAACTACTGGTTCGAATAGAAAAATTATTTTTGCGTTTGATAGTCCATTTATCGAGGAAGGCTATAGGCTATATGACACCATATATTTTAGTAGTTAGTTTTTTCCACAAATTAATGCGGGTGAAACCACGTGGCACAGCTAGTTTATTTATATACGTCACCATACCTGATTGAACAACTCAAGCTGTGAATTACCGTATTGCGCCTCACATGTGCCTGATATCTGACTGCAAATTAAACGAAATTTTAATTGAAGACCAATGATATTTAAAAACTATAGATACGTCATGCCCTTACAAATCAACCAAAAAATCTGTTCCGAAAAAAGCTACAACTCACACACGTTTATCTTTTGTTTCACTACACCAATTACACTACAGTAATACACGAAGGCATTTTAACGCTGTATGTCAAATCTCAAGCACTTCTGACAACAACAAAAGCGTGCCTATCGTCTTGTATTGACAGAGCAGACGAGGTCAATTGACTGCTCTTACGATCTTCATCTTCGGCGCGCTAGTGACATACCTATCTCTTTTTTACTTTTAATATCATTGTTGAAGACCATTAACGTTTTATATTCTATTCATACAGCTACAGTATACATATAAACCTCATGATATATTGTTTTCGCAAGATTCTTCGCACTTAATTGAAAAGTTATGTAACTCTCGTGTGTTGACGAAATGAGTTTTATTTAAGGGAATAATTTGTTGAATTGTGTTTTAACATAAGTCGCGAACACAGTAATGATATTCAATTTATTTTGATAAACACAGGTATGAAATACTGCAGATATGCTTCATAGTTTGGCGACCTGCCAAGAAAGTAAAGAAGTAATGTTAAATGGATTATGCTCTGCAAGTTCCTCGTTATTTAATCCGCATTATACTTTCTCGTACTTATTAGCATTTTAAAATAAGCCCGTGCGAAAATGATTTATAGGCCAAATCTGAAACTCATATCTGATGCCTAAGTATTATTTAAAATCGGCCAAAGTGTCAGGCCACGCTCAATGAAGGGCTCCGTAGTAGTTGATTGTCTATCTCGTCAACTTGCAAAACCTAAATAGACGTGATAGTTTTCCTTTTAAGTTCATCTACGGAACCCTAACAAGCTCAAACTATAAAGTGATCTTTATTTTTTTATTGAACACTAACATAATATACACAGTTAAACTTATCAAACAGTATTCAATTAATCGGGCCTACGAGCACAGACTGCTCGTACGTTCATTCCATTTCATATTCAAGGTGTATCAATCGATTTCCTCCGCGAAATTGGCTTAACAAAAACATACCGTTTAATACGTGCTATGTCTCGATTGAAACCAGGTACTTGCCAGTTGAAGCTATATAGCGCATATGCGCTCTTATTACAATATTCATTTCATTCCTCACTTTCTGAATCCGATCAGACACAGCGCCGATAAATATGGTATATCCCTTAATCGCATTCATATTTGGTTCATCTGGCACAAGTGCTATGTGGACTGGCAAAGGTAGATTGATCGTCAATTGTTATTATTAACGTTTTATCGTTTAATTTAATGTTCATCAATATCCGATATACACAGATAATTCTTGTGAGTAACATTACCATCCTTTGCAGAAAATAATATAATAAGTAGTTTAAAAAACTAACACATATACACATATTAACATGGTTTTATAGTGTCAGTGTAAATACTAAAGAAGAAAAATTGGTACGGCGCTGTTAACCATTAAGCACTCGACTGAAGCCAAACCAGTGTGGAGTATCAGGTCATGCTAATTAAAATACACTGTCATCAGAACTAAAGCCATATTATGTAAAATATCAACGCCTTAGGATAACTGGAAGTAGGTCTAATAACTAATCAGGCTTGCAAGAGTTGACCCAAACAGGGCAAGCTAAATAAAACCGTTTCATTATAGCTAATGAACATCATAGACTAATTTAATACTTTTAAAAATTTAACGAAGCTACTATTACAAGTAGTAAAACTCTAGTTAGTAGGTATAACATACATACATGAGTTTATAATAATTATTATTTCAAAAATATTTAATTGTCTCATTTATATTTGAAATGTAAATACCGGTTGAATGATCCAAAATTAATTAATATTACCACAACATAATTAAATATCCCTACTCCTATTCTGAGTTGAACATCTCAAATAACGTCAGCAGAAATACTAGGTCAAGATAATTAAAAAAAAATATTTAAAATATGCATGACAGTTAATTTAACCCAGCTGTGTTCATACTTCATAACGACACAATAAAGAACGCACAAAGCGGTATCCATTACCGCGCGCTGATTTGTCGCCGGCTGATTCATTAGGCGCACATTAATCTAGGCAGCTCCGCTACGGGTTAGCTTTGCTTTATGTGTCTTGGAACCAGTACCTACAAATACTCTCATTTGATAACGTTCTTGTAAGTATTTACTAGGAAGAAAAGTGTCCCCAGTCACAGTCTTAGCCTGTGTGTAGATATTTTTACGTTTTACGGTTTTTAAAGACAACTAAAAGAGACGATTACTCTATGACATAGTAGGTAACGTGTATTAGATAGCGGATTCCCGCGAATATATCCGCATTAAACATTGTCGAAACGGTCAACACATTGAATGTTTGGTGTATATCCAAATAGGATTTTTATTATTTTGAAGTACAACTGATTTAGAAAAAGGGAGACAATAATAGGAATATAATTATCACTTTGGCACCTACATTAAATTAACATGAAACAAAAATAAGTCTCACGTAGCCTGAAACTGTATACTGATTACTGAAATAAAGTCCTAACTCCAGTTCCCAAAAGTGAAACGCAAAGTTGGAAAACATGCTTACAAGCACGAATGAAATCGAGTCTAAGCTTGTATCATTATTCACATTCTCTATGACGCGACATCCTTGTAGGTTGGCAACATTGCGTGAGAGGATTAAGTGCCCTACGCATCCAGCTGCGTCCTGTCGGATAAACATAATTTACTAACGATCTAACGATATATGCCAACACCTTAATAATGTCGCGAATTACCTAGTTACTTGACGGCTGACTGGCTCTCATGCTCCCAACTCGTCATGCTGAGAGCTTGAGAGCCAGTTATGTCGTTGGAAATATCGCACACTCAATGGAAAAAAAGCATAAGTCGTGTTACGTTGAATTGTAGTTATTAACCTATGATTAGAAAGAGGGACAAAAGCTATATATGCTCAATTTTTTTCAAATTTTTATCATTAATCTTGACGGTTTTGTGCAAGAAATCGTAATGTAAATTCCTTAGACTACTTACTGATATTTTAACAGTTTTTTTTTGCTCTAACTCTTAAACTACTTACTGATAATTTATAAGTTGTTTTCCTCTCCTGTAAAATTGCAATTGTTATGTTATGCCTTTTGTCCACTGAGCGTGCGATATAAGTCCATGGTCGAAGCCCGAAGGTGACCACTTCCCATCAGATGGCTTGTGAGCTTTGTCAGCTATTCACATAAAAAAAACCAACAATAGAACAACAAACAAGCGACCATTAAACAGAACAAATAGCTTTAAAAATATAATTTGAAAACTTGTATTGCAGTGGACAATCGTACACAACAGCACTAGCTTCGCAGAATTTGTCACGTTTCTTAAAAGAAGGAATAAACGGTAGTCCTCGCTGCAGATTTATATCCGGACAATGGACTAATCCGCTGACGATGGGATCGCAAGGACACCTGCTGCTCGCCAAATGGATACGGATTCTCGTAATGTTTTTTGTGAGCTAAGATTAGGCTCCGGATTCAAGAAAAACTTGGATATCTTACTATTTTCTGTGTATTGTATAATATTATTCATGTACATGTCATAGGGTAAGAACATAATAGTAAGAACTAGAATAAAATTTCCTATGTTATGAATGTTTAATTGGTTTTACATTGTAGGTAACATTTATATTAGGTAGGTACAGAAACTTTGATGTTTTTTATTTAAAAATTAAATTTAACTATTTAGCCGTATTGGGGCGGCTTAGAATACCCCAATCCCACGCCGGATGGGTGTCGTAAGAGGCGACTAAATCCGGCCCGCTGGTGGTTGGGCCCCTCGAGGGATTATCGGCTTGAATCAGACGCCAAACATCTCGTCGCGTTCCGGCTCGGGATTGAGAGCAAGTTCTTTCTTTTTCTTCTCTTTCTTGGCCGGCAACGCATCAGTGATGTCTTTTGTGTTGCTGATGTCCATGGGCGACGATAACCACTTACCATCAGGTGCATCGTCAGTTCATTTTCCGGCTATTTCCATAAATAAAAATTAAATTAGTTGACTTTTTTACTAACAAATTTTTATTTTGCATATTGGGCTTGGGAGGCAGTTCTTTTATTATTATTATTTTTAATGGAAATAGCTGGCAAACTAGCTAACAAACTAACTGACGATCCACCTGATGGTAAGTGGCTCTTTCTCTTTCTCTATATTTCTTTCTCTGTGTTCTTCATTGGTGCACAACGACGACGGAGGCCACTTGCCATCACGTGGACCACTGGACCATCACCTCGCTCGACGGTTAGTTTTTTTTTAAAAAAAGGTAAAATTGGCACACAAGTTCCTTAAAATTACAAAAAAAAAGTATATTTTTATTACTTTGTGATATTTGAATTTGATTTCCAACCACTCTAGGTAGGTACATATTAATTATTAAAAATGTAACTCCAAACATAAATTACATTAAACGAGTGTAAAACTGTTATATTAATGTAACTGACTTTGAAACTGCTCTGAATATTAATACACGAGTTTGAATGAAATTAATTTGTACCGAGCGAATTTCGAATGTGACTTTCGTTGTAATTTTATGTATTGCGAAATCCATTTGAGTCCTATACTTAATTGCGGTTATATGTATAATTAATTCTGTTTTATACGTAACCACGTCTTTCAGCTTCATATAACGTACTCTTATCAATTGTAATATTTATATGAACTTTCTGACTTCGAACCATAAGTAACACGAGCAAAGCACGGGACATAAGTACGATATAAACTCTACCCCGCTACTCCAGTGCGAATTGATATCAGGGTAAGTCGCTTATCATAGTGATGGTAGTTTTAATTTCTCCCGAAGGTCTCCGACTTTATCTAACGATATACGTATCTGAAGAACCTGAAATTACTGTCCGTGCTTTCCACAGCACGGAAACGTTAAAACTTTTACTCTTTCAATAACCACGCCCTATGGCTTAACTCTCTCGCAAGCCATTGATAACTGTTACTTGTATCGGCTATAGAGCTATTCCGTAAAAAGTCAGGCCTCTACGTTTTACGCTAGTTACGTCGATAGAATTCCTAGTAGATTAGTACTATATTTCAGTAGTTTTCGCAAAACATAAAACATAAAGCATAACAAATTACGCAAGTTTTGGTGTCCTTTGGCACCTTAGAAGTAACTAAAATATAATGCTCTCGATGCTACTGGTCCGTCCAACTTTGATCTGGAAAGCTATACATATAAACTTCCCACTCTTTCTATTGAAGGTACAAGGCTGCGCTCTGCACCAGTCAGCATAATCCTACGTGCTGGTGAATGGTGATAAGGTTCTTTAGTCGTAGTTTAGTAGTTAAATGACAAGACTGCTTGGACATGAGTTTTTTTTTATATCAAATATAGCATTAAGTAGTATTAAGTGCTGTCTGTAACTGTGAGTAGGAAAAAAATAATCCCGGGAGTTTCTTGCCGCTTCTTCTCCCGGTACCACTCACGGTAGGGATTTGTTGAAGCGATGGCGTTGAGTGACTTTCGAAAAGTGTTTGTAACAAACCTACTTCGAATAAAACTTATTTCAATTTCAATTTCAATTTACCAACCTGGCTACCTACCAGGCCACCCTCTCCCTAAAAATCATCCATAAAATGTTTTATTTTGGTTGCAATGAGCAAGTAACAATTTGATCTAATAAAGTCTTCTTTATTAACGGATCGGAAACGACTCTCGAGTAATGGGCTATCAAAACCAATTGCTGACTGAATTTCATTACAGTCCCTTAAAAGCCAGAAAATATCTTAACAATCTTAAAAGTTTTAAAATAGTTATGAGTTTAACTCCAGTCGGTATTGAGGTTTTAAACAGACTGATCCCGTGTCAGTGGTTGTATCCGCGCTTCAAACTTTTTATGACGTCATAAACACGAGATGAAATTATATCCTAACGACCCAATAAACGGAAAAACTCCTCCCTGCTACTGGTTATTACAGAGAAAGGCTCGGCTAGGTATTTGCTGGCCAGCTATATTCCTCTTTATGTTATTACCAGTCAAGAAGATGATATTAACCTTTTTATGCAATCTGACATAAAGCGATTGATTACCAAGATACAAACAGTAGATAAATATAAGGGTATAAATATGTCTGTGGTATAAATACAATAAATAGATTTCCTCGTCTTCCTTTTTATCTTCCTCTTTAAATAATCGTAATAGTTTCATTATGTTTTAAATACTAATTATTATCCCTCTTTTGTTTCATTGAATTTTGTTTGATTGAAAATAAAGACTTACCTACGCTTACTGTTGTCGTACAAGATCTATTTTTCATCGCAAGTAACAATTTGATTTATAATAGAATTCCCTCGTTTCAATGTCGATTCAGTAGTGCTATGCATGCTTCGACGCGCAATTCTCGCTGTTGGTCGCTTAGTTCGTGTAGCACCCACTTATCTAGCATTTTTATCTTTCCGATTTAACGCAAGTGCTTCAATGTTGTTTTGACACTAACTCTAAAGCCCGCAGCAAGATAAGCCGTAGATTGAGTTGGATTCGCTTCGGCTTCCACTGTCGCCTTCAATTCGTCGTTGTCAACAATGATTGCCCACCGACCGCGAGGCTCGTTCTTCAACTCAAAATTTCCAGATTTAAAACGATTGAACCAATAATGGACCGTGTTTATGCAAGCAGTGTTAGGCCTGTTTCGTATTGTTTGCGCAGCGGTATTTCCACGTAGAAGCGCTCATAGCCCGGCGGCTTGCGTCGATCCTAAGTGATTGACAAAGTTAAGCAACAGCGGGTGCGGTCGGTAGTTGGATGGGTGACCGCTAGTGGCAAAAAATTCTTAAGCGTTTCCGTGCTTCGGAGGGCACGTAAATCCGTTGGTCCCGGCATCATAAGATAACAGTCGTTAAACCACGTCGGAGGCCCTCGGCCGGTTTGAAAACTTTTGACACTCAGGTTGGCCACTAACCCCTGCACCAATCCGCACTGGAGCAGCGTGGTCGAGTATGCTCTAGGCCTCCTCAAGAGCAGAGACCATTGATGGGTTGAAGCCATTTCTACTTAGGAACTCATATTCTAAAATTGAACTAATTTTCAATTTATCCATGGCGCTAATGATTTCAACAATTTTGAAGTCCGATCTCTGTCCATAAAACGTCATAATTATCATCCCTCTATTAAATACATATACAGAGGCATCACTGATGCATTGCGGGCCAAGAAAGAGAGAAGAAAAAGAAAGAAAGTATTTTTTTGTTATATTAATATTTGTAAATCATGTAGGGTAACTAATAACTACATACAACTAATAACTAATAGCTACACTAATCATATTATATGTATATGCTTACATTTCTATTGCCATTCTGATTGTATACGATATAAATATAAAACATGGTAAGGCTTACCACGTCATTCGATTTAATATAATAAAATGTTCGCTCGCTGGAGAAGTCCCATTAATAAGCGTAATATCATAAATCAATACTTTAATGCTGGAGCTGGGATACTCGGCATGAATACGAAATCACAAATGATAACGTTATTGAAATTAATCGTATGTTATGTATAGCAAGTTTGCATCAAATAAAGTTTGCCGTAAAACAAAAATATACTTATACCTACTAAATTACTTAATGATCGTAATTTTGCAATATAGTACCGATGATCTTTGAGAGTTATAATTAATTACCAAATTGATTTGACATTCTACAAACTAATGATTCTTGTAAAAAATGAAGTACAAATAGGAAGAATAATGATAAAGAAATTGAAAGTAAAGTTGGAGTGCATTATCATAGGTCGTTTGGGGTCGCATGCCGTAGGGTCCGCATGCGAGTTACCGTTTTCATTAGTCGATGAGGCGCGCACGCGAAATGCTAGAGATTTATGTTACTTGTGGCTAGGGCTGCCATCTCTAAAACCTGCCCCCCAGGACCGGAAGCGTAAGTTCCCCGGATTTTGGAGCTTTTACCCCGGACATTTCAATAATGTTTTCTTTCACTTACATCTTGATTAAAATATATTTTACTCCGTACTTGATAGAAGAAAATTTTAATTTTAAGCCTCTTTTGTTGCATGAAATAGTGTGTTTAATCGTTGTTGTGACGATAAGTGAGTAATTTCGCTTTATTTTTTAACCTTTTTAGGTATTAAATAAAAGATAAACAAACCCAATATTAGTTACTCAGTTAATAAAATTGAATGAAAAATTGTTTAACTTTTTAACCGACTTCAAAAAAAGGAGGAGGTTCTCAATTCGACTGTATTTTTTAACCGACTTCAAAAAAAGGAGGAGGTTCTCAATTCAACTGTATTTTTTTTAATGTTTGTTACCTCAGAACTTTGGACTGGGTGAACCGATTTGAATGATTTTTTTTAATGGAAAGCTGGTGCTTGTTGTGTGGTCCCACAAAAATTTGAACGAGATCTGACAATGGTATCCATGTCAAAATCATATAAGTCTTAAATTTGCATTAGTATGTGCGGGATAAATGGCCGAATAACTCAATATCGCGCCAACCGATTTCGATGATTCTTTTTTTAAATTAAAGCTGGTGCTTGTCATGTAGTCCCATATAAATTTGAGCGAGATCTGACAATGGTATCTATGTCAAAAGTACAATGTACTTCATTTGTAGTCGGTTATTTTTTTTTTAATGTTAGATTGTTTTATGTTTGTTACCTCCGCACTTTCGACTGGGTGAACCGATTTTGATGATTCTTTTTTCAATCGAAAGCTGGTGCTTGTCGTGTGGTCCCACATAAATTTGAGCGAGATCGGACAATGGCATCTACGTCAACAGCATATAAGTTTTAAATTTGCATTAAGTATGTGCGCGATAAATGGACGAATAACTCAATATCACGCCAACCGATTTCGAGGATTCTTTTTTGATTGGATGTACTACGTTAGTATATTAGTTCATTGGATGTACTTCATTTGAAATCGGTTCTTTCTTGTTAAAATTTTAGTTATTTTTCCATATAATTAGCAATATTTACTTTAGTTTTAAAAGATCTTAAATCTTAAATCAAATTCAGAAAGTTATAATAACTTATACTATACTGTAGTTCTCTATTTAACTAAATTAAATCAGTCTTCAATATGTATTTATTTATGTCAAAATGCTTTCAATGTTTTGGTAATTCTTAAAATATTTTATAACATCAAAATGTCCTCAAATTTTAAAATAGACTATAATCAGAACTAAAACTTAAAAAATCACAAATTGTAGTCAAAGTCAAAGTCAAAGTCAAAATATTTTATTCATATAGGTATCACTGATACACTTATGCACGTCATTTTTTGGCTTTTCGGAAGGTGCTTTGTCGTGGAGGCGAAGAAAAGCCTAAAGAAACTCCTCAGCACATCTTTTAAAAAAATATTACAAAAAAAGATAATAATACAAAAGTATTTACTATTCTGAGCGGAACTGGTTGCAGAGCTGGTCATTTCCATGCGTCTTTGTCATTTAAATACTCGTCTACACTATAATATCCCTTGCCTAACAATTGTGTCTTTACGCGTTTTTTGAAAGTTTCTATTGGCAAGTCACGTATTAATTTTGGGATTTTATTATAGAAATGTATACCAAGCCCTATGAAAGATCGCTGCACTTTACTTAGGCGGAACGAAGGCGTAACTAATTGATGCATTCTTTTCGTATGGCGATTATTAATATCAAAATTTTGTTTATACGCGTTTATATTCTTCCGTATAAAAACTACATTGTTGAAGATATACTGGGAAGCTACTGTAAGTATACCTATTTCCTTGAACTTTTCACGCAAAGATTCCCGAGACCTAAGTTTATAAATAGCCCTAACAGCCCGTTTCTGGAGTATGAAAATTTGTTTTATATTGGCTGAGCCTTTGCCCCACAGCAAGATGGCATAAGACATAACACTGTGGAAATAAGCAAAATAGACTATCCTAGCAGTTTCGACGTCTGTATACTGCCTTATTTTCCTAACAGCAAAAGCAGCCCTACCGAGTTTTGTCACTATTTACGTCGTCGAAATTTACTTTATTCCTTTCACACTTAAATATTAGTGATGTATCATCAGCAAATAGTACAATATCCGCTTGGTTCTTTACATAATGTGGTAAATCGTTAATGTATACCAGAAAAAGAAACGGACCCAAGATCGAGCCCTGCGGTACACCAATCACAGCCGGTGACCCCGATGACTTAATATCGTTTATGCTAACTCTTTGTATTCTATTACTCAAATAAGACGCGATCAAGCTAAGGGCCTTGTTTTTTATACCATAGTGGCCAAGTTTAAACAGCAATGTTTCGTGCTCAACACAATCAAATGCCTTAGATAAGTCACAAAATACTCCTAAGGCATTATGTGACGCCTCCCATGCTTCAAATATATGCTTTAATAGCCTAGCCCCGGCATCGGTTGTACTACGGCCTTTAGTGAAACCGTATTGCTCAGGATGTAATAATTTATTATTGTTGTTGTTACTTGTTGTAACTTTTTTTAGCAAATCCTACATGTTTATTCATATTTATTGCAGACAAACAAAACACAATTTGTTGTTTACATTCATAGAACTGTGTAAATAATTTAAATTATAAAGAAAACTACACATACAGTTTTTAATTATTTGGCAATTCTTAAAGCAATAACATTAAAATGCCTTCAAATTTTAAATAGACTAGACAAAATTAAAACTTAATTAGCTTATGTTAAGAATTTTAACTTTTTGGTAACATTTAATTAAACGAATACGGTAGTTCTCTTAAAAAAACTAGTGTCAGTTGCAGTCTTTTAGTCAATTTACGGTCAATTTACATTTAAATAAATAATGAATAGCAAATATCTATATTTATTAGAATTTTAATAAAATTGAAAACCCGGACTTTCATTGTAGTCCGGGTTGCACCCGGACTACAATTTCAACCCCGCCCGGACGCTCCCCGGACGTCTTCCAAACTAGGACAAATCCGGGGAAACCCGGACGGATGGCAGCCCTACTTGTGGCATACGAATACGGACCGATGAATTTAATAACACTCGCATGCGTCGTAACGACTGAGTTAACGACCAATGAAAATATGACCTTGACTTTTTGGTACAAAACCGTATATTATTCATAGAGTCCGGTTGGGTCGGCTTTAAAAGCAAATCAAGTTAGTCTGGCAGGAAGGGTTGTTTTTCGCGCGTATCTTGTCTAAAATAATAATAGGTATGAAATTGGAGATTTTACAACCAGAATTTTCAGGTTTAATTATCTGTGGATTAGCGCGTAATTCTAAATTCAAATTTTTATTCGAAAACTGTGTTATTTTAATTTCAAATTCAGTCATTTGTTTTTAGATAATGTTTTGTTTTTGTGAAATAATGGTAGTTATTGATAAACGCCATGGATAAACTGAAAATCCATACAATTTTCGAACATGAGTTCCTGCATGGAATTACCACTGCACAAACAACACTAAACATTAACGATGTGTACGGGCCTAACATGCATAAACGCGGTCCATTATTGGTTCAATAAAATTGTTTTAAATCTGGAAATTTTGAGTTGAACAACGAACCTCGCGATCGACCGATAACCATAGTCGACAACAACGAATTGAAGGTGATAGTGGAAGCGGATCCAACTCAATCTGCAGCTGAGCTTGCTGCGGGCTTTGGAATTAGTGTCAAAACAACATTGAAGCACTTGTGTCAAATCGGAAAGATAAAAATGCTAGATAAGTGGATGCCACACGAACTAAGCGACCAACAGCGAGACTTATGCGTCGAAGCATGCATAGCACTACTGAATCGGCATAGAAACGAGGGAATTCTAAATCGAATTGTTACCTGCAATGAAAAGTAAATCTTGTACGACATCCGTAAGCGTTTATCTTGGTGAGTGGATTCGGTTACAGTACCTACAGTGCGCTAAAAAAGATTACTTATAGGAAGATGATGGTGACTGTAGGTTACGTGTAGATAGACCAGTGTCAGTCTTGTACTTCACAGCTTCTAACCAAATGGCACAACCAACAGTGACATCAAATGTCTATTGCCAAGAATTGCAAACAATGATGGAGAAGCTCGCAATTTTACAACCAAGACTGGTCAATCGCTTTTCCCCATTGCTTCTCTACGACAACGCGCGAGCTCACATTTCACGACAGACCATCGCAAAGCTACAAGAGTTACAGCTGGAAACTCTCCGTCACCCACCGTACTCACCGGACCTTGCCCCAACAGATTTCTACTTTTTTTCAAAATTTAGACAATTAAAAAAAATCAACACAGTGGGAAAAAATTCAACACCTGAGAGGTAGTATAAAAATCTTTCGCTGACTTCATCATCTAATAATAATAATTATTATTATTATTATCGCATAACTTTATGCCGTATTGGGGCGGCTTAGAATACTAACCCCAATCCCACGCCGGAAGGGTGTCGTAAAAGGCGACTAAATCCGGCCCGCTGGTGGTAGGGCCCTCGGAGGGATTATATTAGTAGTATTGATTTTAATTGTTAATTAATACCATTATTACTATTATTATTTCTCCAGGGGTTCGCCTGGATAGCTACCACCCTCGAGCATAAGTCAGCCGCCAAACGACTCGTCGTGTTTCGGCTAGGGGCTTGAGAGCTAGTTCTTTCTTTCTTTTTCTTCTTTCTTTCTTGGCCGGCAACGCATCAGTGATGCCTTTGGTGTTGATGATGTTCATGGGCGGCGATAGCCACTTAACATCAGGTGGATCGTCAGCTCGTTTGCCGGCTATTTTCATAAAAAAAACTATTCATGCCAAATTACAGCTTTTTAGCACTGAAGGTCTCGGCGTTTTGCTTTGGACAGACGGACGGACGAACGGACGGAGGGACGGACATGACGAAACTATAAGGTTTCCGATTTTTCTTCGGAACCCTAATAAAAAATGTAGCTTAGTAGAAACCGTTTCCACCAATGCTATGCTATGTGGAGCAATTAATATGATTGGTGGATAACAAACACAGCCATAGCACACCTCAGATGGAAAAGCACCCTTATAATCCTTGTAAAAGTAATGAGCTTTTAAAATGTTCCAGAAATGCCTTACGTAGGTATTACAGCAAATTTTGTTGCTTTTTTTTTGGTCGATCATAAAAAATCTCTTCCACAAATCATCCTACAGATGCCAGAATCCAATGTATTTTGATTAATTTTCTTCCACATAAAAGTGTTGTTGAGTCTTAGAAGCTGAATGGATTTATTCAAAACGAAGTACCGAAAAAGCCCCAACCAGCTATAGAGAGGAATTGAATGGCGGGGGAACAAGACGTTCAGTTTCTATTTTTATTAAATTCAAGAATCTCGTCGAACTGAAACGAATGGATTCAATACAAACATCTTTCTGATAAATCATCATTTCAATATACCATGTAATTTTGTTAATGTTGTTTAACGTCGAAATGTTTGTATTATAATAATAATAATAATAATAATATCAACAATTACAATTGCTAATTGTTATTTTTTTAACAATAATCAACGCAAATCAAATCGAGTAAAGGAGCCTTTTGTAGGGTTCCTCATTATGTAGGTACTTAAAACTTGCATACTAGAAGAAAGCTTCAATTTAGAAAAATATCTACACTTTAATTATGCAATGTGGTAACAAATTTGGGGAAGTACCTATACAAAGTTACCTAAATCGGGGATGATTTTTTTCTCTTCCATCTCATGGTGTGGTGTATCGTGGGATAGGTCCTAGAAAAATGTAGCGCGTATGCGAACACAATGCCTCGATTTAGAAATCCATTTGCGAAACTGCAATTATTTCTTAGAGCCTAGTGTTCCCCTTTCCCTGCCAGCTAAATGGCTGGTTTTGTAAACGTGAAAAAATTCACGATAGAAGAATCTCATGAATAGATCTGTTATCTAGTCCAGTTATGTGGTACCTATAATTATATAGAAACCAGCACACCTTCAGGAAAACACGATGTGAATACTGCAATATGACAAATTACTTTAGTTTTATCATATAATTTACCGAAGCGATATAATAAATAAGCAGCCACTTAGTTATCTCTCTGTGTAGTTCTATGAATGTGTTAAATGACTAAATACTTATTCCACGTCACCTACCCTTTACGTATTTCCACAAAACGAATGCCCACGGCATATGTAATGTTCTTACTACAAGCTCGTCAGAGTCGAGTCGAGTACTCATAACGTTTACGGGGCGGATTAACATAAAGGCCACTCTCATCCCGTAAGCCGCGAATCCCCGAGGGTAACTAAAAATTTCATCGCGAGAGCAACCGGCATAATGTACCCTTTCAATCTCAAGGTTTCCCTTACCCACGACATTAATTATTTCCAGGTAAATGTGCTTACTGCTTATCTTAGCCTCAAAAACTCTTGCCCCGCGTAATCCAGTTTATATCATTTATTCCAGGAGCTTTCTGCTCTACTCAAGTACGTAACTATAAAATATACTGAAGTTATACTTACCTAAAGCTATGTCCATACATCTGTATTACCTACCTATAAATATAGACTGATAATAAAACTTTTATAGAAACGAATTACTTAAGAAAAATAGGCAACACAATTATTTATAAAAACTTTGATTCATTAATTTCTATATAAAAAAGTCTATTCGTAATATTGGTTTTGTTACAATTAATATTGCTTCCATTCTGCTCGTAGCATTGGAAAAATCATTGTAATCTTGAAGGATTTACAGTAATATCTAGCGTATTTGTTGTTTCCCAAAAAGATTCCTCCAAAACCCTCGTCAAGGAGGATTTGTTAACTGAAAAAATGTACATTTTGTTTTTTATGTCTATACACGACCCTATGGTCGCCTTATTGAGATAGACATTTCTACTGATATTAGTATATATGATAAAAGTACATTATCTCAATTAGAATATTCTGAATTTATAACATAAAAATAAAATAACATTTTGTAAAAAAAATAATCGTTCCACAAATCATTTACGTAAATTATAACATTGAAAAAAAAATTTCTTTAACATTTAGCATTTCATTACTCTATAACTCTTGTTTCATAGGTACAGTAGGTTTATTTAATTGAAAATAGACAAATCAATTAGAATAATCAAAAAATAAAAGAAAATTCTGAGACTTAAATGTTTCGTCTTCGTGAAGATTGGTATCCAGTTATACTATAATATCCTATATGTTGTCTTTGGCTGAGCGTATTTATATTTATGATTACGCTATGTTTGATGAAAAAAGTACCTTAGTTATAAATAAAATATAAATAAAATAATTTCTGTAATTGTATATTGTGTTTGCATTGTATAATATAGTGACAAAACTAAACAATATTTCTATTGCGGGTCCTTAGAGTGGAATACAAAAAGGCGCGGAATAGTCAACGGTAATTTCGTTTATTGCAACATTACAGAGCATAATACTTGTACCAGTTGTACAGGCAAGTCAGCGAAACTCAACAAAACCCCTAGATGACAAGTCAAAATACAAACCCAAATTAGAGGCTTTTTCGTTTACAAATCTCCTCTGACAAGGGTCGCTTTCAGGCAATAAGAGGAATCCAAGTATTGTATGCTGCATTCATAATCTTAACGCTTTATGGTATTGTATTTTAAGAAAATAAAGGAACACAATCAACATTGGGTATAATGTTGTAACGAGGTGTAATACCTAGTTCAATATTCCTTGGCTGGTAGATGTCTTTTTCTTTAAATTTATAATGTCATTTTGGTTTGTTGTGAAAAATGCTTCTAGGCTTCCATCAAAAGATCGGTATTTTGGAAGTTCTTCTTATTATATAATACATTACTAGCTGCCTCGGCAAACTATGTTCTGCCAAAAAATTATGTCCCTAACACCCTAACCTATCTCATACCTGCCAAATATACTTACACAAAAATATCATAAAAATCGGTCCAGTCATTTCGGAAAATTGCGACCACAAAAACTGTGATACGAGATTTTTTATATATTAGAACTAGCTGTGTTGCCCGCAGCTTCGCATGCGGAAATTATGCTTATCACATTTGTACCACTTACGGAAGAAAATTTAAAAACAGGTTAATTTATATTGAACTACTTATATTTAGGAATTTATATACTGAAACCTACGATACAATAACAAATCATTCCTCCGGGCGCGAGCGGGTTTTGAAAAATATACAACATTTACATTATATAATTTGTTTTTTCTTTTTCATGAAAAAATTTGAAAAACTCGAAAACATGCATTCCATCAATTAAAGGAGGAACGTTTTTTTCAAATTTAAAGGAAATATTTGATATTTAAAAATTTTCCATACAAAGTTTCATCTTGTTTCCGGGGAAAACTTTTAATTTTTTTCGGGAAGAAAAGTTTTCTAAAACATGACCCAAAGTGTAAGAAACAACTAAACTAATTTCCGTCGAAATCAGTTTAAAGGTTTTCATGTGATGCCCGGACAGAGAAACAGACAGACAGACAAACAATAATTCTAAAAAAAATTTTGGTGCTATAACACGTTATTAAAGTGCCCTGCCCCTCTCCTGGTCCCTCTCCCGCTTCCTGTCCCTCTCCGTCCCCACCCCTCTCCTTACCTTCCCCTCCCCTTCCCCCACCCCTCTCCTCTCCTACCCCTCCCCTCCCCTTCCGCTCCCCTCACCTCTCCTCCCCTATCCCTTCCCTACCCCTCCCCTCCCGCTCCCCTCCCCCTCCGCTCCCCCCCTACGCTCTTCTCCCCTCCCCTACCCCCCCCCTCCCCTCTCCCTCCCCCTCCGCTCCCCACCCCATACGCTCTCCTCCCCTCCCCTACCCCCCCTCCCCCTCCGCTCCACTCCCCTAAAAACCTAAACCTAAAACTATAAGTTAAAAGTACCAACAAAGTACATTCACTAAATTATTAGGCCATACGAAGTTCGCCAAGACAGCTAGTGTTAAATATTTATTTAATGATGCCAAAAAAAGTATAACTTCTCACGCGCGTAGATAAGTACACGTTTCTTTTTTTATTTGTGTAAGCTATAATTACTATATATTTTCACCCTTTTAACTTCAAAACTGACGAAGTTTCCATACTAACTTGCGCCGCCTTAATTAACCCTTTAGGGGATGATTTTCCAAAAAACGTAATACTTCCAAATTTTGTTTCTAATCTGGACCTAATATACAAATTTTCATGTTTTTAACTTTAAAAATGACGAAGATGCGTACGAAGTAAGTAGTTTATTGGAGGAATTTCTAGAACATTTTATATTGATCAGAAAATTGGCATACAATCTAGATCATTCAAGAAATTTCTAGATCATTCTAAAATCTTCCAGAATAATTCAAATCATTTTACATCAATGATAATCACACATTTCTAGAAATCACATGTTTGTTAATTCTTTAGAGGAATAACTGGTTGTTGCAGCGAATAATTAAAACGTTTTCGAGAGCACACATTTAATTTTTGTAAGAAAAGTACAGAGAGAATGAATGCATTCAAGCGACGGTCGACAGATAACAAAATCATAATTTTGCGTGGGTCCTATGTACCAGCCTTGTCATCTACCAGCAACGCGCGGCTCGGAAATATTGCATGCCATTTAACCGTAGGCGTTTCAACATGTTTCAACCCCGTATCTTCTACACCCTTATAGGTATCAACTTGCAACCACCCTTATTTGAGATTTGAGCCTCGTACTTATTGCGACATATACACACTATGCGCTTGCAACGTGCAGTATTGGCTGCAAAGTGAAATATAGGGACACACACGTCCTCTTTTATATATATAATAGAAGTACTTTGTGTTATTATATCTTGAAATATTTTCATCGTATAAAACATTATCTCGTGATATTTGGATATTGTGTCTCTCATTACAATAAAGGTATAAAATAATAAAATACTTTACAGTATTAGAGCGGTGCCTTATTATCTTATAGCCTTAACTACCCTGCCCTGAGATCTCTTACTTGTGGAGGAATCTGCAACCTCACAATGTACGAAATTACTTTTGGAATTACACAATTTATTGTGAATAAAGTATTTCATTCAGATACATTTTTGAAAATATACTACATATAAAAACTGTAGATGTATTTTGAAGACAATTTATAAAGAATAAAATACTTTTTTACTTTTTCAAAATACCGCTAATGCTTAAGGACGAAGTAATAATAAATAATCATCCGGTAAGCGCTTTATGAGGGCATGAGCGGCTCCGTTAATCACATTCGGTTGATTCGGCTCAGGTGATCCTCGCTGCCAGATAAAGATTGATCGCTTGTCAAATGGTAATCTCTATGAAAAGGGTCACAATGTTAATGAAAGTAAAGTCGTTAATTTAAAACGTCTTTAATTTTTTGTTAAGTAATTTTTCCCCCGTGAAGTTTGAGGTTGTGACAGTTTCGTTTTATCTCATTTAAAAGATTTAAAATAATTAAATTTGCAAATAATATTCTGTTTAGGTTCTTTAATAGATTTTAAAATCTGTAACGTGATACATGGGTTTTTACTCGTGCCAATAGCCAATTGCATTCCGAGGACATTTCGTCTAAAGTCTAGCTCGCTTCGTAAATTCCTGAGTTTCCTGACATCGTGATAAATGACATCGGAGAAGTGTCGCTTAAACTTTGTTTAAACACGTGAGCAATATCTTCAATACATTTTTTCGAAAACACTCTACCACGGGCGAAGCCACGGGCAAAAACTAGTATTTTGATAAATCTGAGTATTGAGGAATGGTTCCTTGGAAGTCCAATAATTTCCTCGGACGAAGTTCGAGCAATAGCTTGTAGAAATAATAAATTATTTCGTTGTAAATGAACGTTTTACGTAACGCAATTACGTCCTCGAGTAAGAAAAAAATAATACATAATGTCCAAGACATCATAAAAATGAACATCAGCAAAAGTATAACAAGTTTCCAACTTGAGTTCCCTAAAAACTGGAGTTTTAATCTTAACGTGCCATTGAAGTACTAAATTGTTTGATCTTAAAATTTCTCATAAAATTCCGTACTTACAATTATTTTAACGAGAGTTACGCTTCTTTTGTAGTGACAAATTACAAAAAATCTGCAGGAAAGAAACAAGACGTTATTAAGCATTGAGTCATTTCATTCCCAGAGAAGTTCAACGATCCATCACGCGTAATTGCTTCAGTTCTCCGAGTGGCCATCTTCTCTGTTATTTGATTATTACTTATTCATTTCGCTTGTGTAGGTCGTTTCATTTCATCAAACTGTGATTAATCTACTATAGCGTAGAATTCGTTATGAAAATTAAAAAATTAAATATAGACCTTTAGTTGTTACATATATTCATAGTTCATACGTAAAACGTTCTAGTCTACGAAATATTTTAACCTAAGTCTTGACTTCTGGACGGAAAATGCACGAAAAAGATCGCGAAATCAGCGTCAGAATCAGAATTTTGGACATTCGTCAAACGAGAGCATACAAACTTTGAACGAGGACTGTAACTGAATTCACTAACGAGTGAGTGCACAAGTGAGGGATAGGGCTGCAGGTACGTTACCGTAGAAAAACTCAAAAGATAAAGCTAGAACGGACAGAAATAAAACTATTTAAATATGACGAGAATGTATATTAAATATCTATTTCAAGCATCAAGCAGCAAGTACAAAGAAACAATATTAATTTTAAGGATGTTACTTTTCTTGTATTAACGTGTAATTAGCTCCCTTATTAGAAACACGAGTTCTTAATTAACTAAAAATTTGATGTAACATTATCGAGTGATATAATTAGTAGGAGTGTTATAAAGGAAAAGCAAAATAAATTAAATCTTGCTGCAAACACGAAGGTATTTTTATCAGGGATCTAATAGACAAAAAATATTAAGCGTACCTCAAAAAACAATACAAAATAGTGAATGAATTTGGAGTACTACACACACTATAATTATTAGGTACACTTATAACATTTTAGACAATAGAAGATTTTAAATAATCTATTATAATATATGTACATATAAAAATCTCATGTCACGATGTTTGTGGTCGCATATTTCAAACCAGAAATTTTTTGGCAGAACAACGGTTGCCGAATGAGCTAGGAAAAAATAAAAAGGAGATACGGAGATTATTTATCTGTGTCGGAAGTAGAAGATTGTGGTATTTAACGATGATTTCCGGGAGCAGCCGGAATCCCGGCACGGCAGGCAGCCCTGGTTCGAGCCCACCGACCTCTGCGAAACGAGCTGCTATTTCTTTTCAGAATAAATGTTCTTTGCGTTTAACACGCTGGTACTTGGTACTTTTTACTCCTTTTTTGCGGAGTGACATTTGTAAGTTTAATTTTTCTTTGTGTGTAAATTTATTAAACGAACAGGCGAATATGGGTGAAATTGGTGAAATAATATTTATCTAAGCATCTACTATTATAACTTTATTGAATTAGATTGGTACTTCTTGCTATATTTGTTTAAATTTTTTTTAGTTTGTAAAATACATGTGATTCTATCTGTTGACGCGACACCAGTTTTATTGAAACGTACCTGATAATGCTACGTTTAGCTTCAGCTAAGCTATAGATATTGTAATTCGTTAATTTTACAATTTATAATTAAAGTATGGAAAGGTAAACTGGGTAAATCCGCTAGCATATTATAATAATATTATTATCTATGAGGTAAGCGTTGTTTAATGAAACATTATCGTTCATAATAATATTACCTACCTATAATTTATTTTACTTTAATAAATATATAGGCTTTGTTGGTAATATTGATTTTAATTGTTAACTAGTCTAAAACTTTTCTGATGAGAACGACAGATCAGTGTTTTGTGTTGACATTGGCACTGATACGCCATCTTTACATAATAATATTATCTTCAAATTGTTGTATGGGAAAAGTGGAAAATCGATTTTGTCAATGGACCGAATGTGCCTAAAGCATTGTTTTAGCGGTCTCAAACCACCTTCGGATTTTTGCCTTTCAAATGATACCATTTTGAGGCATATCGGTTGGATGGGTTCAGAGTCTATAAAGGACATCCGTGCAAACGTTTTTTGTGTTTTACATATAACTAGGAAATCGCCCTCCCTTCGCTTCGGGAAAAATAGTTAAAAAAATTATAATATAGCCTATGTCACCCAGGGATAGTGTAGCTTCCCAACAGTGAAATAATTTTTCAAATCGGTTCGGTAGTTTCGGAGCCTATTCTATGCAAACAAATAATCAAATCTTTCCTCTTTATAATATTAGTATAACATATATATCTATATTATAGATTAATACCATTATTACTATTATTATTTCTCCATGGGGATCGCCTGGATAGTACCACTATAAGAAGGTATTCTTACATCGAAATTGCCTGGGACATGTGTTCGCAGATTTTCATGAGCAAGCCGTAACAAATGAGGGGGTGTGTAGGGTCAGGCGGTCAGAGGTCTCCCCGACGCACAGTGGTTCGAATAGAACAAGCTAGCTAGACAAAATTATTTATTGGGTTTTTTTGCTTGGTACGGCTTTCTGATGATGTTTTATGACAGTTTAAGTGCAAAATATATACAGGGTGGTCCAAAAGTATGGAAACCCCTGAATAACTCCTCAGGAATGCATTTTGGAGGAAAATGTTTTATACAAAAGTTGTACTAATTGTACTCGACTAACCGATGATGACCTTGAATTTGACCTTGACTGTGGTTTTGAAGGTCAAATCAAGGTCAACTTAATTTTTTCAAATGGTAACCCCTATTTTTTATTCCAGATTCGGAAAGGGCAGAAAATTTTACGCAAAAACCGACCTTAACCATGACCTTGAATGCTTAATCAAGGTCATTTTTCGAATTGAAAAGCCAATGTTCGAAGAATAATGCCAAACTTCTTAATTAAATTCACATCTAAAGCTGTAATATCTGCAACTAGTTCAAGATTCTCAAAAAACCGACGTTCGCCACAGTAGTTCCAATAGAAAAAGCTAGCTAGACAAAATTATTTATTGGGTTTGATTGCTTGGTATGGCTTTCTTATGATGGTTTATGACAATTTAAGTGCAAGATATATAAAAAAATGGAAGGTAGGATCACTGGTTCCAAGAAAACAAAAATTAATAATAAATATTTTGTATAATTGAGATACTTAAAAAATAACAATAGAAAAAGATTAACAACAGTCATAAAATACTTAACTAATGACTATTGCCATTTTTGTACTAAAATTGTTGATATTTTTGAAATTTTCATTTTAATTTCCCTCGCAGATTCATTCGTAATATTTCCAAAATAATTTTTCAGTAATAGAAAATCATTACGGTTCTCTTTCGGATGTTTCTGCCATTCATCAAAAAACTCGATTTTCGAAACTGAGAATTCGTATTCTGAAAAACAGACGAAATAACAAAGTTGTACTCGACTGTGCAAGCTAAAATGGGCATCAATTGAAAGCTAACATATATGGCTATGACATATATAATTTCTAGCCCAGGTACATGAGGGTACAAGTACTTTCTGGTCCAATGAAAACAATAAACCGTCAAAAAGCTACATATTTTTTTAAAATTGAGGTATTATAAAAAAACTGGGGTTAAGTATATTTATATATTAATTATAAATAAAAAGTACATACTTTTAACTTGAATATCCATCACTAATATTATTCAAAAAACTTAAAACTCACTGACATTAATGTGTTTCTGCCATTCACCAAAAAACTCGATTTTCGAAACTGAGAATTCGTATTCTGAAAAACAGACGAAATAACAAAGTTGTACTCGATTGTGCAAGCTAAAATGGGCGTCAATTGAAAGCTAACATATATGGCTATGACATATATAATTTCTAGCCCAGGTACATGAGGGTACAAGTACTTTCTGGTCCAATGAAAACAATAAACCGTCAAAAAACTACATATTTTTTTAAAATTGAGGTATTATAAAAAAACTGGGGTTAAGTATATTTATATATTAATTATAAATAAAAAGTACATACCTTTAACTTGAAGATCCATCACTAATATTATTCAAAAAACTTAAAACTCACTGACATTAATGTTACTTCGGTAATCGCAAAAATGCAACTGATTTGTAATTTTTTCACCCTTTCTTTTTATACTGCCCTAATTACCTAATTAGTGGTTGACATTAGTGCAAAATAATTCTCGGATTTGTGTTAGTTGGGGTATTGGTTAGGGGCTCAGGTATACAATTCCGGGAAATTCAAAATGACTTTTGTCCAGCTAGCTTGTTCCATTCGAACCACTGTGCGACGTCGTGAACCTACTGAAGAAAGTGCAATTACCTGTGATGGATAACATCCAAGTTAGATACGAAGCCCACTCGAACAATATTACTTTCGTGTTTTTGAGTGATCCTATTGCTAAACTATAGATACGACGTGAACGCTTTGATGCTGATTAATTTACAATAATTGAATTTGATTGTTTTGGAAACATAATCCTTATCCTTTAAATTAAATACATTTACAAATTGTTGGTAGATAACCCAGGCGTTTTCATTTTCGTGTTTTCTCATAACAAAGCATTCAAAAGGAACGTTTTCCAGGAATAAAATATCCTCAGTTGTATTGTGATTGGTAGTGATCAAATTAAGAAGTTACAAATATGTATATCAAGTAAATCTTCACTATTTTAGCGTGATGCTATGACAGACAAATAAAACCGGGCAAGCGCACCGTGTCAGACCACACACAATGTAAGGTTCCGAAGTAGTAAGTTTATCGACTATTACTCATAAACTACTAGTACATAGCCTTGATAGTTTTCCTTGTAAATTCATCATAATTATATGCTATTATTTGAGAATTTTTTCACTTGTCAACTCTTAACAAAATAAAAATGAACTATAAATGGTCTTCTTAAGCGCCCAATTGTTTTATATGACCTAACCAACGATACTCTATAGGACCTACCATAGGTTAGACGACAAGGAATATCTCCTATTTACGTATAGGCTTACATGTAGGTGTACGGCAAGTAAAGGGAAGTATCCAAAAATATTTTGCTAAATATTATTCTACCACTCAGTACTTGCTAGTAGGTGACCTAATTCTGAGTAAGCTGCGAACGGACGGACGGATATGACGAAACAATAGGGTTAAATTTTGACTAGGGAAAAAGATTAACGAACCTAGGTACTAAAAATACTAAAATAAAAAAAATAAAACAGATTTATCCTGTTATAATTTTACTAGTACAAACTATAGACTCTGTTACCTGAGTAACAATAGATTACCGAACGTCAAAGCTTTTTCATTTCAGAGGTAAAATAAAAAGCCGCCGTAACAAACGTGTAACAAATGTATGTAAGTGGTCCCAAATGAAAAAAGCCTGAGGGATCGCGCCGTGTACAATTTGCAAAATTACATTTACTTTCACGATTTCTATTATCAAGACGAATCTTCTCAGAAAGAAAATTATACTTATCTTAAAAAAATACCATTAAGAATAGTTTCATTTCGCTTAGTATTTTTTAGAACAGGTATAGAAAAGGTATAGAATTTAGAACAAGCAAACTATATTATACATAATTATTACTTTTTAGTTTCTATCGCTTAAAGCGCTTTAGCACAATTTTCTTAAGCTATTTCGGTACCACTAAAAAACCAGATAAGTTGAGCAAAGTTCCAATAGAAAATAGTATACAGAGTGAATTCTTCAAGTGTGCATGGATGGCCAAATCTGAAACTATGAGGGATAGCGAAAAATGCCCATAGGAGTCTCGGGGCCGATTTTGATGAAAACTAAATATGCATTATTATATTTTTTTTAAAACTGTATTTCTAGCCAGGAATCAATCCCGTTGATTTTGAAAAAAAACATCCTGTATTATTACACCATTCAATAATGTCCCTAACAACGATCGAATTCTGGGAAGCAATGACATACAAAAAATTAATATTTCAGGCGAGGAATCGAACAATTACACCATTCAATAGTGTCACTAACTAGGATCCAATTCTGGTAAGTAATGACATACGAAAAATCAATATTTCAGGCCAAGAATCGAACCCGTTGATTTTGAAAAAAAAAACTCATCCTGTATTACTACACCATTTCATAGTGTTGCTAACAAGGATCAATCTCGGGGAAGGAATGACATACGGAAAACACACCATCTTAGACTTAATCGCCACTTACCATCAGGTGGGATTGATGTCCTTATTTTATGAAAAAAAAATTTGTTTCTGGATCACTGATCAAGTTGTTGAGGATAAAAATACTTAGTTGTTGACCATCAACACAATACTTTTTTTACAAAAATATCTATGTGACAATTATTATAATATTATTATAATACAATTTAAGGATTTAAAAATTACCATTACATCTGAAATTATCTATTTCATTTATATGAGCAAATAAAACATAGGTAGTTGAATTATGTAACATTCTTGGCTTTACTTTCTTTTTCATTCTCTAATGGATTTAATACCTGTAATACAAAAAATATCAGATCATCAATCTTAGTTTTACCATTGACTGTCAGCATGAGTCTCAATAGGCAAGAATATTGTGGCGCCCACATAAGAAAATCAAAATCGAGCGATTTTTTGCTCGAAAAATTTTTTGCTGAACCAATGGGAATGTTTATTAAGAATTTTGTTTTCCTTTTTTTTGCTCCTCGCCCCAAATGCGGTGCCCCTCCAAATTTAGCGCCCTAAGTTGTCACCCAACCTTGCCCCTCCCTAATGCCGGCTCTGGTCCTAGAAGTCATTCATATTCAGTGCCAAAAGGAATCCATTCATCTTGGCTCCAACTCTACAGATTGTATTCTTGGAATACATAGACTGCCTTCAGTTGTTCGAAGTTGATACTCTCAAACCATATCTTTGGATTCAAAGCGAAAGAAGCTGCTAAGCTTGGAATACTCGCATAGGTACTTAACACCACAACAGCTTTCACTCACATATGGCTTGGCACTAGGAAACTCAATGTTATTGTTATTACATACTCTCATCCCAATTTCCTAAGCCTTAAGTACAATGTTTTGATGTGTATGTGTTGCCTATGTCATAGGCGACTGTGACCTCTTACCAATAGGTGGCTTGTATGGTTTATTCATCAGCCCTTTAGGCTATAAGAAATGCCAAATAAATTTGAAAAAAAAATAACTTTAAGAATCCAAGGTATAATTTAAAATAAAGCACAAGATATAATTTAACTATCACTTTTAATAAGGTGTTTTACTAACAAACATATCTCTTATCGATTAATTTGTACTTGACTAGCTTACACACTACAGAACCTTATCTGCTGAGCCCTCAGCTAAGAGTTCTCGTTCCGCTGCTTCCTTTGCAGCCTTCATTTGTGGCCGCACATAGGAGAAGTACCGGTACACATATTCTCCGATGATGACGGATCCATACAGTGTTAGCCCGACACAGCATATCACAACTCCTCTGTGTAGCTTATCATAAATCATATTGCGAGCGTATTTCTTCATTTTTACTGTAATAAAAGTTGTTTCGATTATCGTTTAGGTATTACACAATTTTTGCAATAAGTAGAATCTGGAGGGTAAAGTACGAGCTGGTTTAATGCTGGATTTATAATGATTCGAAAAAATTGTCTTCAAGTAATTAAACATTTCATTATTTTAATTCTTTTTTCTGATAGACAATAATTTAAATTAAATATAAATTAATGCTAGTGTTTCGGCCTACTGCTGAATTTTATTTAAACTTACTTGATAAAATGCAACTTCTCAAATAGTTCTTCAATTAATGTTATCCACCAGTTTATATTACCCAGAATTTTATTTTACAAAATAAATGATACAACTAATAAATATTTAAAAATTAATTTTATTACACCACAAACCAAATGACAAATCTTTCTTCAATGACATACAAATGACAGTACGTCAAAGTAAAACTATGTCAACCACAAACGTCAACGTCAGTCGTCAGTTGTCAATAAATCCAGTGAACAAGGCTCTTTCACACTGTGGGCTTAGTGCGAGGTTTACATGACATAACGGGCGGGCTCGCTAACGTAAATGAAAGTCAGCTATGCTATTGGATACCGATGCATTTCTTTTAAATTCTTTTCACTGCCGCCAAATCGGTAGCCAATAGCATAGCTGACTCGCATTTACGTAGCGAGCCCGTTATGTCACGTAAAACTCGCACTAAGCTCACTGCAGCCGCGAACGGCGAACCGCGATATCTTGGCCATATCCAAGAATTTTATATAATGTACCTACCTACTTGATTGCACTCAAGGTATGTATACCCAAGAAGTTTTTGAGAATAGTTTCTCGAATAATAATCAAATAAGGCAACACTCTCTTCAAGTACCTCCTCGAAGAGTGTAGTCCACAGTTCTTTAGAGTTCTTGATTGTGAGCAGTCTGTATCTATAGTATTGTCTGTATCTGTCATCTGACAATGTCACCAAAATGTCACTGTCAAATAGAAATTATCAAACTATCAATCCCCATATAAGTTTATATATTTTTTGTAATTTTCAAAAGTAAAGTATTTTAAAGTAATAACACAAATAATTATGAAATACCGGCTAGGAGTTACTATTTACAATATATCGAAATATGCCAAACTTATACCAAGAAGTTACTGTTCAAGGGTTCCAGTAGCTCCAGTAACAACTTTAGAGAAGACGCAACAAGAAAAAATAAAAATAGATTCCAGCACAATATCCCTTTTGGAAAGGCTTTCATTAGTCAAGTGTGATTCAACTGAAGGAGTTCAAATATTAGAAGATTCTATTGAGTTTGCGAATAAAATTCTTCACATAAACACAGATAATGTGCAACCTTTATATTCAGTGTTAGAAAATGAGTGAGTAATTCCATTATTTGTGTTATTTACGAGGCATTATTTCGATTGAAATGTAAGAATGTGTTGAAATTTGCCATGACTAAAATAATGTCTTATATGATTACAGACAGGTTATAAACTATAGTGCTTGGAAGAAGTGTCTCTTTTTAATTTATATCAAGTAGCTTCTGAAATCCACCAAATGCTTTTATATATTTTTATCTATTATTTTATTTTATATAATATTATTTTTATTTATTAAGTATTTAAAACCACCTCAAAGTGATGGTTATTCATTAGTGATGGGCTGACTATGGGTTATGGAGACTTAATCCGTGTGTAAATTGCTGACTAGTTGACAATGCCGATCAACCTTACTTTGATCAAACATTTATGAAAATAAAAGGAACCAATTGCTTCCTAATAAACCTGAAAGTCTGATGTTTCTTCACCATAATTTACTTTAGCTTGATCCAATTTTAAAATACTATTGATAAAATTTAATTTAAAATATGACTACAAATATAAGAACAACTTGTTAATTATTAATATTTGTTTTTATCAGATTTATTAAAATAACTATTATTTTATAGTAGTGAAAATAAATGCAGAATATTCGATATTTTTTGGTGATTATTCGCCGAGTAGAAAACATGCCAAATTGTCAGTTTTCCTGACTAGTTAGTTTGTAGTCGTCCCATCTCTATTATTTATATTACCTTGTCTGGCAGTTCTGGTAGACTTTGTTCTATAACATAATATAACAATATGAAATATTATTGTTTTGTAAAAATTATGTTCTTCATATTTATATTACAAACAATCTAAATTATTACTAATTACAGGGATTTATATCTAAGAGAAGATAAAGTAACTCAAGGCAATTGTCAGAAAGATATATTAAAAAACGCATCTGTAATAGAAGACGACTACTTTGTGGCACCACCCGGAAACATTCCCTTGCATGAAATAGAAAATGAGGAAATAGATTCTGCTGGAATGAAGAAAAATGAGAAGTCAAATTGAAAAAGTTTTAAACCTCGCAACATTCTTCAAGATAAAACAGTCTTCTACTAATTATATTACTTATAGTTTAGAAAAACCAAGTTTGATAGTGCTTCAGAATGTTCACAAGAATTGGCTCCAGTCAATTTATACAAAAACAAAGCAACATTATCCTGTATATCTTTCTAAGGATATCGCTGAACTAAAATGTAAAAAGAAGAAACTATGCCATGGATATATTGATCAATGTTCCCCTGATCAAGTTAAGGAAATTAATGTGGCTTATAGTAACCAGATTTGTACTCTTACTACAAACTCAGAACTGAAGTTTAATGCTATAATTCCCCAAAATGACTTCACACAAGGATTCATTCAGTGGCAAAGATATAGAAAATATTGGTGGAGTTCTGTAAGTAAAAGATCTCAATCAAATTTTTATACCTTTTTTTACAATGAAAATCTTCTATCTATATCTATATGTATTTAGAAATGTTAAACTGGTTTGTGTATGCTTCAAAAATTCGAAAAGTTCTTCACCGAATTTTGACACAAGTACATATGCTTCAAGGATGGTTTTATCAATACTTCTCATCAGTAACTTATCTGTGACCAAAAATAGTTATTTTTACAGTCAGCTATGTACCAGTAGTGCCATCTATTGATAATGAAAGGGATAGTACAGTATAAATTTAATATGTTTTGTACAACAAGCTGGGTCAGCAAATGAAACATAAAAATACTTCCATTCTCAAAGCGTTGTAGTAAAATTCCTGTTATGAGTTGTCATAATCACAAAATGCCTAGATCAAGTCAATGTCTAGAAACTATACTAATTCTATTTATAACAAGTAAACTATAGTTTTATTTTATTTATAACAAGTAAACTATAATAAGCACTAGTTTATCAGTGATATTAAACAAATATATTTGACCTTGAACAGTAGCCAATTTATTATTAACATTTAAATTATCTTTACTTATTATTGCGTATAACACTTTCAGATTACAAAAACCCCTGGATTATTCTCAGTAACTGATATGAAATATGAAGATAAAAGTGCAAATGCAAATATATCAGCTAATTACAAATGGGGCCAATGGATTGTAGAAAGCGTCAATGTTTCTCCACATAATGATGTAAGAATAATATTTCAGTATAATATATTTTATTAATTTATCTCTTTACACCTATCTACTGGAGATACTGGAAAGAAATCTCAAATTCTACAAATACAGGAGTTTTTATGAAAACATACATACACTGTAATATTTTCAGGGCACTGACAAATTTTCACTACTCTGCTGTACAATGTCATTGGAAAAATCCTTGCTAACCCTGTTATTGGATGCCACAACAAATACTGAGGAACAATATTTAAGACTTCACAATAAAATGACTCCTTATAAAATTTCTTTTGCATTGAACTACAAAGGTATTTTTTTTCTCTTGTACTAGTAGAATGAAGTTGTTAATAATATTATTTAATTTAACTATGATTTGTGTACACCTTTCAGATGAATGTAACTTTTTGACATTACAAGAATTAGCAAAACAAATTTTCTATAAATTGCAGTGCAGCAAAATTTCAACTTGGCTACCAGAATTTTCAGTTTCCTTTGACACACAGGTACTAATATATTTTACTTACTGTACGAATATTATTATGGAGAGCCACCTGGGTCCTTCCAGCCCAGTTTGATCTTTCTCTCTTTGTTACATATCTTGCGGTATATTTTTAAGCAATAGCTTCTTACCATAATATTTTGTTTTGTAGATAAAAGAAAACATAAAGCTGGGCGTGACCTATACTGCAATATTATCTGAAAGCACACTGTCAAACGGAATATTTCATCTGATAAACAGCAGCACTATGCTCAAGGTGAAGATGTGTTAAAAAGCTTGTTTCACTATTTCTCCTCCTTGTTGAATAAGCAAAAGGTGCTTAGTGCGAAACGTTTCTTAGGTGACTAAATATGTGTATATGATTGAATGACTTAAAAATATTAATTTTAGATGCAATCACAATAACGCACTCATGCACTCATTAGGTATTATGCTTTAGTTAGATTATGAAACTTAAATATAATCTATAGAAACTATTAAGATTGCATATTCTAAGGTGTTATCTACGTATATTTTAGTATCCATTAAGCATTATGATTATGAATTACTGCATGATTCTTTTTAATAGATAGATATTATCAATGTTTATAGCCACACATTTATCATAATGTGTCAAATAATGTTGTTTCCATAACAATGTAGACAGCGTTTCTCAAACTTAGTAATTATGTTTAATAAGTACTTCTGTAGTAGCAACATCAAATAAAATAATTATGGTAATTATAAGCTATTATAGTTAGTTCTTTCACAGTTTCAACTTCCTTTTTACAAGCCTTTATTTAACTTGCTTTATTTGTTAAGTCTGTTAGTTTAGCATGTAATATCAAATCTTGCAAGTTGAATAGAACTACTTCCTCTCACACTACGGAGTTAACAAACATTTCGCAAATTGGTTTGGTTTCAGTGACAATGCATTTTTATGATATATATGGTTTGGATCGACGATGACCAAACACAGAAAAGCTTGTTTTTATTATAAACGTTTCTAAACTAATTGTTTGTCGGTCTATCTAATAAGCCTTTCGAAGTCCATTGCTGGACATAGGCCTCCCATGAATGGCGCCACTCTGACTGAGACTTGGGAGTGACCTGTATCCCTTTTACCGAGGCCTAGCCATTTGAGGACTTCGACCCCATTAGTTATCTGTCTTCCAAACGATTTGGTCTACCCACTGCCACTTCTGATTAACTGAAAAATAATTATTATTTTGTTACAGGAACAAGTGCATTTGGCTGATTTTGTGAAATATGCGACTTTGCTGTGTGGAAAAGTGACATAGTATTAGTTAACGTTTGTCTTCTGTACATAATACTTTTAAACCAAATACTTTGTACATAGTTCTATAAGTAGATGTGAAGTGTCTTAATAAAATAAATACATGTGAAATAATTATTATGTTCTTATTTGTTTACTACATACCTACTATGAAAGTGCCAAAATGGGCTATTTATGTGATGTACTTGCCTGGGGGCGCAATTTCTTTGGTCCGCTGTCGTTACACAGCATTATATGGGCTCCCTTGTTAGTTTTGCTGGCAACACCTGCCTGAACCTACAAATCTACTTACCACTGAAAAATAGTGACTTGAAGTAATTTATTTTACAAAAATTTAAGATTCAAAAATAATTTAGAAGTCAAACTACGCCAGCTCTTCAACAAATCTCTACTGTTAGTGTTCCCGGAAGAAGCGGAAAGAAGCTCCCAAGGAGTTTTAACTCGAGCAAGAGAGGTCTAGCCAGACAGGCTTTACGAATAGATATTAATACCAGTAATAATATTAACATTAATAACCTTATGTGAGGCCTTACCACCAAGCGAGCCGGCTACAGTCGCCTCTTACTCACCCTTGTACCTTGTGTCATACTTTTACTAGCGACACACAACTTTTAGATACTGTGGCCTCAAAGCACTTAATACTAGCCTCAGTGTAATTGATATGACGTCATATCTAAACTAGGTGGAACCAAATTGATCTTAATGGTAAATTAGTCACCGATAGATTTTCTCCAACTATGCCTTTCTATCGATCGACTTAAAACAAGTTTAAATCGTTTCACTAAAAAGTAACCCAGCATTTCTATTTTAGAATTTAGTAAAAAGTTGAATACTCCTCGGGAAAACAATGAAACCGAAATTATTCATAGCTACGACTACAAAATCTGTTAATCTATACTAATATTATAAAGAGGAAAGATTTGATTGTTTGTTTGCATTGAATAGGCTCCGAAACTACCGAACCGATTTGAAAAATTCTTTCACTGTTGGGAAGCTACACTATCCCCGGGTGACATACGCTATATTATATTTTTTTACCATATTTCTCGAAGCGAAATGAGGGCGATTTCCTAGTTCGTACAATTCTGTGTGTTGTACCATCAGTTAATATATCAGGTTAGAAATAATTCTCAATATTGACTTGGTATGCGTTTTTTCTATACATCTACATAAAATTATGTTTCTGTGTTTTGTAATACTTTCTCAATAAAATAACAGGGTCACTTTAAATTTATTTATCAATCCTTATTGCAAAATTACACTATCATCTTACTACACTATATGTAAAAAAAACAATGTTTGATCTACATATTAGTAATATAATGGATTGCAATTACAGATTCAGTTCACCATTTTTAATTCTGTAAAACACTTCTTAATTATTGCCCAAAATAAATATGCAGGTAATATTATTATAATTATGGTATATTAATATAATTTAAAGATTATGGAAATATAGCACTATGACTCGTAAAGCTTCCCACAGAATTGAACTTCAATGAAAAGTTAACATGCCTCTTAAAAGCAGCTTAATAATTGTAAACATAAAATATAGAACATTATAATACTATGTTTTGGTTTACATTCACAAATACTAGTATAACATTTATAAAGAATAGTTGAAAGATATATGCATTGTCAATATAAAAAGTTATTAAAAATTAAAGACGCCTGGGAAGCATAGGTCAGTTCTACTTTTATATATACAAATGTGGAAGCTTTTAAAGGGTCAATGCTAGGTTAATCAGAAATATTAAAATAATATATTATTATGGGTCTAGAACTTAGGGACCTATTAGTTCATCACAAAATGCATTTGACAATACAATACATAGTTGTATCCATCAGCCAAACAAGCTGTTGAATGCAACTAATCTTAGGTATACCTTAAGTTTTTAAAGAATGGAATCTATAAATGGCGTCGAAAGTCACGCATTATCACTCTTTTAAATTTGCCTCACAGCGTGCACAAGAGATAAGTTTCGAACCTACTGAAAACTAAATTACATTCAACTACATATTTATTTTAAAATGCTTTAAAATCCCTTCAGTGAATTCGATTATTAAATTTGTATATAACATTACATAATATCACACAGATATTTAAATAATGTTAGGCCCATTTATTTATTTCACCCAAAACAATGCATAACAAAATTCTCAATTCATACCACACAAAAAATACTCGCCAAATGTAGTTCCATTCTTTAATAGTTGGAAGTTACAGTAAAACGTAATTATTGACTTATATAAAACAATTTGACAGGAGTTTCTGTCTGTTTTCTTCTGCATACAGGCACAACAGATGAATTGGTACTTATGCAGGCAACTGTAGTTTCTTTCCCTTCAAAACTGAAACATAGTGAAAAATTACAAGTTATTACATTACTTAGCTCAGCTATCAATATTAACTGTGATATTAACTATCAGGGAAAGTGAAGAGTATTGAAGACGTTACAAAATTAACCCTAGCAATAGGTACTCATGGCAAAAAAAATCACAAGTTTATAATCCTTTACAACAACATATGAAACTAAAATTTAAGTTTGAATAGCATAGATATAATGAATAGGTGCTAGTCATAACATTATGGTATGGTTCTTTGGTTTTGGTTAACTATTACTCCTACACTTGCCATGAACAATTAGTATACTTGTCAAGTTTGCAACGGACTTGACGTGACATCCAGTAAACTTGACGGTGTATGGCCACTGTATGGCTATCTGGCCATATAGCTTTTTCATGAAAACTGGATGCCGAATCAAGTCAAACTGCAATCTTGACAAGCACACTTGATTGTGTATGGCTAGCTTTAGAATCAACAGTGAAATGTTTTTGTTTTGGTTGCTATGCAGCAATGGTGGGAGACAGAGATATGCAGAAATGAAGGTATCTTGGTAATCGCGAAGCATCAAGTAGGTTGTTTGAACTTGAGCTGCAAAACCGTTTTGCGTGCCTAGAATGCACGTCAGCGGATAAGTTTAACATCAGGATGGTAACAACTGTCCATGAGGTAGGGTCGAAGTATTTCAAGACCCATCCTAGTGGTACATCTCAGGTACTCAGAACAAACTCTAAGTCTTATGAGGAATCGACGAGAACTATGTCTGCAGTCTCTAACCTCTATTAGGGAATACCGACAGCTTAATGAACAGATCTTCAAGTGTAGGTGAAGAAATTTGCGAAAACACAACACAAATCGTGTAAAAAACAGTTGAGTCTTGAGGCTGATTTTGATTAAAATTAAAACTGCATCATTATTATTCCTGGCCAGAAATTGAACCCATTGATTTTGAAAAAAAAACTCAACCTGTATTATTATACCATTCCATAGTGTTGCTAACAATGATCAAATTCTGGGAAGTTCTTGTAATGGATAAACTCAAAAACTACAAGACCGATATTGAAAATTCTTTCACCAGTATAATGCTCTATTCTTTCTGAGCAACATGGGTTACATTTTATTTAAAAACGATAAATAGTCTGTCAGAAAACCTAACCAAAGCGAGGATGGTTAGTAGTCAATGAAAAAAATTTTGGCTGTAAGAACTCACCTTTTGTGATATAGAGGTAGAAAAAGTCACAGTACAGTACAGTCTGCACAACACCAGCTATGATAGCAATGGGCTCATAGTGATCCTCTACAATGTAGCGGTAAATCTGGAAAAAAAATCACAATCAAAATTCAATACTCTGGTTCTGTGAATGGTTTTTCCTGCCTGATGATATTCTATTTATACTATATTTGCAGTATTCTATTTATACTATATTTTCTGAATAAAGTCTTATTTTTATATAATTTTATAACAAAATTATCAATAATTTTATAGATTTAGTTTTAAAATAATTTTATACATCTATGACAATGTAAATGAGTTTTATAAATATGACCTCCAATAGGTTCAGATGTACTAAATTTAAACAATTACTTAGACATACAATGATATTTAATAATGTAAATAACTTTGAATATTTGCCAAGCCCAGAACTTGTCACTAATTAATTGAATGAACATGCATGATTCAATGCTGTTTTTTCATTAGGTATGTACATTAAGTTTTATTACCATAATAACTATCTTAGGTCCAAACTAATACACAAACTCGGCTCAAGAGAGCAAACTCTGATCTTACATGTATTTTTAAATACAATCTGACATATGCTAGCCTCTCAAACATAATCTTGAGATTGCATAGATCTTAAGATTGATCTCTCAGATTCAGTCTCCTCAGATTCTCAGTTCCCCCGGTACACCTATGGTCTCAGCTGATTTTTATTGATAGATGTATGAATAAACTAATTAGGTTACGATCTTTCAACCATTTATTAAAGTACACATCTATAATATGTGTAAGTCATCTATAATATAATATAATATATATAACATTGTATAATACATACCCAATTAAGTAAATACAGTCCTCTGTAAGATCCCAATGCAAACAAGTAATGGGATGTAATGCTTTCAGCTTCTCCTGTTTTTGACACCAAAAACAATTGCGGTAGAATAGCAACAGCCTCCAAATAAATAGAGAATGTCCACAACACCTGTGAAAACACAACAGTGTAATAATTATTTGTTCTAACTGTACACATAAATACTTACAAATATTACACAAATTGCTATAATACTAAACATAATTCGTACAAGCAGTTACTAACCTCCAATGCAGTAAATTCCTTGTTGATCAATAATGCTAAGATCACAGATGGAACAAGTAAGAACTCAATTCTGAACGTGTCGTGGTTATGGTCATAAGTGGCTTTGAACTTAACATACATTAAATACACTGTAGCGTATGAAGCTGCGATAAACACAAGCTTCATTACAGTGTTATACGCTGAAACGAATGTCGTCAGGAGGTCCAAGTAGCGCGTTGTGTACACAATGGCAAACAGAATCTGAGATTTTCCCGATATCCCTGAAACGAATTCACGAATAGTGTTATGCACTGAAACACCCAATCAGACATTAATCAACTAAACATGCCGGTCTGGTTGGAAGTAATTTACCTGCACATGATCTAGTTTTCCAGATTTTTAGTAACAATATTATTATGGCTAGAAGGTGGGATAAATCGGCGAGTAAACGGAATATATTCATGATTTATAGCTTCACAACGTAGCTTATGTTTCACGCCGCGTAAACCAACACTCAACCAACAACCTCCTCATTCAAGCAAAAATGACGTGGCGAGCTGACAACAGTGACAACGTACACGAAATGTTGCCAGCCGAAAATTAAAAATATTACCTTCCATCATGGATATATTACACTATCTGGATTGCTGGCCTTGTAGAGGTACCTGAAGCACAGAATAGTTCGATGACGTCATATCTTAGGGACTATTCGACCAATCACAGTGCGGATTGAGGTTGTCCTTCATAATTGTAGGGTGTCCACACTTAGAAAAATTGTGTCCTATTTTGATATGGTTCTTTAAAATGTTTTCCATTGGTAATTTTTCTCGTGGTAAAAAATTATAATATTGAAATAAAACATTTAAATAAAATTTCTTCAAAATTACTGAATTTAAAATATTGCAGTTGTTTTTATTGTAATTTTCTCACTGATAAATGATAACAGTAGGTACAACACCACATTTTAGGCAACACAAACAAAAACGACGACGTTGCCACTCTGAAAAATTGAATTAACTTTTTGGTGCAGTCTTTCAAACTACCACACAATTACGGTACTTATAATATTAATCTTGGATGTTTTTATATCATTATGAAAAATCATATCGAAGGATATATCCTGGGACTATAGATAACATGGATACTAGAAAAATGGTCCTTAGGCTATAACGTCATCCGTCCTCAGGTACCTCTACAAAATTACGTTATCCAGTAGAGTATACATCCATGCCTTATACAATGTCAAAGTGTCAACTGTCAATTGTCAGTCGAACTGTCGATTCATTTCTAACCTCACATTAGTGTCATTTGTTTAACATAATGAAAATAGCATAGTGCAGTCGGCTCAGCTGATTTATTTTTCATAAATTGTTATGAATTATTTACAGTATATTATAAATAGTTCAATTCTTTCATAATACATAAAAAATACCGATATAAAGTATGAATATTATTTTTAGTAATTTATGTTACGTATTTTATTCTATCTCATCTAGTTTCGTTAATTAAAATGGTTAGAATATTATGCAGTAAATCCTCACGTTCATTCACATATCTAAGGTAAATAAGAAAGAAAATGTGTTATATCGCTTTATACTATTTTATATATGCACCTAAATTTTATTAAATATTTATTTTCTAGGGCTCTAAATCGTTTTTATAGTTCTGAAACAGAAAAACAAGTTGTAGATGTGAAAAGAATAAGAAACTTCAGTATAATTGCTCATGTTGATCATGGAAAAAGTACATTAGCTGATAGATTACTTGAAATAACTGGAGTCATAAAACCAGGCAATGAAAATAAACAAGTATTGGATCAACTCCAAGTAAGTACTTACATTAAATTTAAATACTTTCACATTGAAAATTACTTAATCACATAGGCAGTTTGTAAATACGCCCTGCCTATTTTTGCTTCTACAGCTATACTTAGTCCTGGATTTGTCAATAGGCCGTATAGGCCGCAGCCTAGGGGCGGCAGCGTCCTAGGGGCGGCAGATTTCAGAAAATGATATATTATAGATGATTTTGCTATTAAACAGTGTCACAAAAAATTGTAATTCTTGTTTTTTACGCACTTTCTTAGTGACTAATTCAGTGCCTTCCTTACTATGAATGGAAAATTATTATTTGAGAAAGGTACATGGGGCGGCGGAAATAAATTGGCCTACACTCATAAAAAATATAAATCCGGCACTGGCTATACTGCAATGGTGCTTAATCATTTTTAAGAAGATTCTTACATTTATTTAAAAAAAAATGTTATTACATCTCTAAATTACAGGTGGAAAGAGAAAGAGGAATAACAGTAAAAGCAGTTACAGCATCACTGAATTACAGTTTTAACAATGAACCATACTTACTTAATCTTATAGATACCCCTGGTCATGTGGATTTTTCTAATGAAGTAAGTTGAAATATATCGCATTGAAATGAAATATGAACAATGGAAATAAGTTTGATAATTGTAAATATGTAACAAACAATTTTTTATCATTATACTAATATTATAAAGAGAAAAGATTTGATTGTTCGTTTGCATTGAATAGGCTCTGAAACTACTGAACCGATCTTTCACTTCTGAGAAGCTACACTATCGCCAGGTGACATAGGCTATATTATTATGTATTATAAAAAAATAGGGATCCTTAATAAAACTCCAATAATGGAACCCAAGGTGTAAAAAATAAAGAAAACCAAAGGTGGATCAAACCGAGGGTGGATACTCGTTATAAATATTTTCACAATTTTACAGGTAGTTAGAAGTGTAACTGCTTGTCAAGGAGTAATATTATTGGTAGATGCAAATGAGGGTGTCCAGGCTCAGACAGTAGCCGTACACTCACTAGCCAAGAGAAACAATTTGACCATAATACCCACCCTCAATAAAGTGGACCTACCTCGTGCAGACCCAGATAAAGTAAAAATGCAAATGAAATCACTATTTAATATTGACCCCGATACTGTGATGAGTATATCTGCAAAAAAGGGATGGGGAGTGCAAGAGTTATTAGAAGCAGTAATTACTAGAATACCTTCACCGCCCGTGGATACACAAGGCCACTTCAGAGCCCATGTGATTGATACATGGCATGATAAGTATAGAGGAATATTATGTTTAGTTTATATCCACTCTGGAGAAGTGCAAATTGGTCAGACTGTAAAATGGAGGTCTGATTCTAAGCAGAATGTGGTAAGATATTTAGCCATGTTGAGACCACAAGAGGAAACTGTGGACAAAGCTTTTGCTGGACAAGTTGTTATGGTTGGTGGGTAAAATTTGATGCATTAGTCACATTTCTTTTTAAAAATCAGCTGTTGCAGTAAAAAGGCATTGAAAAGTCAACAAAACCATAACTTTAAGGAACATCTATGTTTTAATTTAATAATACTTATAGATCCTTCAAATCATGATGTAGAAATTATCAATGAAGGATTTATATCAAAGCTAAATTTTGTTTATTTACTAAACTTATGCCTCTTTGTTGCCTATTAATTATTATTGTTTCTTTTCAAATGATAATTTTAATACATTTCAGGTTGCGGCCCTAAGGGTGGTGGGAGTGTGGGCGATCAACTTCTCTCCCCAGATTTAGCCATTACCGAAAAGCTAACATCAGTGCCACCGGTAAAGCATATGGTGTATGCGGGAATCTTCCCAGCTGATCAGTCACAGCATGTGCAACTTGGTGATGCTATCAAAAAACTAGCTTTGAATGATTCTGCTGTGAGTGTTAATATAGACTCTAGGTATGTATCTGATTCATTTATGACGGGACAGAAACGGTCACAAACGTGTTTTTAAGCGCACTTTAATTTGTTGTAACGACGTAAAGGTCGCGGATTCTTAGCTTGCATCCATAGTCATCAATTTTTATGAACCCATTTCCAAAAGTGCTAAGCTAATTTATTTAAGCAATAAAAATCAAGGATATGGGAATAGGATATTGGCGGATTTGACGCACGTCTCTTGTGGACTAGTAGTCTAATCTTTAACTTACAATGGAGCATTAACACTGATGTGAAATAACTGTATTATGCATTTGATGATATAGTAATAATATTTGTGATGTATTTAATTAATTCATCGATGTTTTCAGTCCAGCCCTAGGCCAAGGATGGCGCGTGGGTTTCTTGGGTTTACTACACCTTGATGTGTTTACTCAGAGGCTGCTACAGGAATACAAAGCTGAGGCTATACTTACAGCGCCTTCTGTGCCTTACAAAATCAAGTATGTGTGCATTTTATGTATGCTTTTTGCATTATTATGACCCTACAATCTGCCTGGTGTAATTGTTTGAACCACTAGTGGAGTCACCTTAGGTTTAAACCTCAAATTACATTGCATATATTAAGATGAAACCTGTTTTTCATAATTTTTTGATATTGATATTGACAGAATTTTTCATAAAAATTCCAGGAAATATTTATCTATACTGGATGTCTAGATATCTCCTTATTCATGATGAATTATTTATTCTACATTTTACCAATTATAAGTCTCTTTATTATTTCAGGGTAATGGGAGCAAAGTCGATCAAGAGGTTTGGAGGAAGAGAAGCACTGATAACCAATCCTTTACAACTGCCAGACCCAAGCAATATAGAGGAATACTATGAACCATTTGTTATAGGTAAAGTAAAAATACCCCCATATTCAAATAGGTTTGAAGCGCTCATAGCCCGGCGGCTTGCGTCGATCCTAAGTGATCCATAAATTTAAGCAACAGCGGGCGCGGTCGGTAAGTACTTGGATAGTTGACCGCTAGTGGCAAAAAATTCTTGAGCGTTTCCGTGCTTCGGAAGGCACGTAAAGCCGTCGGTCCCGGTTATAAGATAACAGTCGTTAAGCCATGTCGGGAGGCCCTCGGGTGGTTGGAAAACTTCCGATACTCAGGTTGGCCACTAACCCCTCCACCAATCCGCACTGGAGCAGCGTGGTGGAGTATGCTCTAAGCCTCCTCAAGAGAGAGACCCGTACCCAGTAGTGGGCCATTAATGAGTTGAAGCCAAAAATTTGAATTTTTCCAGACAGCAAATCAACAAAACCCTCTTATCTACGAATGTAGTGACATTTGAAACATGGCGCTCTCTAAAAAATAAACTCCGCCTACCAACCCCTTTGTCAACAACCGACCATTAGCCTGGGGCCTGCTACTGTATGCGCCCCTTTGCTGCTATTTGTCAACAGATTTACGCCCCTACTAATTTGCCTAGAGAAAATCCACCATTGCCCCTGACACCGTAAGTGTCCTGGACGGATGGCCTTTTTTACACCTCATAATTTTACTATACCCAGGTACTATAATAACACCTGTGGAGTACATCGGAGCGGTCACAACACTTTGCATAGACCGACGAGGCACCCCGTTGCCTGCCAACGCCGTCGATGACAAAATGACAATGTTGCAGTTCATACTACCACTGTCAGAAGTTGTAATCGATTTCCATGACACACTGAAGAGTTTAACTTCGGGGTTTGCTAGCTTTGACTATCAGGATCATGGTTTTCACCCCAGCTCTTTAGTACGGGTAAGTGAAAAGTATTTCTTACGTTGGGTAGGTACGAGATGCGTTAAAAACATAATGAATTTTTCAAGTGGGCGTGGATGGCCAAATCAGAAACTAATAATACTTAGCGAAAAGTGCTTAAAGGACTCCCGGGCCCAGTGGCGGATTAAATGTCGACGGCGCCCTAGGCAAGCAGTTCATCGGCGCCCCTTGCTCTTTGTTATGGAGTTGTTTTTTTTTCGAATGCACTGTTGCTGTTGACTCTAGCGGTCTTTACAGCTTCAAGCGAACAGATGGGCGAGCTTGGAAAGGCTCAGCCAAGAAGACAAAGCGAAAAGGGAGGACTAGCTCTCCCTCTACGAAAAATAGGGGATGAGAACGACCTAAGGGCACCTCCTTAAATTTTTAATTTTGAAAATTTTCGTCTTGCTACGGAGCGATATTTTACTCTTCTTGCTTCTAGAGACTACTATAGAGCTTATATATTATATATGCTTATAGAGGCTTCTTGCTTATGGATAGAGTCACCTTAGAAAGCAGCCCGGTTTCTTGCCTTTTTGATGTGCTCTCTGAATGACAGTCGCGGGTCTGGTGCCGCGACAGCTCTTGAGTCTAGGGTGACGCCGAGATATTTGACAGATTTCGCCCAAGATATGGTTAAATAATGAAACAGGGCGGATCATTTATCTATGGGTGGATCTGTTAAAGTTGAACTGATCTTTTTCGGGATTAAACTCTATTCTTCATTTCCTAAACTTCTCACCTATGGCGGTGATTGCGGCTTGGAGGGTTGAAGTGAAGCTGGCAGGTGTATTTGGATGTCTAGTAATGTCTCTAGTTTATAAAGTATAGAGTAAAGGGGAAAGGACAGATCCATGAGGATCTACGGCCGTTATTGTGTGGGTAGAAAAACGTGAGTCCTCACCTCTGTATCGCAACTTGTGATTCGTTAAAAAGTCTCGTATGATTTGCAGCAATCTGGCACTCCCATTTGGTAAAGCTTATATATTAAGCAGCTGTACCTACCAGACAGTCGAACGCTTTGGTTACGTCAAAGAAGAGGGCACCGGTGCCTCTGGTAGGCCTTTTGTAACAGAGGCTGGTTGGGATGTGCTCCGTTATGCGGTGCACCTGTTGTACACAATAGTGATTGACTCTGAAGCTGAAGTGATCCTTTATTAGGAGAATCTTGCATAGGGCGACCGCCTTGATACGGCTGAGAAGTATCTTTTCATAGATTTTTCCGAACGTGTTAAGGAAACTGATAGGACGATAGCTCGAAAGCTGATTCTTGAGTTTGCCGGGCTTATGAATGCCTATCACTTCTGCCTCTTTCCAGGCGTCTGGGATGATACAGTTAGATAGTAGAGCAATTAACAATAGTGTATGTAATGGTGTCCATAATTATAATGATTTTGTCAAGAATCGAACGATGTAGGTGTAATCTAGTCGACGAGCGTGGTCCAAAGGTTTTAGAAAAAGTAAGCATAATTTTTTTGAAGTAGGTACTTAGTTAATTTTCTCGTCAAAAAATTCAGTCCGTGCGCGCCCATTTGTAATGAAGCGCCCCTAGGCATGTGCCTAGTTTGCCTTAAGGATAATCCGCCTCTGCCCGGGCCGATTTTAATGAAAACTATAACTGCATCATTAGATTTTTGAAAAATTAATATTCCTAACCAAGAATCGAACCTGTTTATTTTGAAAAAAAAAACACCTGTATTACCTATACCATTTGATAATGTCGCCAATAAGGATCGAATTCGGGGAAGTAATTACATACGGCAAACTTAAGGAAAGAGCTCATTTTTAACAAAATGCGTTTTCTACCTAACTGACCTATTACCAGTAGTATTCAGTAGGTTTATTGAATTGTAACTTTGTTTGCTTCATATATTACAGATGGATATTCTACTTAACGGGTCATTAGTGGAGGAACTATCGACCATTGTGCACACCAGCAGGGTAGAGTACAATGCAAGGAGATTAACTGCAAAGTTGAAGGAAATGATACCAAGACAAATGGTTCAGGTAAATAATGTAACTGAATATATTTCTTAGCTGTCTTAATTTCCCAGGATTCATTATGATTTTAGCCTAAACGTCTACTGTATCCTGTAAATATCTGCTGTAGTTTTTGTTGTATATTACAAAGCATGTTCATATCTTTTACAGGTAGCTATTCAAGCTGTAGTCTCTGGTAAAGTTTATTCGAGAGAAACTATAAAGGCGTTCAGAAAGGATGTAACAGCCAAGTTGGTAAGAAAAAAAAATTTTTTTTCTCAAATATGTTATAATTGATATGTTATAATGTTAATCAAATCCACCGCTTCGGCTTAGACGGCAACGCATCGATAACGCCTTTTGGTTTTCGGACGGCTATAAAAGTTGTTAAGTGGTCTGTCCGAATCTCATGCAAACTATTCACATAAATAAAATTCACTCGTAAACATGTGATTTACCTTTTGCGGTTCAAATTGCATTGTTAATTAATGTTATTATGTATACAAACCTGTATTTCATCACTTAAAATTTATGTTACCTATTTATTTATTCACAAAATTGTATTTTAGTATGGTGGTGACGTAACACGAAGAAAAAAGTTACTAAAACAGCAAGCAGAAGGAAAAAAGAAAATGCGAAGTGTAGCCAATATTAATATTCCCAGGAATACATTTATCGATGTACTAAAGAGATAGAATAATATTAAGTTGGTAATAAATCATAAAAGTTTTTTTGTGTTTTCTTTACACATGAATATTTTTAATTCCAAATATAATTTTACTTTTATCTTTTGCTTTCTAAACATCTTTTAGAAAATGCAAATTAGTGTCATTAATTACCTACTGATTAAAATTTTAATTTTATCAGCCGATTTGTAATCCTTACAGTATCCTCTGCTTAAAATTGTTCCCAACCATTTTCAAAGTTTGAAGTTCAAACAGACTTAACCTGGGAAAAACGCCCTGAAGTTCCCAGCGACCTGACGTCAGCCCCAGAAATTATTAAAAATAAATATTCCACCGATTTATCTACCACAATGTTTTCACAATGTCAGAGGGGTAACGACAAGACTAAAATAACAACAACACAAAATATTTGTTTTACATTTATTTATAAAGTAAAGAATGCTGATTACAATGTCATCATGTTTCTAACAAATATAATAATACAATAATGTTTATGATACTGTAATTAGATGATAAAAACAATTTCATTTTTATAAAATATGCGGTAAGTAAATAATATCTGAATATCTAATATGAAATTAAGTAGTAAATCAATTTTTCGAATAAGATTAAGTTATCATTCGTTTTCATTGCCCTGTCCGCGTGAAGCTGTAATGGCCACTAGAGCCAAAAACTATCCATTCGAAAAAAAATTCAATGTACTTCAGTTCTTCATTTGGATAATAGATTTTATACTTACGTATAACCTGTGAAAATTTCATACAAATCAGGACTGTTTTGCATTAATTAAACTAAATCATAATTTAGAGGAATACCTACTAACAACGTATAAACTCTTACTTTACAATGTTTAAATAATACCTTGCACATTTTGCAAAAAGTTGATTGTAAAACAGACTTATTTAAACACAATAATAAACTTTTGTGACTAAATTAACAATAAAACAACAGCATTAATAAAACGGAACTACTTTGAATGTAGGTTAAATATCTTTATAGGATGGAACGGGTTGAAAACATGGTATTTCCAGATAATCAACAGCTTTTATTTAAAATTGCTGACCTACATAACAGTATAATATTGCATACTATTTGTTGAGTCAATTTTTAGGTAACACTGTTTTCTAGCCTTAAAAATAAATTCTAAAAAACCTTACTTGAAACACATCATAATAAAAATTATATAGAGGCATAAGTTGAATATACGATTAAAATTTCCCAAAGATTATTTAGGTTTGCTAAGTGCTAACAGTGAAATCAGTGGTAGGATTTTTTTAACGTGAGTTGCTTGCGTGAATGTTGATGTGTATGTCTTTGAATATTTTTTAATCGAATCAAGAATCAATTTTTAAACGCCTCCAATCATGCTCGAAAACAGCACGAAAGTTCCGAGAGCAGTAGGCCATTGTTCTCAAAATTCAAGTCGCAGAAGTGTGCGAACTTTGAGAACAGTTTGAAAAGTTTTCCATTGGTCCCCTAATAATTTATTTATTCAGCCATGAGAGCCATGCGAAACAAAATTCTAATATTTCACTGATCTGGGGATATATGGGGCCTAATGGCTATAATGGCCTATGGGACCGTAAAGCCGACCCATTATTACTGTGTCGAGGACATAAGTAATTTACGGTTCAAGCCGCAAGGCTTCAAGTCATTAAATGTCGAAAAATTTTGTCGGCGACACGTAACCTTTCAATTGCAGAGAATGCAATGTATTTGTACTACAACATATCGGTAACACATGCGGGTAAATTTCGCCGACATGATTTTTTTTATATGCCACCCAAGTATCACAATGGAGATAATAGGGGATATATTATGTATATAGCACCTTTTATCTCTATTTAATTCAAAACTGAGCGATGATCGACTTTAAGAAGTGTGGTTTGTATTTGTGAGTTATAGGTGTAAAAAATTAATAGCATTTTCTTGCTAGTGGGATATTTAGTTTACCTTTAAAAGCTTGTTACTAGCCCCATTGTGTTGAGTTGTATTTACAAATTTAAAAAAAATCAAATTTACTCATTAAATTACAATTACCAATACAGAGATCAATAAATTTTCATAAGAAACAATAACTTTTCTTTTTAATGGAGAAGGAGGCACCTTAAACGTGCAGACTTTAATTTCTTTAATCTTGAACACGGCTTCGTATAAGATTATTCTGTTTGGATTCGTACTATAAAAGAGTCCCAAAATCTTGACACAAGATTTGAATTTGTCGCCGCTGGAAAGTGTTATTAACAAAAAAAATAGTTTGTGTAGTGAAAATAGTTGAGAGTTTCCACTAAATGAGGGAACAACGCTTTTTAGGGTTCCATAGTGAAAACGTTTTGTCCGTCCGTCCGTCTGTCCGCAGCATAGCGCAGAGACCCTTAGTGCTAGAAAGCAGTAGGTAATTCAGCATTTTATTAGGTACGTTAACAAAGTGGTAGAATAAGATCATAAAAACATATTTTTTCAGTCTATCTCTTCTACTGGTGGGATAAATGTTTCGCCCAAAAAACTTATTACATTCAACAGACATTTTAGTTTAAACACTCAGCTTTGTGAGTTGTATGGTAACGTAAAAAAGTACCTCCTTCTGCCATAAGAAAACATCGAATCAGTCTGAATAATACCAATAATTCAAAACAGTATTATGATACAAACTACATATCGCTCACCCAGTAATACAACGGCACATCTACGTTTGTCATATTTTACAGAAACAAATTTCAAAAATTTTATAAAAATGTTTAAAATTAATTTATGGGCTCTGTTTAAATGTTTTTTACAGATTGTATGGGTTTGGTTACTAGTATAGACATAGACATTAATACATATTTACCACTATGTAGATTAGGCACATTTAAACACCTATACCATGTAAACCCAATTTGGAATTTTTTTGCAGATGTGCCATTATATTACTAGGTGAGCGATATATGTGTGTGCCTGCAATGTTAATATAATTGAGAAGTTGAGGCTATAGTATAATATTTTAATAATACACGTAAAATAATCATAATAGTAGACATGTAGTAGATGGTAATTTGGGAAAAAAACACTTGGATAAAGTAAAAGCAAGCATCTATAAAACTATTACATCAAATTAATGGTGATATAAGATTGGTATAACAATCTGCTACAATTTTTTGAAACTCTTAAAACATGTAAATGATGTAACTGTATAGGTAACTAAAGTAAAATGAGATTGTAAAGTACCGTTAAATTAATTCACGGCTTATGAATGAATATAAGCTTAGCTACAAGATAGAACTGATAACTCGATTTCTAACACGCTTCGTTGAGTTTGTTAATGGTAGATTTTATAGATAATATGTTAACAATGTTATTTATAATAATTACATTGGTTCTATGATCCTAGTATGTATTGAAACAAAGCTAATTAGTCTGTTTTAGTATATGTATAGATAGGATCTATCTTAATGTACGTAATTTAGTTTCTTTCGCGGCAAAATAATGCATTCAAAACTGTTACTGATATACAAGGTGGAAATGATGGTATTTACAATAATAAAAATATTGTTACTTAATTAGGTGTTAAAACAATATAATTAGTATAAGTAAAAGTAATGTATTTATCGACAGAGTTAATGAAAGTTTTTTATACATTAAAAGGCTTAATAAGCATATCACACACAGACGGAGAAGTACAGTTTTGTGAAGTAATTGAATCAATTATATTCCACAATGACTTCCTCATCACGTGTGGCCACTGCTTTGGGCCTTAACGAAGCTCAACTGAAAGAACTTCAGTCCACTTTAGGGACGGGACTCAACGATGCGAAGGATGTGTTTCTGATGAGGCTATCTGAAGCGGAATGGGCCACAATCCCTATGATTAGAGAAGCAGTGGCCTACCAAGGGTTTGACCCTATGAAAATCATCGCAGAGTTTATGAGGCGTGCGAAGTTGAATCCAGCAGCTTCCGATGACAAGCCAACCATCATCACAATTGGCTCCGGGAGTTTCAGTGTTTATGAAAAGGCTGAACCGAAATCAGACTTAATGTTCCTGATAACCCTCTTCCTCACGCGTGGCAATAACGTGGCCAAGATTTTGCTCAAAAGTGATGAAAAAATAGTGGATGTGATCACTCGCAAATGCGGCCAATACGGCATTAGCACAACTGCTAAACAAGGTGCTGGCCCGCAAGGACCCTCGGTAATAACTTTGGCTAGACTTGCTCAGTCTTTTCTGCCGGTGTCAGCTGCCGCAATTATATCCCACAACATTGTGGGCAATCTGAGGACCAAATTGTTCCCAGGAGTTACTCTGCCTATTATCATGACACACACCATTTTCCCAGGCCTTTTGAGAGAAGAGGACACTCAGCTGATAGAGGTGGCTAAGTACCTCAATCTGGAGATGTCAATCATGCTTAGCACACCCAAAGAAAAGCGCCGGATGGAAACAATGACCATCGGGGATCTGCTTGAACGATCTGAAACATTTGTAATGGCTGCTGTGCACGGTACGGTCATCACTGATTCAGTCAAGAAGAATGTTCTCTTGAAAGCTGAAATAATCACTGAGGATGGGCTGACAGTTGTGTCTCAATCATTGTGCACTATGGCGTCTCGCCTCCATTCTCTCAGGGACGAGACCTATTCATCAGCAGTGAAGAAAATGGCTGCCCTAGACCCAAAAGATTAGGTACCCCTCTTGACAAGTGCACATCTGGAGAGGTGGTGCCCCATCGCCATCAGATGTGTGAGACTGACGAACGGCGTAGGGTGTCATTCAGCCCATATGTCGAAGTGTATGAAATGGATCCTAGAGCAATCGTAAACCAACTTACAGTGAAGGTGGAAGGCATGATAACTGACAGAAATAGAGAACTAACTATTGAGATCACTGACTCCGTTTGTACTAAAGTCATAAAGGAATTGAAAGATCACGTTTATGCTTTAGAACCAAAACCGGGATGTCACAACATCCAACCCCTCTCTGGAGCCTCATGCCCCCCACCACCTCCACCCCCGCCTCCACCTCCACCACCCATGATGACAGTTTCCCCTGGTTCAGCAAAGACTACAGCCAATTATGGTGCCGTGATGGAAGAGCTGAAATCAAGGTTTGGAAAGATTAACAAGCATCAGGACTCGTGAGCAGATGCTCCTTGAAATTTACAATTACAATTACTGACATAATCAAAAATGAAAATGACTTTTTTAAAACCATTCATAATAGAGGCTAAAAATACATGTAAACAGGCTTGTAAACTTGTGTGTAGTAAACTTCATTTGATCTGATCTGGTAATGCTAAAAAGTTTTTCTAATATCAAAATAATTGTTTAAGACCAGGTTGGCACATGTTGGCAGTTAGCCATAGCATCTCGAGCAATGTGCAGTTGGCCTCAAAAAAGCTTGGCTTCTTGGACAGAACGAAGCAATACTTCACGTGGAGTTAGTTACTACTCGTATTCGCACGGTACAAAGTCTGGACAGTGCCGCCATAGAACCAGATAAACCACAACCCACGAATTACAAACAGGCTAGAATATTATGTCGTCTATAGATGCATGGTGAATGTTCTATGGAGTTTTTCAACTTAATGCCCTAATCATTAAGGCCTAATGCATCTCCGCTATTAACATGACTGCTAACCTGGAAACAATGCCATACGGGATATAACTTAATTAAATGTCGTACCATCGAATCCACCCTGTATAATAAATAATTTACGACACTAAATGCTTTTCTAGTATCTACTGTATAAAAGTATTCAAACCTGATTATTATTAGCATTTACAATCACATACAAAATTCTAGATTCAGACATGACTACAATGTACTTTCCAAAGCTGAAATGAACTTACACAAAACGAGTCACCTATATTTTATAATAATATATTCTATCGCCAAATAAAATATTTTACCTATTGTTTCGTTTATAATATATTTAGATCCATGTATAACATTTTAAAACATTTTTAAATTTTCTACTACAGCCACATTTTCTATGTACATCTGGTACAACAATTATAAATAAATTGTATAATATCTTTATTCTTAATATTCAGTATAAAGAGGGAATCATTTTATTATAATGGTGTCTCAAGTTATATGATTCTATCACAATGTAAAACTTAGGGCCTGCGTCCACTGAAGGAACTCGGCATCACTGATAATAATTAATTATTAAAATTTCCAAATTACCAACTTCTATGGTATATTTCTATCATCGCAAAAAACTCCCTTGCCATGCCGTGTCGTCAATAGGCGCAGGCCCTTCCTCTTTGATCATGGGCATTGCAATATTTATGAGTTGGAATTTTAATTAAATTTAATCCTGCAGCACACAAAAACTCAGGTGATTTTTAATTCAAATATGTAATTTTTCTCGGATGACATATGTATTTTTTACAAATTTTGTAATAGTTACTACAAACAGTACAAATATGTAACAATATTTTTAAATATCTATTCTATAAAAATATAATTTAAGTCTACATTATGTTGTTGTCGACCTAAAGCTTTGTCTACTCACTGTCATATAATGTTTTGTTTTTAATTTACCTCATTACAACAATCAAGACCAAAATAAATTTGAAAATATACTATATTTTTTGCAAAATATACTATATTTTTTGCTTACATCATCTTAGTTCTCATTTTTATATAAAATTAAATACATCGATTTAGGTAGTAAATAATTTAAAAAATCGAGACCAAAATAATCCCCAACAATAAAAATCACTGCAGGATTAGTAATTAAAAGTGTTAAATACTTAATTATATTAATACAAAATTTTGCATTTTCGAGCATGAAATAATGTATTCTTCACAGTCATATCAAAATAGGAATTAACGTTTAAAGATCATATTTGATCATTACCTTTCATAGTATTTGACCACTTCTGATTTTGTAAAATGTTTATCTGTCCTCTGATGTTTCCAGAAATTGAGCGTATACATCTCTGGTACACTCTCCTTTCTCATTGAATTTATATTTGTAATAAGAACCATCTGCACATATCACTGAAACAAATATATTTTATTATTTATTTATTTAACTCTTTATTTTACACCAAATAAAATAATACAACAAAAAGTAAACAAGTAAAGCAGACATATGAGGTACAAAACGGGGTCTTATCGTTACACAGCGATCTCTTCCAGACAACCTTAAGATGTGAAGAGCTGATTAGAGATTAAATGAGGTAAGGTGCACGAATAATATGGAGGAAATTACAAATATTATTTAAAATAATACCTAATAACATAACCAACATTTTATTTCATTAAAATCACATTTTGTCAGATTTTAGAATGTGATTATAATTCTTTTTCCTCCTTGTTTTACCTCCTTATTATTCAAAATAATAGTTGAATTTTGAGTTATTTTCAATGTAATAAGTTAGATGCTCATTAAGTTTGCATTATCAATTTCTTTCAATAGAAAATTAGAATGAGAATTTTTCCAAAAAAGAGAAATTAGAGTTTAGACGTTTAGAGTCCATTGCATACAGATAAAACTTGTTATAATAGCTTAATTTACAATATATATGAATGAATATTGTACTTACCAATAATAGAACTCTTATCTACACCAAAGGCACAGATGCACGGTGGCCCATTAGGGATAGTGAACTTGCAGAAACTCCAGTTGCTTGAGAAATATTTTGGTAAGAAATTGACCGTAGACAAACTTGACTGTTTATTTAGCTTCTCATCTTCCAGGCTGAACACATGCACCGTCCCGTGGTCTGATGTCACACACAAGTTTGTGCTTGTGTGGTTAAAGTTGATGCAATAAATTGTTGCCTGTACAGTAAATTATATTATTATATTATCTTAATATATACATATAAATATACTACTTAACCGATTTTAATCAAATTTACACACTGTGTGCAGTTTGATCCAACTTGAAAGATAGGATAGCTTACATCTCAATTTATAGTCGCAATATACATAATTGCCGCGTGCGAAGCTGCGGGCAACAGCTAGTAATACTATAATTTTATAATTGATGCGCAGTATTCAACCAAGTATCACGTTATAGCTGAGTATCCCTCCAATAGTTTACAAACATAATGATGAATAATAATTGTATGTATGATATTGACACACTATCTACGTCTTGACTTGCAGTCCATAAGGGTCACACAAGCAAGAAGAACAATGATCAGAATCAGATTAAAATATTATGTTACCTGATGAGCACCTCTTCTTAATTCAGCTAGCTTTTGTCCCGTGTTAGTGTCAAACACTCTGATCAGTGTGCCCTTAGTGGAGGCTGTAGCTAGCCTCGTGCCTCCTACATTGAGGGCCAAGCAACTGAGTGGAGCTTCGTGTGCCACTATAAGATGTCCCTCCGGAGCTGTGCTGGTGCCTGCATGACTGCTTAGTTCCACTAACTATAATGACAGATACACTCTTTTTATTATTTACATTTACATTAATTTTTAACAGTTCACTGGAGAGAAGAACAAAGAATTTGTATTTTGATTTTTGGTTAATAATAATAAAAAATCTTTTTCAAAAATATTGTCATCAACAATCAACCCTTAAGGGGTCAAAATAAGAAATGACAAGTTGTTTGAAAATCAGTTAAAAGAATTTCCACTAAAACAAAGCCAAAGACAGAAGGATATTATGAATATAACTCTTTCAAGTAGCATAAATTCAGAATGATCAACCCAGTAGGAACTAACGCCCCAAGTCATAGTCACTAACGGTTACTTTATTCGCTCCTTAGTAAAGAATCACCATACATATTCTGTACTAATGAGTGATTTAAGTAACCATTAGTGACTGAGTTGGGGCGTTAGTCAAGGGATGTAGGACGTAGAGACGTAGTAAATCACAAGAGGGACAATATGGATGTTTCACATTTTATACAATAATTACATGGTCATTACATTACCTTTCAATTGAATTACTGTAACTTAATTGATCAGATTACAGTCAGAAACATGATACTGTAATTTTATATCATACTAGCTACTGTATTTGCAAGGGCTTTCTATAGTATTCCTATTGATATGAGTAATTGAGTATATATATCGTTCACCTAGTAATATAATGGCACATCTGGAAAAAATGCGAAATTGACTTTATATGGTAAGTAACTAGTAACCAAACCCATACAATCTGTAAAAAACGTAAACAGAACCCATAAATTAATTTTAAACATTGTTATAAAATTTTTGAAATTCATTTCTGTAAAATATGACAAACATAGATGTGCCGTTATATTACTGGGTGAGTGATATGTACTAACTATATAACAACTTTGAGAATTTACTCATTGTTGTACTAACCTAATACTACATGGAAACAATATTCTCAGCAAAGGACACTGAACTTATCACTCTAAATTTATTGTATTATCAACAATATATAGAATGTACAAACACATTTTCAGAATGTTATCTATACTTATAATAAAGAGGAAAGATTTGATTGTTTGCATTGAATAGGCTCCGAAACTACTGAACCGATTTGAAAAATTCTTACACTGTTGGAAAGCTACACTATCCCCGAGTAACATAGGCTATATTACATTTTCAAAAAAATTAGGGATCCTTAATAAAACTCCAATAATGTAACCCAAGGTGTAAAAAATAAAGAAAACTGAAGCAAAGCGAGGGTGGTTACTCGTTTAGGAATAAACATGAACTGCTTTAAAATTATAGCCTAAAATTAACTAAGTCGCTATTTAGAGCACTATGGCAAGTGTACCGCATTGGCACATTAAATCGGGAGGTAAAATATACATTAAGCTCTTGAACATTGATTTAATAAAACTGTTTAAATAAAGGGAATAAAACGTACTATGTCACAACATAAACCAAGTCAAAGAGTCTCCCTTTGTGGATCTGTTGGCATTTTCAATCAATTTTGCTCCTTCCAAACCAAAAAATAAAGTAATATGTACCTGAACATGTCCAGTTTTGCGGCTAGGGTAGGCCAGTAGAGCATTGTTGCTGTTAGGACACACAACACATAATCCACGTAGATTCTGACAGGTTTCAAACACATGTAGTAACTGCGGTTGTGCAGTAAAAGTGTATACTTTAATTAAATTTTCTGAAAAAAGAAACCTTTATGTCGTTTACACATTGGACAGCAGTAGAGGTGGTGCAGTGCAAAGATATACACATTGTAGGCTCTTACACCTGGATTTTGCATATATTTAGTGCTAATGAGAATAATAGCAGTTCTTCATTAGTCATCACTCTCATCCAATTTAAATAGAATGTTCTATAGACACTTGGTTAGAAACGTGAAAAGTGGATAAAAATAAAGAGATAAATAACTAACAATATAAGAGATCATTCATGAAACTACAAACATTAGCTGCAACAAATTATACAATGATACAATTGTCTTAACAAGTGATAACAATAAAATGTACCACCTACTATTGAACAAGAGTAGTATCTATATTATACATGTATACTGTTTATCAAATTACATCTTGTGAAGATAAACAACTGACACCTACTTACCCAAAACAACAACTATCCGGTCTCTTCTCAATTTCACTGCTTTTACAGGTGCATTAAAGTCGAGCGCTATTGCAGAATCTTTTTTCAAATCATCCCATATAATTACTCTATTTGGAGGATAAACAGGTGTTTTGCCACCGCCAACTAAAGCCATGTAATTACATCGGAACAACATTTCAACATATGAAAGACCACCTTCGGCAAAATTTTGTCGCTCTTTTTCTTTAAGCGGATCACTATTGAACACTCGAAATCCATTTTCAGTTCCGCAAGCGAAGCAACCTGAAGAAATAGGACAAAAAACATTCGCCAATGTAACAGTAAATCCTATCACTGAAATCTGCTTATACTTATTTAGACGTAATTTGTTACCTTGGTCCTGATTAAATCCCACATACAAAAGTCCATTTGAAGAACCAGTTTCTTCTGATAAGTTCATTGTAAAAGTTATCGCAAATTAACAACTTTAAAAATAATATTGACAAAGAAAAATCCCAAAAAAACCATACTTCATTTGCGGCAATTTGACGATTACGATTAGGGTTCGAACGATACTTTCGATACTGAGTAGGTATCGATACTTTTGATCGCGATACTCGATACTGAGTACTCGATACCCGTACCTGGTAATTACTCGCAAGTACTCATATGAAACGTTGGTATCGAGTACTTGTAAAATACTGAGTACTTTTTAGTATTTTCGTATGGAAAAAGATCAACTGTAGCCGCTCGGACTAACCAGGAAGTGTCATCGGGACATGAAATTCACTGTCGACGACCTTTTTTTTTTTTTTAGCTCTGATCTGTGATCCTCGCGAGTACTCGATACTCGATACTGAGTAGTATCGATACTTGAGGACCGATACTTTTTTGGTATCGATACCTTACCCGTCGATACCACACGAGTACTCGGTATCGATACCAGAGGCCGATACTTCGAACCCTAATTACGATTGACATTTGTTTTTGTTGCAAGTGTTGCAACCAATGACATTTATTTTGTCATTGGTTGCAACTTACTTGTCATATTTGACACCATCACCAGACAGACTATAAATATTTGGTTTTTGACGTTTGAAATTTAAAACAGATTATCCAAAACAAGTGTTCCAAGCAGTGTCGCCAACTCTACAGTTTTAACTGTAGATCTACACTCTACAGTTTTTTCGATATCTTCACAGTTTTTAGTTTAGACCTGCAAATCTACAGTTTTTTCTTTATAATACTAGCGCCATCTATTTTATTCGCTGCGTACTCAAACTTAGGAAAATAAATTATTAGTCAAGTCAACCACCACTTTAGGACACTTACAAAGGAAGTCAGAAATTAAAAATTATTATGAGTTCAATGCTACCGATGACCATTTAAAGACATTTTATAAAAATATGTACTTACGATTTTAAAAATAAAAATGTAACTGAAAATCAAGAGTATGTGCAAATTCAAAACGAGGCAGTTTTAGTAGACATTGTGTAAATTTTTTTAGATTTAAAGTTGATTTACGAATATAAGTATAATTGTCTTACTGTTACTTAATGTTGTTTTGAGGAAAAGCTGTAGATTTACAATTTTCTAAGCAGAATTTTCAGTTTTCTACAGCTTTTTGAAAGCTTATTTACAGTTTTAATCTAGATTAGGGTTGGCAACACTGGTTCCAAGCCCGAGCGACATTTTTACTTCCGGTAATATATAAAGCTGCAGCCTGCAGTATTTTTCGTAAGCAAAGAAAGACAGTACTGGCCCTCCAAACCCAACCCAGCTGGAACACGAGTCGTTTGATGACTGGCTGCGAGAGAGTACCAGGTGTCCTAGATAGCTAGGCAGACAGTAGGCTTCGCTTCTCCTAATAGTCTCATATTAGTCATACTGTGAAGGATACAGACTCCGAAGCACAGAAGCGTCCAAGAAATTTTTGCTACTAGTGGTCACCCATCCAACTACAGACTGCGCCCGCTGTTGCTTAACTTTGCCGAGCGCTTCTCGAATTGCAATATGTATAGATACATCTAATATAGTTCATAGATGTATCAATATAAGAGATATATCTATATTGTATGTTCAAATGTTGCTTTTATCCCAAGTAGCTTTTTAATTAAATACAATAGCTTCTTTTTACAACTTATTTTGTTATAAAAAAACTTTGTAAATAGAATATAATTATTATTACAGCAAATGATCAAGCAGTCTGCATGAAGGCAATAGACAAGGCCAAAAAAGTACATAAGGGTAAAAATAATTTATTTCGTTTCTTCCAGAAAATTATAAAAAACAGTCCTTGAAGGGCTGTGATAGAGCTTTATACTATACACTACTTGAATGAAAAAAAAACAATACAAACATATATAAATATTTATAAACTGAGTCCCATAACACAATATTTTCTATAAATATAATAATGATATACATAATATTATATTTGGCTTCCACATGAATGAATCCTGATGTTATCATGGAAAATACATTGCAGATAGTTGTAACCTGACAATGGCATTGTAACAACACTGACTGGTTCCATATCCAGCATTGTCCAACTTATATTATTTGCAAGTAACCATTAAGTGTGTATGTGAGTTATGCAAGCAATGATATTGTACACTCCATAGTGCTGTATAAATTCTGTTAACACTGTACATAATAATGGTGTTTACACTATAATGTAGATGGCTTTATTGCCCATTACAATGAAATCATAATATTTTTGGCTGCAAGGCAAAACCCAATAAATACCTATATAATTGTAATACATAGCACTTATTAGGTTTTGCCTCGCAGCCAACATTATATTCTATATGCGAGTCATTTAACATGACATACTAGTAGAAGCACCACTTAGTGCAACTAGCAATTTGTGTAATCCATACATAATATTCAGTAGAAAATACAAAATAGCATACTGTTTTTACAACAATTGCTTACTTTATTTTATTTATTTTTTTACTTTATTTTTATTTTATGTAAAAAAAAACTTCACGTTAACTATCTATAATCTTCCCTTTACATGTTTATGAAAAAAAACTTATGAAAGAAGTACAGTCATAAACTATATAAAATTTATATTATTTTTTTAACATTTCAAATACCTAACTATAATATTACTATATATTTATATTACTTTACAAGAAAAAAATTGCTCATAATTATGAACTTGCCACTTGTTTTAATGGTCCTTCTAAATACTGAGCTATGGCATTAATTTTTTCCTTCAAAATACCAAATCCCACACTTTCCTTGGCATAGAGACATAATAATAGATTAGCCACTTGTGTTACAGCTATTTTCCCATTTTGACAATCAACCAATATCAGATGTAATTTATCTTCTTTGAAAACATTCTTTCCATGTTTCTCATACGCTGACCACACATTGCTTGCAATCGCTGCTGTAACTCTTGCGTCTTTATCATTGTATCCTGAATATGCAAGAAGTGCTCCTTGATGATTTAATAACCTGCGATCAAAAACGAAAACACTGATACCATTTCAAATATATTAGAAATCTTGTCCATCAAAAATTTAGTTTCAGTTACACACGTACAAGGTATTTTCAACACCTCCAGTGTTTGCTTGGCTTAAAACTTGTGTCAAAGCTTTTGGTTTCAACATTATTCTAGATACACTTTTGATTAATAAATAAGACTATATTTTGTAGGTATTTCAACTCTAGCTACTCGACTAAAACAATGTGATATCGTAGAAAATAAGATTTCGTTCCGATCAAAAAATTTTATAAGGGTATTGGGTACTGTTTTCACTTTTCAAGTTTTTTAAGTCATGACTCATGTCATGTCATTTACAAACGCAACTCGACTGACTGACACAACACAATGACTGACACTCTTAAACTCATGACTTTCACATCACCTCCCTCATGGATATATTACTCTAACTGGAAACAAGTTTGTATATAGAGGTACCTGAAGATCGATGACGTCATATTGGAATGACCATTTTTTTATTATAACGGATAACCATGTTATCTATAGTCCTAGAATATATCATTCGATTGTGATTTTTCTATAATGATATAAAAACACCTAATATTAAGATGAATAATATAGATGTACCGTAATTGTGTACCTGAAAATTTAGCAAAATTACAATTTTTGACCACCAGAAAAATTATTAAACATTTTGAAGAACCATATCAAAATAAGACATATTTTTTCTACGTGTGGACACCCTTCATTTATGAAGGACAACCTCAATCTGGCCTGTGATTGGTAGACTAAGACGCGGCTTATACGAATTTATGTGTCTAGTTAGAGTAATATATCCATGGGTGTTGTGTGTAATTTTGACCAACGATAGAGGCGCCCGGGCGGTAGGAAGAGATTATCTATCTAATGCATAGATTACATAGTAATGTATCTATAATAATAATAATAATAATAATAAACTTTATTGAACCAAATTATACAAAGTCATGGGGTTGAGGATCGTTGGTCCCACACTAGGATTCCCTGTGTTGTGGAAGACCAACACCTTCCTCTTACACATGTTGCTTATTAAATTTTACAGTACAGTTTAACTTATTAATGAGATAACGACTTACAATATAGGAAAAAAAACAAGTGTAGAGTAAATGTGTATGTGTGTGTGTGTGTGTGTGTGTGTGTCTGTGTGTGTGTATGTGTGTGTGTGTGTGTATTATTATATATATATATATATACGTTGTGTTATATACTATATATACTTAAATGTACTTATGTCAGAAAAGACCAGAAAGCAATTCTTCTGTCTGACGATAATTAAGGTCAGTTAACCAATTTTTAACAGTCATTTTGCATTTATATTTTGATAATTTAATTAGTCCGAGGGTTTTATTTAGTTTTGTATAAAGGTATGGACCAAGATAACTAGTGGATTTTTGGGCAAATATTGTTTTTGTAAGTGGAGTAGCCCATTTTAGGGTACGAGAAGTTTCGATACATGAGTCGAGTGATTTTTTATGAAAATTAAGTATGGTACATAGTATATATAATTGTCTTACTCGCAAGTGTTTACATAAAGTATATAAGGAATCTGTCGGAAAGCGATATGGTTTACTGAAACAGATTTTAAGTATAGCTCTTTGCGCACGTTCCAGTTTTATTAGATTGCTTTTACTTGTAGAACCCCAAGTTAGAATTCCGTAGGTGGTAATAGACTGACACAATGCTAGGTAAACCATATTAATTAAAGATATATCACCTATTGTACCAAGTCTTCTGAAAATAGGCATTAATTTTCTGAGTCTGTTTGTCAGATTATCCACTTGGTAGGACCAGGTAAATTTGTCGTCAATAATGACTCCAAGGTAACGTATGTTATTAACTAATTCAAGGACATGACAGCTGCACTGTACATTATGGTAATTGTTACAGTAATGTAATTTGATAGCGAAGGTGCTGTCAGGAGACAGCCTCTGTGACATTTTGAAGGTAATCACCTTAGTCTTCGAAATATTTAGGGTTAGCAAATGATGTTGAAGCCAATTAGCAATATCTATAAGTCCTTTTTCAGTCGTAGCTTTTACAGATTCCCAGCTATTACCATAGAATACAACAGCAGTATCATCGGCATATGAAATTATTTCAGAATTAGGTATAGCTAAATTACACAAGTCATTTATATAAATTAGGAAAAGCGTAGGTCCTAATACACTGCCTTGTGGCACACCAAAATCGATTGCAGAGTAGTCACTGAACTGATTATTAATTTTGACTCTTTGCATTCGGTTACTAAGATACGAATCAAACCATTTAAGAGGCAGTCCGCGAATACCTATAGCTTCTAATTTATCTAATAGTTTGGGGCGGCAAACTGTATCGAAGGCTTTAGCTAGGTCAAGGAAGACGCCTATGCACTTGTAACCATTATCTAATTTTTTAATAACATAGTCAGTAAGAGAACATATGGCGTCTTCCGTTGATCTTTTAGCCCGAAAACCAAACTGTTTGTGTGATATAATGTTGTATTTATCTAAATATTTCAAGAGTCTAATATTTATGATTTTTTCCAATACTTTTGACAGAGAACTTAACAATGAAATGGGCCTGTAATTAGATGGGAGTGACGGATCACCAGACTTGAAAATAGGACAGACGTCTGCTTTTTTAAACTCTTCAGGTACTATGCCAGATGTAATACTGAGATTGCAAATGTGAGTGATTGGTCCGACTAAGTGAAGTTTACAAATTTTCAAAAAATTATTACTAATGTTGTCATTCCCAGTTGATGCGCTGCTTTTCAATGAATTAATAATTTTTAATACTTCATTTTCGTCTGTAGGAGCCATAAAGAAGGAACTAGATGTATTTGATGTTTCTGTTAAATTTGGTGTAATTTTATTAGGCTTATTAGAATTAGAGTTAAGGGCTCCGCTGTCGTTTAATTGGGAAATAGTTTTATTGGCATAGATTTTTCCAACAGAAGAGAAATAATTATTAACTTCATTTAGTGATTCTTTAGTATCAGAGTGAATTGTTAGTAAGTTTTCATTTTTGTTGCTTTTACTATTAAAATTACATATATTTTTGACATTTTTCCAAATTTTTTTGACATCACCTTTACTTTCTTTTAATAATTGTCGGTCATACTCATCTTTTAGATTTTGTATTATATTATTACAGCAGTTCCTATAATTTTTGTATCTATTTTGAATTTCAGTGTCATATTTATTTTTCCTTGCCTGTAAATGTAATGAATCTCTGTGCCTAATACATCTAAGTAGCCCTTTAGATATCCACGGTTTTATTATTATATCAGCATTACGAATTTTGGTTACAGTTTTATTTAGTTCTATTGCTTTATTTATTTTACTAATAAACTCATTAGTGGCTACAGAAATGTCGTTAATTTTGTAAAAATTGGTCCAATCAATTGTTGGTAAATATTGTAAAAGTTCTTTATATTTAATCCTGGTGTTAACATTTACTTCTGTAGGGCTTAGGCTACTTGGATTCTCTATGCCAATGATCTAATGTCACGTGATCCATCTTTTGGTTCCTTTTCGAAACATGGCCTCTAGATTTTATATGCGTGTGGTATTCACAATGACAAAATAAAAAGAGAGGACAGGCCATAAGGTCACGTGATCTGAAGCCAAATAGGTCTCTAAAATGGCGTCGACTCCGCCCATGCTCCACCCATAAAAATAGTGTTGTATTTTTACATATCGATATAATATTTTAAGACAAAAATACCTAATATAATTTATTTTCTGTGGTAGTCCGAAATAGAAGTTTTTTAATCGTTATAATTATGTTTTACACTTACTTCTGGCTAAATCTCGCAAAGAATTTTGTTTTGTTATGTATTCAAAATAGCAAGATCCAACCTAATGTTCCAACATAGTGTTTCAGCATTCAACAATTCAGGAGGGAAAAGGTGATTGTCAAACGCATATATAGTCTCCTAAGATCCTGGGTACACTTCAAGGTTCTTGCGAAATAAAATATATATAATATATGTACACGCATGTACATGAGAGAAAGAAGGTTAAACTTCACAATATTTATTGCTAACAATTACCATATTACAAAGATACAGCTATAGTAATTGGTCTAGAATGCTATTAAGTCTGATGGCGATACGCGTGAGGAGAGGAGTCCCTGGTTGGCAGGCGTTCACAGGCGCGGGCAAAGGGCTGGAGCCCCCGCCTCACCTCCTTCGTCCCGAGTAATGTTGGTAGCAAGCGCGAACAATATAATTTAATTTATAAAGATAAACCTAAGGTATTTCTCGTAGTCACTTTGGACCCTTTTCTTCCGAGGCTTGAACTGCGAAAGACGGTGGACGGTGCCGTCATTTGCTGTTCATCTAAAAAAATTTAAAACTATCGTAGAACAAAAGATAATAAAGAAGTCTGATTTAATTAAAAGTAATTCATACGAACTCTCATGTTTGCTGTTGACGCTATTGAAAATGTTACCATTGAAATGAAATGAAATGAAATGAAATAATCGTTTATTGCCAGTGTTACAGTTTTAGTTGTTACATTTTAATTGCATGTATTTAAAACTGTCTGATGCCTGAACAAGGATCAAAGCCTGTATTTCTGGCACCAGTAGGTACATATAATACCTATCAGGTTCATTTTTATAAATTAAATTTTGTTTCCCCAAATCGTCAATTTTGATTTGATATGTCGATACTTTCTGCTTCAGCATCTTTATTTTCTTACGCTGTTCTTGTACTTGTCTGCCTAACTTTTTCATTTTATCTTCAGATTTAGCTGCTAAAACCTGGAAAGTAATTTACAATATATTAAGTATTAACTAGGATATCCATATACAATTATATATAGAGTATAATCATTAAGTGTGGCCAGGCGATTATTCCATATACATACGAGATATAATGCTTTAAACTGATAAAGATTTTTTGTATAAATAATTGTTGTAACAGCATTTTTAATTTGAAATCATTTTTTTGTACATTAATACATCAGAGAGTTGATTTCTTTTTATATGATATGATGAAAATACTCACCATGGTACTGACTCCTATATTAACTGTTAAGTCTACATCCATATTTGTTGGTGTCGTTGGCAGTTGATCCATGTAAATCAGATTAAGTTTATTGATGTCAATGGGCATATACGCTGCAAGAAAACATATATTATTACTTACTTATTAAGTTATTACTGTGCTAGATTATCACTGAATATGCAATGTATAGTTATCACAATAAAACATGGAAATCAAAAGTTTATATGACAACAATTTAGTATAATTATGTGTAAAATAAACTAAAAGAATAATAACCTACATTAACATTTAAAAGTATAGACAACAAAGAGCCTAGACAAGCATTCATTTTACTACATTATAAAAAATGTAGGTATACTTACTGAAAAAGAGTGGGAACCACATCATCCTTTAGCCTAACAACATCCAACGTCCTATTCGCAGTTTTTTTTCTTAATCCTTGGAGTATATTCATATTACTCCTGCAGGTCCTCCTATATCATCAGTCCATAATTTTTTAAGTCCTTCATTCTTCGGAAATCTAAAAAAAATACATGCACCGATAAAATAATGTTATAAATCCATGATAAAATAAGTTCACATGTATTTTAGATCACTGCTTAAAAATATAAAATGATATCCTTATCAGCTGTGTGGTGACAGCAGAACAAAATACAATTGTCGCCATCCCTCTTTTTGCCTCTTTTTGCATAAGAGGCAAATAAGGGAATATAATGGAGAACAGGCAGAAGCGTCCTCTATGTAACAACTACCATTTACTACAATCACAATCCTGCCTGCCCAGCTTGGTGATTATGGGCAAACACTTCCATTATTGGAAGAGGCTTCAGTTCAGTAGGAGCAGTATTAATAATCTTTTAATAGTTTGTGCTATTATCTACTCGTAATAATAATGTGCAATATTATGTTTAAATATTATTTCCAGAAACATATGACAATGGCTCTGAATTTCGATACATTGGCAAAGCGATATTTTGGTAAACAGTATTTAATCACTAATGTAAATAAATGTTGCATATAATATCGATAACTCGAAAAGTACGGTACAACGCTAGGTGTGTTTGTAACCATTTCAAATATTTACTTGATCTATTTATGTTGAAATTAGTTATCAGAAATTATAGATAATAGCGGAAAACGCAGTCCAGAATTCCTAATGTAGACACATAATCTTAATAAACCCAAAATACACATGAAAATTACAACTAACCTGAAGAATGATAATCCTTCGTAATTTTTTCGAAAGTTTGAATTGCACCCTCTGATGCAACACTTTGCCATGTTTGGTTTTACTTAGTTCACTTTAGATACACAATAAAAAGTAGCAAAATACACAAATTCACTATTAAAATCAAAAATAAACTTCTAACAACGCGTTAGATGACAGCCGAACTACTTAGTATGTTCGTTTCATAAAATGTCGTCCGAACCGAAAAGCGCTTCAAGGCGGGGATTGCATAGACTTTATTAAAATTGTTACTAGAAAATTGAAATATGCTATATGTATTGTACTTTTTCTACAAATCCATATTGTAACGTGTAAGAAGAAGACAGATATATTTTTGGTATTTCGGGTCATATTTGCACAATACATGTATAATGAAAAAATATATACGCAAATTAGGGCCTGTCCTCTCTTTTTATTTTGTCATTGGGTATTCAGTATATAACAAAGTACTCTGTGGTGGTATTCCATAAGCTGTCAGCTGTCAATGTCATAATCAGCGCTCTTATAACCTAAGTTTTTTGAGGTTAAATTATAAACGTTGATGTGATGTATTGAATCGAAATAAAAATATTTTCACCGAAAATTCGAAATGGTGCGACATAATAATCAGTTACCTAATAATCTAACACAGTTACAAAACCTAATAAAGAGGGACCCAGATTCATATAAAGATGAATTTCGACAACAATTTGCTCATTTTGAAACAACTCTTGAAATTTTCAACCTCAATCCAACACAGTATAACAAAAAATTGGACGAACAAGCTATGTTTTTGGCTCAAGTTACGCAGTGTTATCAAACTGATATGAAGACATTTCCCCAAAAAATTGTTGATGTTTTAAAGACACACAATTCAACATTACACAATGAAATGAGGCTTGCTCTGTGTAAATGTTTAATTTTACTGAGAAACAAAAACTTCATAACCGCATTTGATTTACTGGAGCTCTTTTTCTCTCTAATAAAATGTCAGGATAAGAACCTAAGGGAGTATCTAAAGACTCATATTATCACTGATATTAAAAATATGAATGTGAAGCACAAGGATATGAAATTAAATTCAACACTACAAAATTTCATATTTTCCATGTTACGTGATTCTAATACAAAAACTGCAAAATTAGCAATTGACATTTTAATAGAATTGTATCATAAAAATATTTGGAATGATCATAAAACCGTGAACATTATAGCAGATGTGGGATGTTTTACGAAGGTCACTAAAGTAATGGTAGCATCACTAAAGTTTTTCCTGAGTAGGGATGAAGAGGAAAAGCCTGAGAACTCTGACAGTGATGATGAGGTTGACCCGAGAGATACAATGATATCTAACAAGTTTAACAAGAAGACAAGAAAGAGAGAAAAGATGGTTGAAAAGGTCAAAAAAATTGCTAAGAAAAACAAAAAGAAGAAGCAGAAAGCACCATTGTTCAATTTCTCTGCTTTACATTTGATTAATAATCCACAGGGATTTTCAGAAAAGCTATTTAAACAGCTGGAATCATCAAATGAGAGATTTGAAGTAAAATTGATGTTACTAGATGTTATATCTAGGTTGATTGGTTTACATAACCTTTTCCTGTTCAATTACTATCCATTCATTGCACGATTGTTGATGCCACATCAGAGAGAGGTTACTCGCATTTTACAGTTTGCTGCTCAAGCTTCACATGAGCTAGTACCACCTGAAATTCTTGAACCAGTTATGAAAGCAATTGCCAATAACTTTATCACTGAACGAAATTCAACTGATGTGATGGCAGTGGGTCTTAATGCTGTAAGAGAGATCTGTGCTAGATGTCCCCTTGCCATAAATGAAGACCTTCTTCGAGATTTGGTGCAATATAAGACTTACAAAGAAAAATCAGTAATGATGGCTGCTAGATCCCTTATTCAATTGTATAGACAAACAAGGCCAACATTATTACACAAGAAAGATAGGGGAAGGCCAACAGAAGCATCTATAGAAATAAAAGACAAGAAATATGGTGAAATGGATATAAAAAATTATATTCCAGGTTCAGAGGTACTACTTGACAAAGATGATAATACACTTAAGAGTAAGAAAAAAGGCAGTTTAAAGAAGAAGAATAAGAAAGATGATTCAGATGATGAATGGGTTGATGTTGCATCATCAGATTCAGAAATTAACATATCTGATAGTGATGAAAGTGACAATGAAGATAGCGAGGAAGAAAATATAGGTGATGAGGAAAATGAAAATAATAGTAAAGATGATGATGATGAGGATATTCAAGATGATAATGATGAAGAGAATCCAGATGATTCTAAGAGTACTATTGAGGTTCCTACAAAGGAAAATAAACCCAAAAAGAAAGCTAGTAAGCTTACTAAAGAAGAGAAGGAGGCAAGGATTCAAATTGCACGTGATATTGCAATGGATAAAATATTCACAGATGAAGACTTTAAGCGCATAGAAGCAGCACAAATTAAAAAGGCAGTGAGTGGAGTCAAACGAAATAGGAGTACTGTGGAAGAAGAAGAGGAATCTTCAGAACTTGTTAAGCTCTCTGACATTGAAAACATTCATAAAAAAAGAAAACATGATAAAAATGCAAGACTTGAAACAGTCCTTAAGGGCAGAGAAGAGAGAGACAAATTTGGTTATAAAGATAGAAGGAAAAATCCTAATTGCTCAAAGACCAATCGTGAAAAAAGAAAGACCAAATCATTCCAGATGATTAAACATAAAGCAAGAGGCAAAGTCAAAAGGTCATTCAAAGACAAACAGATTGCTTTCAGGAATTATCTGATAAAACAGAAGAAAATGAAATAGGACAAAATCATTCACATAATATTTAATAATATTTTCAAATTGTTACATAAAAATAAAACATTTTCTGTTCAATTTAATTTGATTTTTCCAAAACCTATATGTCTGTGATGATTACCAATTAAACTATTTGCTTAAATTCCCAAGCCAAAAGTGATTCCCGTAGATGACAGATGACTTAAACAAACTAATAAAATTTACAGACAATTTCTTGTCTGTACTGATTTAATGCAGTCTTGCTTCCCAAAACTGTCATTGTAAGGTCAAAAACCACTTATTTCCCTAGATGAGCACAAAATAACTAAACAATGTATTGCATAAATTATAATTTAATTATTAAATTATTGGACGGAATTACATTTCACTCGTGGTTTTTAAATATTAATTTATATCACAGTTAAGAGACAGAATAAGTTTATACAGTTTCTTCAATACTCATATCAGGTGATTCTGATGTGTGAGCTGATTCTTTTGCTTCCAGTGTCAAGTCATTTAATTTTTGTTGCAATTCTGAAACAATAATATCAAGTTATCACATAATATACAGTATAATTTGACATAGTAGGTATTTTTAGTATGCTTTTTTCGGTGTACATCACCAAGTCTTGCTTAAGCTTTCAGACAAACAAAAAACTCCACAGCTTTATTATGTTAAATAGTACAGAACTATAAATTATAAAATGTACTGTAATAATCACCCACCCACGACACAGGGAAACCTAGTGTGGGGCTATGAGTGTGAAAAAATAAAAATAAAAATAAAAATCAGGTTTATACATAAGTATTTTTCTTAATTATTACTTATTTGTGTGTTTAATTCTCTCATCAATCTTTGTGCACCCATTCGGTATGCTGTGAAATGTAATTGTTACTCAAAATTGAAGTATTCTATCTATCAACTATCAATCTGCACTGTAGCAGAGTGTGAGAGTATTCTGTAGGCCTTTTCAGTTCTGAGGAGAGACCCATGCCTTGCGTTGGACTAATAATTTTATTAATAGATTGAAGCTATTCTATCTATGGTCTATGCTATGACAATATCAAGGTATTAAATCGATTCTTTTTGTCTCGTCCTGAACATATAAGGAAGAATGTACATTCATACTTACGATCATATTCTGGGTGAGAAGTTGCATACTGAACGAGCAATTTTAGTATCTTCTCTTCTGAAATGAGACCTGACCGACCGCTAATGGCCTGAAGCAGTTGTTGGCCTTTAGACACACCTAAAAGCGTAGGTTTATTAATTATATTTTAGAAAATCTCTTGAACTTAAATAAAACCACAATGGAGACGTCATAAAACTAACGTGTAACATTAAGCCCTAAAATGCTAGTACAAGCATAGATGTTGTTTTGATTGATGTTTCTCATTGCAGGCCTGGCGCACTCCGCACTTTTGGTATGATGTTACAAGCACATGCTGCTATCGACGTGTCGGGCCAATTTCAGAAGGGCTGCCATGCCGTATCATACATTCGTGATCTATCACCATACACATGTCATCACAAAAAAAGACAACCCTGACGTAGAAAGGATAAGTTGGTAGCACTGAAATAAGTGTCTTTTATACCTCAAAAACCATTTTGTAGACATAGTAATAGCGTTGTCATAATATATTTCGAGATAGTATAAAAAATAACATTTATTATAACATATTAATTTTTATATGTACTCCTATTTCAATGCTACCAACATTACGCCCAAGTGCAGATTTAGTTGAAAAGACTAACAACCGCCTGAAGATGTTTAGCGCCCACAAGGGAGCTTTACACATACTTTCAGAAAGACTGACTAAATGTTTGTATTTTGATCATTGATTTTGATAATATCAATGGAAGGCATCAATATACATACCTGTGTTAACCTCGCCCGCCTCTAACATTTTTTTTACTTCCATAAATCGTTTCACAAATGTACTTTGTTCCTGAAGTGCCATTGTTTGTGCTCCTGAAAATAAAATTAGGATAACATTATCATTGTCACTGCACAAAATAATCACAAAGGTGCTTATATTATGCATTTAATATTTAATATGATTTCATGAGAAAGATTTAGGTAATATGTATGGCTATGGCAATAATTGACTGTAGCTGAAAAGGGTACGTATTATAACGTGAGTTCTCAAACGGCGTGACAAGAAAACTCTAGCTCGGTCTAATTAACGATCACTGCCGCTGATTATGCATCAGCATTTAGATGGATTGACCATAGATGACCTGCTATAATCGCAAGAACAAGTATCTATATGTTCCTGATTTTTATGTTACTGGGTCCCTTTTATATGGTAAGTACCTACTTTGAAATATATTATAAAATTTGACGCAAATTATACGATGGTACCTAATTATACGACCATAAATTGATTACCCGTATCTGGATCACTTGATTTCGCTAAACAGCGTGTTGCCTCTTTGAGTGCTTCTAACGCCTTTTCGTAATTCTGAGGGACACAAGATTAAAATAATTTAAATGTTTTTTTAAATCTTCCAGAATCAGACTCATTCTCCTTATCCGACAGATGACTAGGAATAAGGTACCAATTGTTGTTTCAAACAAGAGGCGCGCATGAACTACCCTCTTAACTGCTGCACTTCAACTGTATGTTAGAAAGGTTATAAATTATGATGAAAGATATATTGAAAAACATTGGGCATTAGAAAAGCAAGTAGTTCAAACGCAAAATAAATATTATTTTAATTAGAAAATCCATTAATTTATTTCTGCTGAGCTACCAATCTCAACAAACAATCTTCTTGACACTATCCTGTTAGACGACCGCTAGTTACGGCTCGCTTGGAGCCACTTTAACATCAACAACCAATGATATTAAACTATAGATACGTTATGCCCTTACAAATCAACCAAAAAATCTGTTCCGACCTAGCTACAACACACACACGTTTATCTTTTGTTTCACTACATCAATCACTATTATGTAAAAGGGAAGGCACTACTAAAACCATAATAGTGAAAAAGACAGCTAGACGGCCTCACTCAGAGGCAGCTATCAACTGTCTGAATTAAAATCGCTACACTTGTCTAAATTCGACTGACATAATTTCAGCGCCACCTTGGCATATCTTGTATATAATATCATTAATATCATTGTCAAGAACGAAAACACGCATTATAAATTAGCAACAGTGACGCTACACTTACCTCGTATTCATCAACTTCCATTTTAGCGCATTCCGCGTAGAAAGCGGCCAACTTCCCGTGAGCCTTGGCCCGCGTGTAGAAGTGCAGGATATGTCGCGTGAGGTCCGGCCGTGAACGCCAGTCCGAACTTCTGTAAGTGTTTCAAAGCTACATAAAAATTATTATTACACGTTATACGCTAAAAAATAGCTTATTTTCCCCGATTTAATGATAGCGAAAAAGTTTACGATTCGCCGATTATTTTCAGACCTATTCGAGGTCCTTCTTCAGAGTTCGTCCGCGTTGGTGGTTGGCCATCAATAAAACGTAAGACGTAATTTACACGCATTATGCCGGTACGTTGTTAAGCATTATGAAGCGCTGTTCAATTCATATTTTTTTTGCACATTTCAACCTTTCAAATAAAAAAATATATAAAAATAGTTACATAATTCGTTGTATACTCGTATAAATAAACGTTATTTAATACCGCAGTATTTTACAACTACCGTCTGTAAAGTACCTGCGCAGATAGTCGGCGGCCATCAGCTGCGCGGCGCGGTCGCGTGTGGCCGCCGCGAACGTCGCGATGCGGTCCGCGTCGCCCGAACGCATTAACCATCGCATCGCACCCGCCTAAAATTAAGATCACAACGTTTATATCACCAACAACGTTTACTAAAACCTACATTATATTAGGTATGCGCCTCCACGTCGATAAAGCAACATAGCCTGCAACTTATAGATCCATGTATTTCTACACTACTTACACACACCATTGCAACCTAATTTAACATGACTAATAAAACAGAATGTAACTTGACTTTGTCGCTAGTGTATCAGTTTCTTTACGGCCCATACATGCGTACGTGTGTGCGTGTTCGTCTGCTTTTTGCGTGCGTATATGGAGCAAGTGTGCGAGCGTTTAAGTGAGAGAGAGCGTACAATCAGCAAAAGAGTTAGATATGCAGGGCAGGTTATAAAACATTCCATAATTAAGACTTTCCAAAAAAAAACAGAATTTTTAATAAAGTTATAATAATACACTTTTCCTTAAGCCAATTCAACGAACAACATTAGTTATTTAAGGAGGGTATGTGTAAAAATGGTTGCAAGTAATCAGTTCAAGTTATAAAAACTGGAAGCAGCGTAAATGAAATGTTTACATAAGCAATTCATGACTGTCGTATGCACTGAATTAATAAGCCAGTAATGTTACATGTAGTTTTAACTATACATATGTACTAAGTGTACTACTAATCATATTATCAAAAAATATATAATACGTTATGTTTATATGTATGTATATGTGTTACTGTGTATCTAGCGGTGTGTAATTGGGATTAATAATAATCACACCCACCTTATCCCCCGCGTGCGCGAGTCGCTTGGCGGCCTGGTGGTACAACCCGCGCGCGCCGAGCACGTCGGCCAGGCGGCGCAGTAGCGCGGGCCGCCCCGCCGCGCCCGCCGGCGCCGCCAGCCGCTCGCCCAGCTCCTCCGTCAGCTGGTCGTTGCGAGCCTCCACGATCTCTAGCGCTTCCTCGTACTGCCACACAATTCATAATAGTACACTTGCAGAGAAAAGTAACTCTATGGGTAACTTATGGGTTGCTGCTGCTGCTTTTTTTTAATAAACGTTCCCCCAATGGGCAATTCAGCAAAAAATTTTTCGAGCAAGAAAAGCTCGATTTTGATTTTATTTGGGCGCCACAATATTTTTGCCAAGGCTCTAACGCCGGCACTACCTATTGGTACAGAAAAGTCCGCAAAATCATTTAAATAAATAGCGACTCTTGCTCCGACATAATAAAGTGTAATTCAGGTCGCACAGCGCTGATCGTCAACGGGCATTGACATCTAGACATTGGCTCTCTTTCTAATCATAACTCTTATCCTCTCTGACAACGTCAGGGTTGTGTTCTTTTTGTGTCATGTGTGATGATATGTGTGATAGATTACGAATGTTTGACACGGCGTGGCAGCCCTTGTGAATCTGACCCGACACGTCGAATGCGGCACGTACTTGTAACATCATACCAAAAGTGCGTAGTACGCCAGGCCTGCTACTGGCAACAAATGACGATTGTAAATGTATTGAATACAAACTTGAGTCTTGAGTAACCCTCAAGATTTTCGTATTTTATACCAGAGTTCCGTGACCATGCCATGTAAGTAAGTGGAATCGAAATACCTTAGAGAGAACATATTCAATTTAACGTCAGATCTCTCCTGAGTCCTGACGATGCTCATGATGGAATCTTTATTTGCCATTATTGGTCACAGAACTAAATGACACGCTGAAAACAATTGAACTTTCATTGCATCATAAGTTTGCGGCGTTACTCTTGATTCACAATTACTCCAGATCGTTGATAGTTTTTCTGAATGTCAACGTCGTTGCTACCTCGTATCTATGCCGGTCGCGACGCCATCTTAAAAAAATGGCACCTAAAACAGTAATAAATTCAAAACACCTTTCCAGCCGTAGCGAGTAGCGCAGCAGCGTGGGAGTGATGGTCAGTCTTCCGGAGATGCGTGGCGAGGGACTGCGCGAGCTCGGGGTCCACTCTGTCCCCGAGCGACTCCACGGCCGCTATCACTGCGTTTGTATCACCTGATGCTAGGGCCAAGTTCAGAGCCATGTGAGGCTTATCTGGAATTATAATAAAGAAAAGATTATTTCATAGGTTATTGTTACAAATACAACCGGGACCGACGGCTTTAAGTGCCCTCCGAAGCGCAGAAGTTCTCAAAATTTTTTTGTCACTAGCGGTAACCCATCCAACTGCCGGTTGTGTCCGCTGTTGCTTAACTCGGTCGATTACTTAGGATCAAGGTATTTATCAAAAACTATTTAATTAATTTACAATCAATGTCTATCGACAAGAACTCGAAATAAGTCTAGCTGTCTTCATGTTTTTCTTCAGTTTAATTCTGTCTACTTGTCTACTTACCCGCTTTCATATACAATGAAATGGCCTGTTCATTTTGCCCTGCGTTTTCAAGAATTGAAGCCGCATACAAAGCATGTTTCGTGGAGGCAGACCCCGCACGCCACACCAGGTTCCAAGCGCTCGCCTCGGCCGCTACACGAATAGCTGACGATATGGCTCCACATTTTATATACATCTGAAATATTTGGACACACATTCAGGTCCGGCGTTGGAGGGGGGCAAGGTTGGGCCTAGGACGGCCTAGGGCGCCAAATTTGAATATTTGGGGTGACGAGATAAAAGAAAAAATATAATTCTCAATAAACGTTCCCATTGGATCAGCAAAAAATTTTTCAATCAAAAAAGCTCCATTTTGATTTTATTATGTGAGCGCCACAATATTCTTGCTTGGGGCGTCAGTGGCTCTTGCGTCAGTACTGCACACATTCATTCATTTTCTAAAGAAAGAAATAATACCGATGTGCTCTTTTAATCTTTTGTTATCTATCAACTAGCCAACTAATAGATTCTCGACCGTACCTGATGATAAGTAGTGGTCATGGCCATACATGAATATAAGTAACACTAAGGTACCGGATGAAAAGAAAGAGAAGAAGAAGATATTCACTAATGCCTACCTTCACTGCAGTTTCTGTTTCATTTGCGTTCATTTCCAAATGACGTGCCATTTGGTACATGGATGAAGCATTCTTAAGACATATCTTCTCAGCTTCTTCCATTCTGTCCATGTGACATAATAATCTTGTTTGTTCTCCGAAATCGTTGGCACGGATATAAGCCTCCAGGGCTCCATCAAGATCTCCAATACTTTCAAGGTAGTGACCCCACCACATAATGAGGCTATCATTATTCGACGTAGCCACATATTGAGCCAACATAGGAGCCTGTCCTTGCGATATTAGCATTCTAGGAACGTGAGGAACCAAAGTGCCAGCACTTTCGAATAATTTCAACGCCGGCCCTGTTTCACCGTTCGTCCACAATATCTTAGCGAGTTTATGTTGAGCATTTTTTACCAGAAGCACATTTTCACCTTCGTTGTTACTATTGATGATTTCTTGTAAGCCACCATCTTTAGCGGATAAAAGTCTTGTTACTAAATCTGGTCTATTGGCTTCTTTGAACAATTTTTCGGCCTCTTCAAGCATACCCAGATTAACTGCAAGTACACCAACTTTGCTGGTATCGTCCATAGTATCATCGCTCATCACTTTACGCATCATGAGTGCCCCTTTTATATTGCCCATTTTGCCCAAACATACTGCCCCTACGTCAGCACGTTTACAAGACACACATACTTTAGCTAGGCTATTCCAAATTACTGAGTTCTTAGTACCAACCAAGATAGTTCCAGCTATTACGGCCTTTTCCAAGTGCCCTGTCGTCATATAAAACAAAAAGTTTAAAACTTGACGAAGCCGCGAAACATCATCCGTGTTATCGTCGAATTCCTGTATCAAAATCTGCTTTATATTCTGCTGGGCCAAAATAACGACATGAGGTGTATATAAGGAACATAACATAAAATTGGATGTCAAATAATCTTCCTCAGCCGAACACCAATTCTTATATTCGTAAAGTTTGCTTTCATAACAGAACAATAAGTGAATGCGATCGAAATCCGCCGAACGCATGTGGACTGCGACAAGTCTTGGATCGTTGACATCCCATAATATAGCAATAGGTACACTTTGGTATGGCGGCGATCCTGTCTCAAGTAGCAAGGTATTTGTGATGACATCATTAGCCACATCCAACAAATAAAGCTTAGGATCCGGTGCTAAACCAGCATTAGCTATACTTAAACATACGTAAAGACCTGAACAATTTACTGAAGATCTCATAATTTCTCCAAAATCTTCAAACATTTGGTAGCAATTTTTTGCTGGGTAAGGCATTCTAAGGCCTTTCTTAGTAATCTCAACTAATTTTAATGTTCCATCTATGGTTGCAACTACAATGTATTTATTGGTGCTGGTTATAACTATTGGTTCCCCTTCACTATCAGTAGTTGGTAGAATTCCCAGCTTGGTTCCCGACACTGTATAGCACTCTATGTGCGGTGTGCACACACCCACTAAGATATCTCCGTATATTATTAGGACATCTGTTTTCCAAGGAAATGTGCGCAAAAGTGTAAACGCAGTATCATTTTCTTTACCACGCATCCAGATCTGCAAAGGAATGCAAGAAGGTAAAGGATTGTAAATTGCATTAAACAGAATTAAGGATGGCGTAATGTCATGTTATGAAGTGTTCTTAGCCTGGCGGCTTGTGTCGAACCTAATCGCCAATGTCGAAGGCCTGGACATGAATGAAAACACTGGAGCAGAGTGGTGGAGTATGCTCTAGGTCCTAGGTAGGTATGGTCCTCAAGAGTGCTCAGTAGTCATTCATGGGTTGAAGCCAATCAGTGTCATGTGGAGGCATGAAGGGAATGGGATGGAAGAAGCTCCTCCATCCTAAAGTTTTAATCAACCTCCTCAGCCCAGTTAAACAATTATTAAGAACTCTTTCAGTTGGCTCTGCCAACTGTGTTCTGTACTATCTAGTTCAATCCCATGTACAGAAAGCAAATAGGTAGGTATGCAGGGTATAATTCTATAATCTTCTGTAATTTTTAATTTATTTATTTATTTATTTACATGTTTATGTCACCTCTTAAAAAGAAGAAACAAAGGGCAAACTTAATGCCTAATGGCATTGTCCAAAAGTCAACCCTGGGTGGATGTGGAAATAGCTGATGGCAGGTGTTAACATAAGATATAGATATATTATATGATTAATAAAATCTGCAGACTAAGTAATTACATAACAAGAATACATACAAATACACAGACATACAAAAATACCTATAATAATATAAATATATAATAAATAATATATAAATATATAGGGAATACCTATACATATATATGTATAGGGAAGTTTTGCACAGTATGCTGAAGAAAAAAGTAAAATAAAATGTAAAGTGACATTAATCAGAAACAGAATGTAACGGATGTTCACACAAGCGATGCTTACAGGAGAACCAGCTAGGAGCATGTCTCAACTCTTGCATGCATGTTTTAGAATCATGCCCTGCATTTTTTTGTTGGCTGTACTTTTAAGGCAGTAGGGTACTTTTTATGCCTGTTCCAGCCACATTTTATAAGTAATTCAAAATTGATAATTGTACATAAACTTACCTGGACTTCTATGCCATCTCCTAAAGCTACATAGCTATCTCTAAAGGCAAAACATTTAATTGTTTTTGTTGTACTGATATTGGATGTGATATTGTCTTTGCTTGTTACAGCTATTTCACAGGCTGATTTCTGAACCATAAATAAGCTTGGTGAATATCCCCAACAAACTTGATGTTCACGAAGTATAAAAGAACTTGTTATACAATTGACGTGTAGTAACGGGTTCATCAACCCCTCAGAGCCCCAACTGACTTCCTTTACAGTGCCTTTAACAGATGTACTGCTGATTAATTTCCAGATGTTTCTATGATCCCGTCTCCATAGGTACAGATTTCCTTGAGCTGTACCACAACATAATGTATCACTTAAATTACAATAACTGATACTTGAAAAAGTATCTCCCTCAGCTATCTGCTCATTTTCATTTGGTAAGACATCATTGTCACCAGTTTCACTATCCCATACTCGTATTATATTATCACCAGTGATGACAGATACGCAAGAGTTGCCAGCCAGAACAATACACTGACCATTTCTACTCGTCATTCTTACATGTGTGTCTGTAGACAAGGAACCATCGTCTGATATGACAAACCTTGACAAACTCAGGGCCCCTCCAGACTCCCATGCTAGCAGTAGATATATATTGCTTATTATACCCATGAATATAATAACCCCTGGAGCGTTAAGGACTTCTGAACAAGCACCACTGTGATCAATATACAATATAACTCCATTGTCCTGAGCAGCATAGCATGCATGGTTATCGGGTTGCAGACCTTCTCTCATTCTAGCTGTAGTTTTAGGCCTCCAGGCTGCTAGTGCATCTAATGCATTCTCATCACCTGCAACTGCTGCTCGAGCTAAGCCCCTAATTGACGACTCACTGCTTGGATGTGGCGAGCAAAATGTTACATGAGTTATAGGATCTCCGAGTTGGTGATGAAATGCAGTCAAGGGCGCACCTGTCCCAGACTGCCAACCAGACACTGAACCAGCTGCATCTGTTGCAAGCAATCTACCACCTCCGAGACTGAAGGTCACTGTAGTAAGTGCGGTGTTATGAGGTGCCTCTAAACGAGCCCAGGAGTACTCTAGCCAGATGTAAAGCTCTCCACCATCCCAACCAGCCACCAGAAACTTTCGTGTTGGATGCCATGCAAGGGCAGTGACTTGGTTAGCCAACAGAATGGGCCAGTCACAATCTTCCAATGCATTTCCCTGAATAAAAATTACAAATTTACATGTGACTTAAATTTTATTGTATTCATCATTCAAAGAACACATTAAGAGTCAAATTTATAGTATAAGAGGCACAATAAAATTTTGATGGCGTAATTTAAGCCGAGTTTAATAAGTTAATAATTAGACCTAAGGAAATTATCAGTTTAATTAGGTAAAGTAGGTATATATAAAAATTTAAATAAACTTACATTTTCCTGAAATATAGTTACAAATCCCCCTTTATCCTGATTATACGAACCTACAGCTAAGAGGGGCAACGAAGGATGCCATGACCCAACGGTGGAAATAACATTAGTATCAATAAAATTTAATTTTGTATCAATATACAAAGTCATTTTTTTATCGTAAAAATTCTACGATTTCACAAAGTATTCACTTTTCCATTTGTTTACAAAGTACAACATAAACAATAATTATCTATTCGCGTTTGTTTACTTTTATGTCACAGAGTTGTTTATGTCACAGAGTACTTAAACCACAGAATAAACATTATTAAATACTACGTTTGCTTATGTGCATAAGTACTCTGTGAGTCTGTGTCGTCCATGGATATATTACTCTAACTGGATAAGTGAATTTGTAGAGGTACCTGAAGAACTATGACGTTATATTAGAAGGACCATTTTTGTATTGTGTCCATGTTATCTATGGTCCCAAGATACATCATTCGATTATGATTTTTTATAATGATATAAAAATATCTAATATTAATAGGTAATATATATTATTATAATTTAGATGTACCGTAATTGTGTACCTTAATTTTCAATTTACTCTTAATTCAATAAATTAAATTCAGTAATTTTGAAGAAATTGTAATAAAATGTATTTTTTCAATATTATAATTCTTACCACCAGAAAAATTATCAATACATTTGGAAGAACCATACGAAATAGGACACAATTTTTATAAGTAACTGTGGACACACTACAATTGCGAAGGACAACCTCAATTCGGCCTGTGATTGGTCGAATAGTCCTTCGTATATGACGTCATCGATCTTCGTACCTCTACAAAGTCAGTGATCCAGATAGAGTCAATCCAGATAGATCCATGGTGCCGTCTGTGCTGTGCTTATTTAGTTATGTACTCTGTGCATTTTACTTTTGTGTGTTTTTGTTTCGAATGATTAATTGCTGTTGGCCCTATTGGCCTAAAGGCCAAGAAGCTGTTTATGCGGACTGTGTGGCGGGTCCTGCAGGAACCAGCCATGCACATGCATGTCACATCATGGAACTTATAGAAGCATGGAGTGTAGAGGTAGAGCCATTTCATATGAGGGAAAAGTTAAAAAAGTGTCCAGCTGCTCACTGAAAATAGAGGTTCCAGTAATGGTCATTCTGGAATGGCGTCATTCGTCTTGTACCTCTACGATGTTATGTGTTATAGTTAGCTGTTAGAGTAATATATCCATCGTAGTACCAATCTATGGGTTAGTTGTGCTTTGTCTGTGGTTCGCACAGAGTACTTAAACCAAAAACTACGTTGTGGTTCGCCGTTCGTTGATTGTCAAATTTTCGCATTGGGACGCGTCGTTTTTTGTTTATTTTGTATTAATTGCTGTAAAAATGTGGTTTCTCACATCTGAATATGATCCAAGAGTAATTTATGTTTTGCCTGGAAAAGACATCATTATCGGTAGAAGTGCCGATGAACAAAACTGTAACTTCGCGGTACCCAGCGATCCTTCACTTAGCAGGAAACATGCAAGTTTATCCATTGAAGACACCAGCTTGATTTTGTGCGATTTAAGTTCAAAGTATGGCACATTTCTTAATAATTCTAAGGAAAAACTAGGTAACCAAAAAGTAACCTTAAAAGTGAACGATATCGTGAAGTTTGGTAAGATGAATTGTGAATGGAAAGTTGCAGAAGTAAATTTTATTACTTGCACATCAACTCTCAAAGGTGAAAATATACAGAGCTTAAAAGTTACTCTAGACAAAATTGGAGGAGTGCTGAAAAGTGACTGGGATGATTCATGCACATATTTAACCATGCCGGCTATCACTTTAACAATTAAAGTCGTCTTGGCCTTAGTGCAAGGTTCATACATAGTTCAGATTGAATATTGGAACAAGTGCCTTGAAGCAATTTCACAGAATTTAAAACTGCCCGAGCCAGGGAAATTTACACCCCAGGTTGTGGAATCAACTCTCAATAAAGAAAGTGTGTCATTTCTTCCGGATCAAGCAAGAAAATCTTTGTTTGCTGGTAAAATCGTAATATTCTTCTCAAAGAGGCAGTTAGAAATGTACAGGCTAGCCCTGGAAAAAGGTTCTGCCAAAGCCATGCTTTTAAGTGAATCTAAAATGACAAAGTCTATGTTATGTGCAGAAAACATCATTGTGATTCAATATAATATGATATCAGTCAGCCAGGAAACTGAATCTCAAAGAGAGCAAATTAAGGATATAGTTAATTACTTAAGAAGTAAAGGTAAAAGGGTAGTTGCGGATGCAGAGATTGGTTTAGCAATATTGTACTGCTCTACAGAAAAATATTGTAATCCAGATTTTAATTTTACTTCGGAGGTAATGAAGCAACCTGCTGAACAAACTACAAAAACCAACAATATTTTGGCACAAGATACTCAAAACTCATCCCAAGTATTATTTAAGGCAGAAAATATAAAAATAGATGAAAGCCTTTCAGCACCAAATGATGAGTCAATTACTGGTAAAAGGAAGCTAGCTGAAGATGAACTAACAACTAATGTTAATAAGAAGATGGCTGTAGAAGTAACAGATACATTGCATATAAATAACAGTGGCAACAAAAGAGCAGCTGACTCTGAAATTCAATCAGACCCCCCTAAGAAAATGGCTATGGAAGCTTCTGCAGATAATGACTCTTTTAATTTTATCAAAAGTAATAAAGAGAAAACATCCATCAGTAGTAATACATTAAATTTAATGAAACCAATAAAACGGAAGATAGAACAGCAAGATGACGACGAAGGTTTATTCAATTTTGTCAGGAAGAAGGCTGCCACAGAACAAAATGTTGAAAAAAATAATTCTAATGCTCACCAGAACAATATAGATCAAGATGATGATAGTGAGCCTGAAGTTATCAGTACATCAGTTATTAATGATAAAGTAGATGTAAAATCCCTAAGAGGAATAAAGCTTTCAGAGTTGCAGGAGCAAAACTCGAAAATGGAAGTGAACAATAAAGTAATGAAAGTGGTTAAAACTGAGAATGATGACAATGAAGATTTTGGTTCCACTGTAGTTTTAGTGAGAAATGATTTAGTTGTTAAAAGAGAACCCTTACCTGTAAAAGAGGCAAATGAATCAAGTTTGCTCAAGAATTTCAAAAAGTTTAAAAAGGTGTGGCCTTTGAAGATACAAGCTTCCATGTCAAAATTATCACTCAGTGGCATTTAATTATTGATTTTTTGTATGTTGCAGTCAATATTAAAAAGGTGAAATTGTAAATGTACCTCAGTGGTGCTTGTTATAAATGAAAGCCAAGACACATTATGTTATACTGATTTATATGTATAAAAATAAATGACATTATTCAAGCAAAGTTTTATTTATTATCATTTTCAATTTCACTTTCATTATTAGCTTCTTCTCCGTCATTCTCCTCCTCTTCATTGCTAAAACAGAAAATTTATATGAATATGGAGCAAAAGGTATCATCCCTGCAATATTCAGTATAAATGCTACAGAAATGGTCATTTTAGTAAATATTCACTTATATTATATAATAATTATATTTTTATAATAATTAGTTAAATGTACTCTCATAGTTAATTTTAATACCAATATTTATTAACAGAACAATTTTGTTACCTAATCAGAGTACTTATAGTGGACATAAAATGTACCTAAGCTGTGATTTAAAATGAATCAATTACATACCTTTCCTCATCCTCTTTCCCATATTTTCTGAGTAATACAGTGCCATCGGGGGTTACTCTGACCCTGCTGCCTGGGATTGTTGAAAGTTCATCTTCAAATTCCACAAAGTTTTTGGGTTTGCTCTTGTTTAATTTAGGAGGTGCTACTGTACTTGATGGTCCTGGAAATACGATTATCAGTTCACTTAATTATTTTTAAATACAATTCTAATACAAGGGGCAAAAAATAGGAGTTTCTCTTTACGTAATGGGGCAACCAAAGGAAGATATTTGAGTAAATATACTTACGTAATGTAATATATAACGGAATTGACAGTGACAAGGGCAATTTTACAGAAATTGATCTGATATTGGCTTCCCCTCCAGGAAACTTATTATTTAGGTGTTGTACAAAGCTTAAAATATTTTCCCTTATCTTGTCATGAGGCATGCTTGTGTGCCCAACTAGAAAGCTTGAAGTATCTCCTTCGCTCAGTCTCAACATTGAAGTGCGTAGCCCAATTGAAATATCTTTTTTAATATCCCCCTTTTCATTTATCTTTACAGGGATTAACATGTTATGTTTCTTAAAGAACATCTTGCCTAGCAAATGTGAGACATGGTTTAAGACTCTGTTATCCACCATGATAAGGTCATGCTGAGTAAGCAGCCTACGTTTTAATTCAAACTGATCATATTCTACTCTCAGTTGTCTCATGGGTAATACAGTCTTTACCTGAAAAAAAAAACTGATAAGATAAGAAATTTGTGCAATATTGTAACACATTCTTTATGATAAATAACCCTAATAATACCTATTCACATAAAAATAACAACAATAAAGGCATCAGTAATGGATTGGTGGCCAAGAAAGAAGTAGGGGATCTATTTATTCAAGCTCTTACAATTTCTAAACACCTAAATCCCTAACATTATATGCTAGAAAATGCTCTACACATTATACATGCCTCAGTGATTCCGGCATTCCTTAGGATCTCTTCCCAATGTTCAATGGTTGGTTCATGATCTGGTCTTCTTCCTTTTTTCAAATCTGGTGTAATCAAACAAACCTCACCACTAGATGCTACTGTACTGTGAGGTAAGACACTGAAATAAAATGTAATTGCAATTATTAATAGTGTTTGATTAATTTATTCATTCATAATTTAATATTTTATTTAATATGTTATTGATTGCAACAGTGAGATTCCCTATGAAAATGCCCTATTACAATTACAATTAAGTAGTGACATTTAAAACTGCATTGGGGTGTGATGTAAGAGTGTCTAACTATGACTTAAAGTCAATCTTTCCTGCTCGCAGTGCACCATGCTGGATTGTACCACCCTGTTTATTGCTGGGAGTACTCATGCATGTTACGAAGGTATTTGTAAGGGCCTAGGTAGCAACTACCCTGTTTTCCACAATAGATTTTATTGATGATCTTTAATAGAGAGCAAGAAATTATGCAGATCTCACGCTTCTTTTTGCAGTTGGCATTGTATCAGTGATGCAATTAACCACTTACTATCAGGTGGATTTATTCCTTCACACTATGTGTTATAAACCTCGATTTTGTTTCACTTTGTTTTTATTCGAAAATACTATAGTCCATGTCATTACAAACGTCAGAGTAAAACTCCCGATGCGATACAGCTTTTAGTTTTTTTTGTACACCGTTTCAAAGTTTGCCCATTTCCGGGTCTAAAAATGTACAAAAATATTTTTTGCAGAAAAACTAAATTGGATACTATAAAATTGATTATGCCAGTTAATTGTATAGATATAACTGTACTACCTTTAAAAAAATTGTCCATTTACTGTGGTTAAATAAAGTAAAAATTGTATTTTTATCATTTTCGGTCTTATTTATTTTTCTCAGGTATAATGCCGTAGTAGATGAAGATTTATACATGAATCGATAGCTTATATAAATGACTATTATGTGTATTAAAATCATATTCTAATTCCGTGTTATTCAAAAGTAATAAATAATTAAAGTTATATCCGGATTTTTTGTGGTTAGGGTTGTCACATCAAGATAATTTTAATTTCATCCGGTATAAGTGTTTTAATGTTCATTCACACAACCTTTTATTTTAATAACGTTTTTCATACATAAATCTATTTGTAGAAATACAATATCTATACTAATATTATATAGCTGAAGAGTTTGTTTGTTTGTTTGGTTGAACGCGCTAATCTCAGGAACTAAAGGTTAGAATTGAAAAAATATTTTTGTTTGATAGTCCATTTATCGAGGAAGGCTATAGGCTATCAGACTTTTGGAAATTCATCCCCTAAGGGGTTTAAATAGGGGTTTGAAGTCACTTTCATACAACCCAACTTCGTCAGTTTTACAATTATAATCATGAAGATTGATATAGGTATTAGCTCATGATTAGAAACAAAATTTAACAGCAATGCGTTTTTTTGGAAAATCATCCCCAAAGAGTTAAAAGGGGGTGCAAGTTAGTATGGCAACTTCGTCAGTTTTGAAGTAAAAAGGGGGAAAAGCGAGGGGGATGGGGAGGTAGAGGGAGAGGGAGAGGGAATTAATTGGCCGGATTTTTTAAACCTACCAAAACTATAAAAGTTAAAATAACAAAGTATATCACTGATTGTTAGGCGATACGAAGTTCGCCGAGACAACTAGTACTAAATAAGATGTTTAGGGAATCCGAAAATCAAGTTAAAACGTTATCAATTTTTTTATTTTTTATTTATTAACAGTGAATATGATCAATCGTCAAATTTTCAATTTTCGTTCTCGCTGTCTTTGAAAGTCGAAATTAAGTTCACACAATTTTTTTTTTAGTTTTAGGTAAAAATTTTATTTTAGTTTTGTTACGATTGTGTACGATGTTTTAAAAAACTTTAAAGTGCTAATGAACTTTTTAAAAATAAATAATGTTAATTCTGGTGTTACCGAATTTTTTTTTCAGTATTTTTCCGTGGTATCTTACACTACTATAAATATATTCTATGACATAAATTAGGTAAAATCGAAACTTTTTGGCCAGTTGTAAAGGGATATATGATATTTTTCTATATTTCTTTCTTTATGTACCATACAAAAAGTATAGAAACAAAGGTGGACTTGATGCTAAAAGCATTCTCTGCCAGTCAACCTTCGGGCAGTAGTAAAACAACGATGGCGGTATATTCGACAAAGGGAGAAATAATCTAACATTTTAACAAAAAAATAACCGACTTTAAATGAAGTACATTGTACTTTTGACATGGATACAATTGTCAGATCTCGCTCAAATTTATGTGGGACTACAAGACAAGCACCAGCTTTCAATTAAAAAAAGAATCATTGAAATCGGTTGGCGCGATATTGAGTTATTCGTCCATTTATCGCGCACATACTTAATGCAAATTTAAGACTTATATGATTTTGACATGGATGCCATTGTCAGATCTCGTTCAAATTTATGTGGGACCACACGACAAACACCAGCTTTCGATTAAAACAAAAATCATCCAAATCGGTTCACCCAGTCCAAAGTTCTGAGGTAACAAACATAAAAAAAAAATACAGTCGAATTGAAAACCTCCTTTTTTTGAAGTCGGTTAAAAATAATAATAATAAAGAAATACGCAGACTAAATAAATACAACACAATATATATATATCTATATGTATTTATACCCGAATAAATACTACAATACATACATCATATAATAACTATATACATATTCATAAATAGTATATTATAATATTATACATATATCGGTGAGGTCATGAATCTCCAGTGAAGGTCCAGGGACGGACCTCTTAATTCTACAGCGCTTGCCTGATGCAGAGGCTGGCATATAAGAAATGTCATGTCATATTTAGATTAGGGAATTGTCAAGAATGTAGAACAGATTATTATTGATCACGTAGTGTTGAAGTACTTTGAAATATTGATGTGAATGTTAGGATAACTGGAAATATATCATGGTGCAAAGTAAAAGGAATATCATTTCATAACCAATACCATAGAATACCTCCTTCTGCTACACATATATTATAAAACAGTATAACCGATATAAATATAGATGACGAATTCACTATACCTACAGATCTAAACCTACAAAGTGTGCCAGTATATCTCGTTGTCTTTTGGATGCCTCGTTAGAATCATGACAAAACGACTGAGGACTCTTAAGAATCAATTATGATTTGAAAGATAAAACTATATTTTATTTTTATATATTTTTTTATCTCCAGATACCAAATATTATTATTATCCGGATTTGAAAGTGCCAACCCTGAATAAAAATTTAAATGTCGTTTATCTTTTGAATAACACGGAATTAGAATATGATTTTAATACACATAATAGTCATTTATATAAGCTATCGATTCATGTATAAATCTTCATCTAATACGGCATTATACTTGAGAAAAATAAATAAGACCGAAAATGATAAAAATACATTTTTTACTTTATTTAACCACAGTAAATGGACAATTTTTTTAAAGGTAGTATAGTTATATCTATACAATTAACTGGCATAATCAATTTTATAGTATCCAATTTAGTTTTTCTGCAAAAAATAATTTTGTAAATTTTTAGACCCGGATATGGGCAAACTTTGAAACGCTGTACAAAAAAAACTAAAAGCTGTATCGCATCGGGAGTTTTACTCTGACGTTTGTAATGACATGGACTATAGTATTTTCGAATAAAAACAAAGTGAAACAAAATCGAGGTTTATAACACATAGTGCTTCAGTGACTACTAAAAAAAATACTTACAATTTTATATTTCCTCTGGTGTTTTGTATTTTGATACATCTTATCTCCAAGAAAATTGAAGTTTCGTCTCCAAAAATTATGTTTTTGTTATTTTGATGAACCATTAATTTATTCAACGCTTGTAAACTCAAATCAATTATACTGTCTGTTATAGATTTAGAAGGCATTATGAACTTATTTTTCTTCTTCGACTTTTTCTTCTCAACTTTAACATTTTCTGGTTCACTTTTAGGTGCCACACTTACAACCGGCACTGCTGTTTTTGTCTTTTTCTTTATACCTTTAGTTAGTTTACTTTTATATGCTATATCCTTCTTGGATTTAACTGTTACAGGCTTTCGAGACACCATTTTAGGTTTTTTTTAGTAAAATAACAAACGGTAACTAAATCAACATTAAATTGGTGACAATATTATTTTGTTGGCGGTTTAAAACCAAAAAGACAATGTGTGCTGTAGGTAAAATGTTAGGTTACTTTTATCTTAGGTTATGTTTTGACACAATCACATTGAAATTTAAATAATGTCACTTTTCACAAAAGCTTTTGACGTTCTGATCATTGACTTAGGAAATATAAGGACTTGTTATAATGTCATATAGATACTTAGTTATGGAATAGTTTAAAGGACGAAATAATAAACATAGTGGCGTCCTTGTCTAAAGTATGAAATAAAAACAATCTAACTCTACTCTATACGCAACAGTTTCGCTATACTGTCAAATTTTTCATGACGTCAGACGTGTGCCGTGTTCGCCATTTTGTTTTATCTCTTTACTACAGTGTAAATTGTGACTTATTACCAAGATACTAAGGTACTAACTACTAAAACCACCTTTGACAAAGGAATGTCCAAAGTCACGTCAATTTGGACTGTAGTAAAAACAAAACCACCATGTTTTGTTGCGTAGGTATGCACGTTTTTTTCGTAGGTAGGGCAGCTCCTGTATCTCAATTGTTCTGATGCTTTATGACATACATCTATGCTCTATGATTTCGAATTAAAAAAAATTCTTGGATTTTATTGATATGGTTCATGGATATATTACTCTATCTGGATCACAGGCTTTGTAAAGGTACTTTGAAGATCGATGACGTCGACAGCTCGTTGTCCGCAGCTTCGCTCGCAGAAATTATGCCCTATATTTATCCCCTATTTCACCCCCTTGGGGGTTGAACTTGAAATTCCTTAGATTAATAACCTTAGATAATTTTGACTTCCTTATTGGATGCCTACGTCATAAAAGGAATACGTGTGCGTTTTAAGTTTCTAGCAGTGTTGCCAGATCAGATTTTCAAAAATACTGTGTTGTCTACATTAAAATACAGTATTTACGAGAAAAATGCAGTGTTTGATGGAACAAAATACAGTGTATTTTACAGTGCAATTAAATGCCATAATATAAAAAGGAAATAATTATTTTATTAAATAAAGTTTTATTAAGACACTATCCTCACAAACTGACTAAACATCTTAATTTTATCCACAAAACAAATTAATACGGTAAGTACGGGTCCTTTGGATCACGTTGAAGCCAAGTTTTAAAGTTCATATCACTCAGTTTTTGTTTATAATGTTGTTTTTTCGTTTTTTTTGGGAGATGAAGGTCTACTCTCACTTTCAGCAGAACTAACATTTGCTTGAGACATATATTTTTTCACAAGAAATATAATTTTTTACACTCAAAACATAATTTAAGTTACTAAACAAATTAAATGATACATCCATAACATTAAAACTATACTACCTATTGCATATCCAATAACATTTAGCTGAATAATACTTACCCCTATGGTACGGCCGATACGGGGAATACCCTACTCCTTGTTGTGTGAGTCGGTCGGTCGCATTAGGCGCATTCATAATCAACAATATTTTTCATAGGAAGCGTTCATTATCATAAGAAATTTGGTTTTTTCGTTGCCAAAAAAAATACAGTGTCTCCACACACAGTATTTATAAAAATACTGTGTCCAGTAGACGACTTGAAAATACGGTAGATCTACTGTAATTACAGTGTATCTGGCAACACTGGTTTCTAGCCCTTAAATCCGGTTTATACTTATAGACCAGGGTAGAAGCCTTTAAAAATAATGAAAAGTGAAAAAAAATTATAATAGAATGAAACCTATTGCAAAAGGAAGATAATATAACAAAAAATAAAGGAAAAATAATTTACGGGCGATCTGAGGTCGGGAAGTGGGGGGGAGGGGGGGGTTTAAGGGTAAAAAATGGTTTATCTCAATTTCCAGCAAAACTATAAGTCCTATGGAAAAAAGTTAAATGGCAAAGTTATAGGTAATAAAAATGTCTACAATTTTTGTATTTACACTTTTTTCACATAACCTCAAAATTTATGTGAAAAATTCAAAAAACCAAGTTTTTGGTTCTATATTTTTATCTTTTACAAAATTTTTTTTTTTTAACGAAATTTTGTGAAAACTTACCTTTCTATGTCCCAAACATACTGTAATTTTTTTGATTTAAAATATTTATTTTTTCACCTTATTTTGACTTAATATCGAAAAATCACCCTAATTTTCAATCGAAAATTCACCTGTCAAAATATCCGCTTTTTTAAAAAAATCTGTGAGCTTTTTATTTGCTAAAATCTCTACTTTCTGATGGTATAAAAAAGATATACACTACTATGGTAAATTTTCTCAGAAAATGCAATGAAACGACAACTATTTTTGCATGTTTCTTGCAATCTTTATGGATTTGTAATTTTTTTGCTTATTAATTTATTAATTTAACATGGATTTTGACGTTTTTCGATTAATTAAAGTGTAAATTTTAATAAATGGCTCAAAATTGTACATAAATATTAAAAATATATATTTAAAAACTCGAACTCGAATAATTTTTGTGAAAATAGTTGTCGTTTCATTGCATTTTCTGAGAAAATTTAACATGGCAGTGTATATTTTTTTATATACCATCAGAAAGTAGAGATTTTAGCAAATAAAAAGCTCACAGATTTTTTTAAAAAAGCGGATATTTTGACAGGTGAATTTTCGATTGAAAATTAGGGTGATTTTTCGATATTAAGTCAAAATAAGGTGAAAAAATAAATATTTTAAATCAAAAAAATTACAGTATGTTTGGGACATAGAAAGGTAAGTTTTCACAAAATTTCGTTAAAAAAAAAAATTTTTGTAAAAGATAAAAATAAAAAACCAAAAACTTGGTTTTTTTAATTTTTCACATAAATTTTGAGGTTATGTGAAAAAAGTGTAAATACAAAAATTGTAGACCTTTTTATTACCTATAACTTTGCCATTTAACTTTTTTCCATAGAACTTATAGTTTCGCTGGAAATTGAGATAAACCGTTTTTTACCCTTAAACCCCGCCTCCCCACCACTTCCCGACCTCAGATCGCCCGTAAATTATTTTTCCTTTACTTTTTGTTGTATTCTCTTCCTTTTGCAATAGGTTTCATCCTATTATAATTTTTTTTGTTTTCAAAAATTATCGACCCTGGACTATTATTAATTTACTTTAAATTTAGTTATCTACTTAACTACTTAATACGTGTAAATCGGACTTAAGGGTTTGGCCTGTGCATTGATACATCGGTCAATCACTTTTGGCTTTTATATATACAGACAGATGGCCATATCAGCCGTATTAATTATTATAAAGTGCCTCCAGCTTTGGCCCGTTTGCTTTTTCGTCTGCCCTTCGTCTTTCGTCTGGCTATAAAAAAATAAACGAATTATATACTGGGCCTGTCTAGTGTCTAGGGCTACTACGTCCGCGTCACTGGATACAGGAATGGAAAATAAAATAGAAAATTATTATGAAGATTCTTTGAGTATTGATAGTGATTTTAATATAAATTTGTTTGACTAATCAGTATATATATATTAAATTATAATATTAAAGAGTGCTTGTTAATTTCATTTTCATTTTATTGCATTCCTTAGTTCGATATCAATAGAAATTTTGATCAACTATTGAAAAAATGCCATCGCAAGTTGACGTGTACTTTAAAGTGCCTTCAAATTCTTTATTCTGAGCAGGAATTTTGGAAGGACTGCACTATATTTGTGATGTCACAGCCGCTGTCTGGTCGCCGGTTAGGTAAGGTTACCAAAAAAAACCTAAAAATGTTTAGTATTAAGTATGTATGTATATAGTACTTTATGATACCTATATCATAAAGTTTTATTATAACCCAGGTCATCAACTCCACTTATTTTTAGAACAACAGTACAATGAACATGGCATTATTTTTTCTTGATGGACAAAATGTTGCGATCAATGAATACCTATTTATACTTATTTTTAAATGTAAAACTTGTATTTTAATTAAATATGCACAACTTTTCATGTTCTAATAATTTTAACTAAAAATGCAGGAGTAAAAGTTACATAACATTACAGTTTTCGATTTTTCTTGCAACCGTACTTTTTAAGCGACAGCTTTGATTCTTGGTTTGATGACGTAGGTACTACCTACTCATAGTTAGGTATGTAACATGTAGATAAACAATAAGTGTGCCTACCTATCTACAGGTAAGTAGGAATTAAAATTTACCTTTTCCATCCATAGGTTTATTTCGATTAAACAATGGATGTTGGCACCATTAAACTCAGTAGGTAGGTAAAAGAAAATAAGAAGTTCCTTTTTATGTTTTCCACAACAGCTTGGAATGCAATAACGGTGGAATTAAAAGAAATTTTCAACTTGGGTATATCAACTGTAAGATTTTAATGAAGGCTTAACGAACAAGGGTTTTTTTAAATTAAGTTCGTGTTTTTTATAAATGTCGGTATATATTTATTTGATATTCAATTATTTCATATAGGTATATTATAGGTATATTCAATTATTTCATATAGCTATCCGACCGTCATACAGTTTTTACTAACACGGAGGGTAGTGTGAATTGATTCTTGCACAGTTTTATTCTCCTTTTATTCACTAAGTATACAATGTACGTAACTAATAAGTTTATAACACCCTGTTTGTAATATTTATTATGCTACATTTTGTTAATCTAAATAATAGTAAGGAATTGTAACTGTTTTATTTTCGCAATAAAATAAATAAATAAATAAATAAATAGGTAGGTAAGTAGGTAGGTACCTAAGTATTATTCATCATGAACCAATAGATGAATACATTGCAATACAAACTAACTTAATCCGTACCTGCTGTCCCAGGGCTATCTAAATCCGACCACCGTGAAATGGTTTTCGATGGCAGTAATGATGACAACAGCAGATGGCAACGCATTGGCGACGGCTTATAGGTATTTATTTATTTATTTAAATCTTTATTATACCTTTATACATAATGGTACAAAAGGTGGGCTTAATGCTAGAAGCATTATCTGCCAGCCGATCTTTGGGAAAACAGATACATCGAAGGTGGTATATAATGAAGAGATGATAAATATATATAGTAAAAAGATAATATCAGAATATGTATAGAATAGAGAAACTAAAATATTGTATAGACGATAGATTAAATCAGCGAGGTAACTTACATAAAACTAAGCCCCCATTGCTTCAGGTAATGAATTGTGACTTTCATTTTGAAGGTCTGCTTGGTAGTAACCCTTCTTATGTCGTCCGGGAGGGCATTCCAAAGCCGAGCTGTATATATAGCGAAAGAGTTGGAAAGAAAACCGGATCGATGAAGTGGAATTGACAATGCAAGAGAATCAGAAGATCGAAGTTGACGCTCATGATCATTACAAAGATATTGAAACTTTATGACTTTATGACTTTTACTTTGAACTTTAGGTATCTAATGATCGGGTGGTTCGTCGCTTGTTTGGCGGCTGATTAATTAAAAATACATCTTTACTGTACCTACACATAAAACTACAATAAAATCAGTAACTACAATTAGAACACAAACGTACTAAAATTGGCGACCTTAAAAATATTTTATTAGATACTTTGATGACAAAATATGTACGTACTTAGGTACTTGTTTCCAAATCCCCATAGTAAATTATGCTTGCAGTTTTGTAATGATGACCATATTTTCCACTAAAGTGTTATTGAAAATTGAGCCTGTTACATATACGATAAAAAAATTGATACTCGATTTTATTAAGCATCTGCCTTTAAAAGAAAATCAACCTTATAATTCAAAAGAAAACGTCATAATGTCAATATGTTCAACGAGTTAAGCTATAAAAGTCTAATTTAAAGTATGATAGGTTAGTCCACTGGGTAGCGCGACTATAAAGGTGCGATATTGCTTTGAAGTTCTGGCTGAGATCCAACGAAGAACACTCAAATAGAAAATGTGGGCAAGAATAGTTAAGATGCCTCCTTATTACTCTAGTAAATTCAAATATCTACTGACTTTCTAATATACTTTTTAGGGTTCTGTACGAAAAAACGAAAAACGGAACCCTTATAGGATCACTCGTGTGTCTGGACCAAATGAGTTGAAATTTGGTACTCAAGTACTTTTTGTGACCCAAAGACTAAGGTATAAAGTAAACAACTTAATTTTGAAAAAAAAAATTAATGAAATCAAAATTAAACAAGAACTGTTTTGCAAACCGTATTGTGTGGTATGGCAAATGAAAGGGCTTGTTGTAAGGATCTCAGATATATTTTTGTTATAGTTTTACAGTGGATAGTTTTAAAATTATTCAAGAACGAATGAAAATTAAAGCCAAAATTAGACCATCCCCCCTTATCTCCGAAACTACTGACGTAAGAATTTTGAAAAAATGCAGAGAATAGTTCTTTACTTAAATATTACAGGGAAACCTATAAGAAGTCGATGGTTTTAAAAAACGGCAAAAATAAATAAAATAAAAAAATAACGGTAAATACGGAACCCTCTCCAAGCGAGTTTAACTCGAACTTGTCAAGTTTATTTATAGTAGGTAATAGCGAAGGTTGTTACAAAATTAACAGCCAATTCGCCGGGAGCTCAGGACTTGAGACGTTCGTACTACGAGTATATTATAGTAACTGGGTTACCGGATGCCCCGGGCCCCGACATAGCGAGTGCCTGATAGAATCTGTGGTTGCCCTGATACTTCATGAAGCTATTACGATGTTAAATTGCTTCGTCTTTAAAGTTGTAGACGATGACGCATTTTTTATATTAAAAAGCATATAAGAAACCTTTTATTAGGTAACAGCGGACAGCCTCTTTCACTCTTCGGCACTTCATTGTGTTGTCATAAGAAGAGTTAGACAGGAGTAAAGTTGAAGAAGAGTTAGATAGGAGTAAGTTTTCTTCATAAAAGCAATCACTGTCAAATATGAAATTAACGAAGGATTCACTTCAAAACATTATTGTACAATAGGAAGTCAAACACACATTGAGAAAATACGTTCTAATTAAAATTGAACGTCGATACTAGCGTATAGAACCGACACCGCGAACACCATGTATGTCCCAATGCATTGGCGCCACGTGGCTTCAATCTTCAATGGATTCGTTCTATTTTGAAAGGAGAACGGGGGCTCAATTTAGAAAATCGAACCTCCCGGGCGGGACACACATTCTGTTCGAGATGTCTGTTCTATGACACTATACTTCAATGGGTGGCCAGAGGTTTTTTACGTGATAATATTTTGTGGTTAACGATGTTGGTTAGCGACTTACTAAAATTATGTTATATATTGTATGTATGTGTACTGTTATAAACCTTGTCGTTACTGTTTATTTACCCTAATAAATGTGCTGTTAAGTTACGTTGTAAAAATAAAATGGCTTTCAAAAAGTTTGATGTTAACAAAAAGTTGTTAAAACAACAGCAACAGCTTCAACTTCATTTTAAACTTCAGGTTTGAAATGTATACGTAAACCTAAGATTTACTTTAAGTAGCACGTGATTTATGGAAATTTCTAGGGTTCACTTTCACATAAAAAAACAAAAAAAAACGTTGCTAACCCTACCTACATTCGTTTTCATAAGTACCTGGTGTTAATGTAGGAATAATAAATTACCTGCTTTTAGTACGACGTTCAAGATTTTAGATTTACAAGGCTTTATAAATAAGGTCAAGTAATGGAAAACAATTTCGCTAATCGTCTTTTTGTACGCGTTGATTGGATCGGAAAATTAATGAGCCACATTGTGCCAGTCATGCTATTGCCATCCATTGATTATTTAGGCTGTTTTATTTTAAAATATTTGCAGCTGTGTACTCAATTATTAAATAACAAGCAGCCCCACCTCGCTTCACTTTGCGTACCTAATGCAGAACTTTGGTATCGAAGCCACAGAACATTAATATTTTTTTGCTAGTAGAAACACAACAAGTACCTACTAATAATGTTACTATACCTCAGTACTATTTTACACTGGTACAAATACCATTATAGTTTTTAATACAATAGTAATTACTTTGAATTCCTGAAAACAATAACGATTTTTTCAAACAGATATAACATGATTGATGTAGAGTTGTATCGTGTTAGTAGATAAATAGTGTTTAGTTAAAAGATTTGAGCTGAGAAAACGTAGTTAAAATCTCTATTCCTAGGTATTACCTATGTAATTTCATAATGACATAATTTTTATGACTTAATGTTTTGCTTGATAGCGTACGTAAATGTGTACCGATATCATTGAAGTATAATGTCATAGAACAGACATCTCGAACAAAATGTGTGTCCCGCCCGGGAGGTTCGATTTTCAAAATTGAGCCCCGGTTCTCCTTTCAAAATCGAACGAATCCATTGAAGATTGAAGACACGTGGCGTCAATGCATTGGGACATACATGGTGTTCGCGGTGTCTGTTCTTTGCGCTAGTAATAATACTTGAATGACCGATATACTTGGGTATTTTAGATGACCCAGACTAGTGAATCTCCTTAAGTGGCCGTCGACACTTCGTTACTTTGTTTTTATAGAGAACCGAAAAATATCCTCATACAAAATGCAAGCGCCATCCGCTCGCTCGTTCCGAATTACCTGCCTCTGTCTCGAAAACTGTGGCTCCTGCTATCCACTAAACAAACGGAACTGCGACGGCTGGAAGCAGATTTTATTTTTACCTGATTCCAGTTTTATTTTAAACACCTTTTGAGGAAATTTAGTATTCGATGCACTTTTACCTTCTTATAGCAGAAGCATTAAATCAAAATTTATCTTCCGTTAAAATTTACTATAGTCCCCACGAACTAAGAATGCATATTTGTCGTTTGTCATTGCAGTGACACTAGAGATGTACAAAAAAATCGATTCACGAAAGAACCAATTTTTGCAACAAATCGATTCAAAATTGTAAGACTTTCTAATCGATTCAATAATTAAATTGTAAATTCTAAAAACCGAAACATTTAGATATCCACAAGTAACTGGAATGATACTGCCTCCATTGAGCTACTTAAGTTACTTTACCATACCTATACGCTCAATAATTATGTATTTACGACTATAATAAAATATTTTTTTCCAAAAAACTCACTGTTAATTCGTCCGCGCCGCATCCAGCGTATGAAATTTGGGTTTCGGTTAAATAATGAATATTCTAACCGTATTTTAATCAGTTCAAATGGCTGCGGTTAGAGATTATCGTAATAAACACTTTCGGTCATGTTCTTATAGAAGAGAAGAAATTAAATTCTTTAATTGTTAAACACAAAGAAAGAAATAAAATAAATTCATTTTTATTTTAAGTTTCGATTACAGTAATGTATCGATTATTATGGTTTTATAAGTGCTTTCATGCCGTCACATCACTTAACGTCAGTGTAGATTTTGTCATCTTCATATAACATTGATTCGACGCCTTATTTTTTTATTCAATTTTGCATAAATTATGATGTGATGGGATTTTTACTAGATTATAACGTTTAATATGATTTATAAATAACGTCAATACGAATACGATATAATACGAATAGGGATTTTTAACAAATTTTGGCAAAATCCTTTGTTCGTAAGTATCCAACTATTCATGTCAATTAAATAATTATTCCATTTTGCTCAAAGACGTACGTACAAGGTTGGTTCATATTAATAAATGGCAGCTATTATTAATGCGTTCTTAGATAATTTTGAGTATAGTGCACTAACCGCTTAGACTAAGTTTTCCGGGCAATATGTATCCTATATCCTATAACGCATTCCAGATCATCCAAACAAACATGATTATAAACTTTTTCACATTTTTATAATATTAAGTAGGATTTTTAAAAGTAGATAATTACTAAAATTAATCGCCATGTCCGTCTGTCCGTCCGTCCGTCCGTACTTCCGTCCGTGTGTCCGAAAAACTCACGCGATATAAATTATATTATGGTTGCGGTCGTTCAGAATATACTTATGATTCAAGTGGTAAGTAAAGAAGTCCAGGATGGTGCTTACCATCCTGGTACACTTTTACTCTTATTATTGAATTAATTTTCCTACTTTGATACGTGTATTTATGGCTAGAGTAGTGTCATTTACAGTCCGTGTTTACAGTAGTACGACTATCTTCGTTGTGGTTAAGAATTCGGGCTGAGAAATTTGTAAACTTGACGACCATTTATGTTCACGAGCAGATTTATTATGACTGGAATGTACATGGAATAGAATTTCCTTCGCGAACATGGAATGAAGAAACGCTTTTGTTGTAGTAGCAATGTAGGAGTAAGCGAAGTTCATGAAAAATTGTGTTTTGCAACTTATTGCTGAGACTTATTTGTGTGTAGATTTACCGATATGGAGCTTTTAAAATTATTTGTCCTTATTAAAATGTTGTATTATTTATAAGTATTTGCCTCGGTAAAGGAAAGCATAAGGTAAGCTGTATGGCAAAAAGGTAATTTGACTGATTTTCTGTTATATTTTAAAAAGACGTACATTATATATCTAATTTGCAAATCCGTAGGTTTACCACTTGAGGTGGATTTTAGCCCTGATCTCTCACTTAGCGAGAGGACGACCTGAGTCCAGTGAAACAGTTTTGGGTTGTGATAATAATAACTAATTGTGTTATGAGCCTATCGGGAGTCATAATCGGACATTACAGGACGGCCTAAAATGTGAAATATTCATCCGATTACATTTTTAAAGTCCGTAGTCAAAACGGAAACATTATAGTTTTAGTAATATCCATCCGTACCTACGTCTGTCTTAGGTCCCATAATACTATAATAGTTTCTATCTTCTGCAAAAGGCGACATTCATTGACACCTGGAGAACCCTTACTCTCTGAATACATAATTGTCAATAATTGCTATAATTGCATAATGACTAATGCAATAGTGTACTTAAATATAGGTTTAAATATCTGATTATTATTGGATCAATTCGGGACTATTGCCTCAAACAGTTGTAACTATTAAATAATTTCTGGATACAATCAAACTCAATGTTGGTTAATTTCATGGACAATAATTAATCGTATGATTGATTCGCCGTAGGACTGATCCATTTAGTTGTATTCATGTAAAGTAAATATAATTAGGCTGAGCAATTTGTGACCAATTTTACGTATGAAAAATTCAGTTGTTAATTGTAAAAGTACCTCCTGCTATCGTCTGACATTTAAAAACTTGTTTTCGATAGGGTAAAGTACCCAATAATTGACACCCTAAGCGTTTTCTCTATCATTTTTGTCATTTAAATGTTGTCTGCTGCTATTTCTTTTTGTTTAAAATATAATGTTTATCTATGAAGGAGAAGATTAATATGAATTTTAGTGCAGTTTAAATCATTATCAAAACCATAATCATTGACACCTAAATGCAATTCGAACAAAGCGAAGTATTCAACAAAGCAAAATGAGTAAAATCGTAAAAAAATATTTATTATAGATTTGTTATGGTTTTACAGCCAATACATCAAACTTCTACATTAACTTGCCATGGGCATAGCAAACATTAAAAAAAATATGTTTAATTTAGGGCATAATACGAAAAAGGTGCCAATCATTGGGGGGTGTCAACAATAGTAGACTTTCCCTTACTACCATTTTAATTTCAGCTTCCCGTGTTCCAATCTTCTCCGATAGATGAATCCTGCACTAATGACCTGAGCTAGCCGTCAGCACTTTTTCTCATTGATCACGGAGAATAATAGGAAATTCTTCGCCTTTTATATTTTTCCCCTAAAATTTCAAGCGGACTTTGTAATGTTAACGTCTGTTAAGTGATTATGAATATTACATCATTAAGTTAAGAGTTGAGACAGCTTAAGATTGTATTGTTCTTTTGCTATTGTTATCTTTTAAAAATAAAAGGCTTAAGACGTGACTTTTCCGCAGTCGCCGTTTTTATTACCCAACTGCGAGAAGCATGTGTTTATCAGTCTATGTATGTTTGTTCCATGTGGCATTATATGTATAGACCAAACGTGTTGACCGATTTTGATGATTCTTACGTAAATTGATTCGTTATAACCTTGCGAGTGTTACTAAAGACATAACAATAATCAAAATTCATCACAACGAGAACCAGATGCGATATTGACAAAATAAAGATATAAAATTGACGAACTATGTCAAGCGGGGTAGTGTCGAATAGGTATTCAAAAATTATTTTTAGGTTCGCTTCATAATTTTTCATTTTAAGCAACAGTTTAGGATAGGTATAAAACGATTTAAAGTTTTTTAAAGAACCATTCTTGCTAATTTATTGGACCGTTTCCCATGTACACACTGGCTTCACCCACCGGTGGGTACAGCATCAAGTCTGGAATTTTAAACATATCGATGAACATTGTCAATATACCTAGTTAAAATTAAAAATAACATGACAAGTCAATTGTAACTCCCTCAAAGAAATTTCATTATTGCGAATTTTACCTTCTTATAATCCTAATAAAGAAGTTAATGAATCCTAAAAAGTGTAAAACAAAAAAATGTTTAAAAAAACCCGTACAACAAACTAAAAAGAAAAAAAACAAGCCAAGTTGTTTAGCAGTCGAGACCCATTCTTCAACCAATCAATTCTTCCCAAAGAGCCCTGTAAAATCAATAAAAAATATAGCACCAGTAGCAATTCATGTTAACAGTGAGTGTTCCTTATTTCTGGATGTTAAATATTTATTTAGTAAATCGCTTTCTTCGTTTTACTGTATGAGGTTGACTAGAGATGTTAATTAATTACAAACTCTATATTTTATTAGCTATGTAGCATCGAATTTAGCCTTTAAACTCACGTCAACCAGCTTTTAAACAAAGAAGTTTAGCTTGACTCTCGTATTAATTTCACTTGTCGTTTCAGCAAGTTTAGAAACATAATTATATGATTAAGAAATTACGCTGAAGTTACGTGACGCGGGGAAGAGCACAGTGAGAGTCATATCCAAGACTTTTAATATAAGGTGAATGTACTTTTGTGAGTAGGGAGTAGGGATTATGTTGACAATATTCCAGTCACGTAGTTACGCTGTACTTACAGACCTCAATAAGGGCCACAGAAAATTCACTGCGTGAAATAGACATTTATTAAAGCATCATAATCAATATTTTTTCAGTAGTTGTTTATGGAATCTTGTGATGAAATTAAAATAGCCTGATGAGTGGAAAAACACATTGATAATATTCTTTATTTTTTATTCTTCATTCATTGCAAAACACATGTCATGGCAACGAGATAACAGCGGTTTATTGAACAGTTTTAATATCAAATTTTATAAAATATAGGGCTGTATTCATTAAATAGGACGTCATTTTCTCATTTTTCGCTCATAAAACATCCGGCGGGGTTTCGCGGCGTTGCCGGCGAGCGATAAATATTTAAGCTCCACATTTCTTTGCGAGCAAGCATATCCTCGTAGACGAGACTTTTGTAGTATAGGCATGTTTACACAAGGAATATCGTGCCCTACTTAAAATATAAAATAGGTAGAAGTAAAAACCTTGGTTATGTATTTCTTCAATGAAGGGTGTTGAGATCGGGCAGTACAATGTCTTTGCATTTTGGATGAGAATTTGTTGTTGTATTGTTCAGTACCCTAGACAAAAGATCTCGTCAACGCAACGGTAATGAAATCAACTGAACCATTTTTTTACGCCACTAGCCAAAAATAGAAAATAGATGAATAGAAAATAGCCAGGAATCTTCTTACTATATTTCTTGGTTTATTCTAGAAGGGTGGAGGCAAGGCAGGCATGCATAAAACCCTATAATCCTATCTCCATAGTCAGGTTATCTACTATCGTGATTAAAGCAATCTAGCGGCATAGCTTCATCCTTATTATCGATTTCTCGATTACGACAAGTATTCCATGTTTTTTGTTGATCATTATTTTGATTCAATGATCTTTCTTCCTCAACGGTATTAGCGATGCAACACAGTGTCTACCTTATCAACAATTTAACCAGCTATTATGCGGGCTATGCCACTAATCCAATGAATAACTACATTGCGGTTTCAATCTAGTACTGAATTACTCTATAAGCTAAAGGATATACATATTAATTCACTGTTAATTGAAACTAAATAAGTAATGAAGTATTTTTGAAGTGAAACTTCTTTAGAATCGTTAGTGATTTCAAACCGGAAGCAACGGAAAAACGACAGGTAAGATAATGTAACCGCTAATTTCGACTTTGAATTTAACTTCTCCGTAGCTCAATGGTCAGGACGTAGATAAACAATACCTGATGCGCAGGTTCACATATCTCAGTATTTATTTTTTTTAGTTTTATTTTTATACTGTTTTTAAATACTTTCAAATGCTCTTTTAAATATTTTCAAAGAATTTATCAACAAAAAATAAGAATTTCATTTTCGTTGTTTAATATCTGTCGATCGACCGACCGATTATACAGACAGTAAAAATGCTAAGTTGTATTCATAGATGGCGCGAGGAACAAGGTAGAAGATTCGATTTATTGCTTTTTCATCTCATTATCTTGAAACCAAAATTTTGGAAAGTTTCACTTCTACCACGTGTGAATTGCACACATTTTCTTTTTTTCATATGCAGATTCATGTTACATAATGAAATGCAAAAAGCTATATTAATAAAATGAACTATTTACTACTAGTTCATAGTTCACAAACCGCTGTTTGTCTAATTTTAGGGCTAGGGTTCATTCTTAATTCCTTAGACCTTGTAACATGAAATCCACTTCTTTTGCACAAGGATAATGGCCTTTTTTCGTGATGATAGCAAACAATGAAAGTAGATACTTTTGGTTCGAGCGTATAACCAATGAATTTATTAACTATAATTACTTATATTAGGTTCAGGATTTTACTGAAATAAAAGTACGTGTTACCGATTTGAAGGCAAATTTAATACTTGTTTAAGATACATGGTGGTCTCATGCGGTGGGCCGAGCACATCGCTGAGCCGTCACATTTAGTTCTTAGAAGTAAACTATGCTAATGCTGTACCAGCAGTAGGAGAGAGAGGGCTATTCATAACTCCTCCGACCCTAAGAGGGAAATTATCGGAAGGGTCGGGTGAAGAATCATTCCGATAATTTTTCTTAAACACTAAACATTTAGGCGATTTTAGCCAAATTATATAACTCAAAAATACAATAAAACTGGAAATTATTAAAGTAAAAGTAACGTATCCTAAAATTTCACTGAAGCTAAAGTTCTTTCGGTTACTCAAAACACTTTCTATCACTTCACTATTTTTTAATGAAAAGGCCATGTATTTCACTTCATCTAAACTAATTCCCTTCATGTTCACTACACTTCCTCGGTATTGTGTGGTATTGTTCATGCGCAACTGGGGCAAGGTGACAATAGGAATTCTTTCCACTACTTCAGATTCTACAAATATACGATGACGAAGGTGAATTCCATTGATTTGCAAGTCACAAGGCTCTTCCATGGTTAACAAGTAAGTGCCAAATACAAGTTGGTTACTGATATCTTCGCCACATTGCTTGGTTAGGGTTGTTTTTAGTCTACTATACAGGAGCCAGCTATCAGCATTGACTTCCTGAGCTCTGACCTCCTCGATTTGAATTTCTCGTTGTTCACAGGAAGTATGATCTCGGTCGAATTTCATCAGCTGCTCTACACAGGTAAGTTCGTAGTATAAGGCTTGATTGTCTACAGTGCATAGATGCTGATCGCCAGTAGACAATGGACGACAGGGTTTTATAAGCGGTAAGTATTTAAGTCCTTTCGCCAGAAGGTAAGGATATTTAGGAATTATAGCTAAGGTTTTATTTTCAGATTCGTGGAAAATTGGTAAGGAATATATCTTAAAATAATTATAGGACTTCTTATCGGTAAGTGGAACTTCCATTACAAATGTTATCTGGTTATTTTTTATAAAAGATTTTACACAAATAGTTTCCTCAATTTTTAATAAATTTTCTTCAAATGGTGGATACACCAAAGTTCCATGGTCAGAAATCAAATTTAGATGATACAATAGTTCTGTTGAATTGACAATTGATTGATGTAATATTGAGATTTTGCTTAAGGCTAATGCTGTTTCAATTTCACTTAGCCTTGCAAAGATAGTGCGAAAGCTACTCGTGAACACCGAAAATAATCCTGTGACATAAGTTAAAAAAATCCAATTGTTTTGCTTACTGCTTAAATCTTTCAGTAGCCCTTCTATCTTTGTTAGGCGATTGTGAAGATTTACAGTATTCTGACTTATTGTTTCAGTTACATTAATAAAACTATCAAACATTTTGGAGACTCTTGTTAATTTTTTTGAAATAATAATTTGATTATGGCTTAGCTCGGAAATAAGTTTTTCATATCTAATTGCGTCGTCATGATCTAGATTACCTGTTATTAATTTTATAACAGAACCCAATGGATTTATTAGTCCTCTTTTAGAACGTTTCTGTGGAACAAGTTGTCGGTATTTCTCAATGGTGATATCGCGTATAAATTCCGTATGCATTTTCATATCTGTAAATTCCTGAGAATATGATGCATTCCAATCAATAAGTTTACAAAATTGTTCGTAGTTAGTGGATACGCGATTTAAATCGTTATAAATCTGTTCTAGACTTACGACCTTAACTATAGTCCAGTGACCAGTTTGAATATGTGCTTGCCCTTCGTTGACCGGGAATATTCCGGGATTTCCTTCAAGATTTTGCAGATGGAGGCCCAGCGTGGGTACTGCTAGCAGTAGGACGCCACACCACCTGTGGAGGGCGTTTGACATTTTTTATAGGTGTCTTAGAGATTCTCTCCCCAATTTGTATGGGTAAAACATTTCTTTTAGCCTGACCTACAACCTTTGCCTTTACGTATCTTGGTTTATCTTTACTTTTACGCTTGTTAACGTCTTTCGCAAAAATAGTTTCGCCTTCAGTAAATTTAACAACTTCACCATCTTTCCTTTTCCTATGCTTTTCCTTTAACGCTACCATCTTATCTGCAAGATGCCTATACATAACCTTGATTCGTTTCGCATGATCTTTAATAATTTTCTGGAAATATTGTTTTTCTAACTCTATACTATACGCATTGTTTGCATCAGTATGTCCAAAAACAACTTCGAATGGGGTAAGTTCAGTAACAGAGTGAATCGTATGATTATAAGCCATAACCGAATACGTCATTGTGGATGCCGCATCGGTACATCGTTTTTCGTAATTTGCCAATCGGTAAATTTCAATTAATGTAGAGTGAAATCGCTCTATCAAACCCATAGAATTGGGGTTGTTAGGAGTGCCAATGTGAAGTTCTACTTTATGTAAGCTTAAAAATTCTTTCATTAATTCATTATTGAACTCAGTACCTGGGTCTGAACTTATCTTCCTAGGAATGCCATAATAAGAAAAATATTTCATTAAAGCACGGACAACTTCTGGAGTAGATTTGTTAGAAATTTCAATAGCCTGCCCTAATTTGCTAAACGCGTCTACAAGGGTTAGATAAGTTTTACCTTCAATACTAAAAAGATCTATAAATATTTCCTGAAACGGAGCATTTTGAGTTTGTGTCAGCTGTAACACAGGTTTAATGGGTCGTCGATCGTACTTCATTTTCCGGCATGCCTCGCAACCATTTATAATTGCTGTTACTGTTTCCTGCATCTTATCCCAATAATATGTCCTACGAAGCCTAACTAATGTCTCTTTAATGCCACGATGGCATGTCTTTCCTTCATGATGTTTAAGTATTATATCTCTCTGTTCTCCTTCATCTTTAACATATATCACTCGGTCTGTGCACTCATAAAAATTAATACCTTCTGTAAAATTTTGAATAATTACATTACTGAATAATCTACGATGTTCCTTATCCTCAAAGTAAATGAAATATTTAATTTTTGGTTTAATGTATTGTTTTAAAAAAAAAATAACTAACTCTGCGTTATCTGTTGGAAGGAAAACTTCTAGTACCTTTTGTTTTTCACTAGAGATATCCTTAACTTTAATTTCATTTTTGAGCCATGAGAACACTAAAATTTGATTAGGCTTAGTGTCTATAGCTTCGTGTAAAATCGGTATCCCTGTGGATTCATTTAAAGCTGAATGCACCGTATACGATTTACTAGATTCGGGTAAAATTGAATCATTAAACTCTACACTACTAGCTGTTTCGGTCCGACTTAGGTCTGATATAGTTATTGTCGATGAGTCACTGCGTTCTAATACTTCGTTAGATTTAGATCTTTCCGTAACTACGCTATTTTTCTGATATTCGTCAACATTAACTATAAGAGATTGATTATCGTTATCTGTACCTAAGGCATTAATTTTAATTCTGGAAAAGGCATCAGCGTTGGTGTTCTGTTTTCCTTTTTTGTAAATTAATTCAAAGTCATAGTCTTGTAAGCGGAGTCTCCAGCGAGTAAGTTTACTACTAGGGTCTTTTAGGGATCGAAGCCATACCAAGGGTCGATGATCAGTGTATATGAAAAATTTCCTGCCATACAAGTATGGTCTGAAATGTTTCACCGCCCATATTATAGCGAGCAATTCACGTTCGATTGTACTATAACGTGATTCAGTATCGCTAAGGGTACGACTGGCGTACGCAATGGGTTTATCACTGCCAATTACTCCTTGTGACAGAACTGCACCTAAAGCAACGTTGGACGCGTCAGTCGTAAGTATAAACGGTTTGTCATAGTCGGGGTATTGTAAAAGAGGGGCATGTGTCAAAAGTTCCTTACATTTGTCAAATGCGTCTTTATATTTTTGGTCAATTATAATTTTGTTACGCTTTTTTAAACAGGATGTCAATGGTTGGGTAATTTTTGCAAAGTCTTTAATAAAACGTCGGTAATAGCCTACTAGTCCGAGGAAACTCTTAATTTCGGTCGTCGTAGTTGGTAAAGGGTAGTTAAGTACAGCCGAGATTTTATCATCATTAGGTTTAAGTCCTTCTTTAGTAATTTTATGTCCAAGGTAAAGTACTTCTTTGCGCAAAAACTCTGACTTGTCAAGTTGAATTTTCATGTTAGTGGCTCTTAGTCTGTCAAAAACGGTTCTTAAATTATGTATCATATCATCAAGGCTGCTTCCATAAACTATAATGTCGTCTAAATATACCATGCAATGCAATCCTTGTAATCCACGCAAAATGTTATCCATTGTCCTCTGGAATGTTGCTGGGGCAGTTTTTAGCCCAAACGGCATTCTGAGAAATTCAAAATGTCCATTTTGGGTGGAAAAAGCTGTTTTCTGTCTGTCATTTTCATCTAACTCGATTTGGTGGTATCCGCTTGCTAAATCAAGCGTAGTGTAGTAAGTACTTTTCCCTAATTTGTCAAAGAGGTCATGAATATTCGGTAGTGGGTATTTGTCATCTATATATAGTAATTTCATTAAGTCTTCTGAAGTCAATAACCATCCTATATTTTCTTTCACCGGATGCGTCCATCTTTTTAGGCACCAGGTGGACCGGCGCATTCCAAGGGGAATGTGACTCTTGAATAACATTGTCGCTTAATAATTTGTCAACTTGTCTGTTAATTTCGTCTTGGACAAACGGAGCCTGTCTATATGGCTTCACATATATAGGGTCTTCGTTTTTAGTTCGAATGTGATGTTTTACAGAATTAGTAAATGTCAAGGGAATTTTGTCACAGTAAAATATGTCCTTGTATTCTTTACAGAGTCTATAAACCTTTTCACGTTCTTCTTCATTCGTATGGTCAAGTCTAAGTTTACTTAAATTGTCTTCAAGTAGTTTGTCGGTCTCAAAGTCAGTTAAGTTATTAATAAAATTAACATTAATATTATTATCTTCATATCGAGTTACCTGAAATGGATGATTTATATTAAGTCGTTTAGGACTATCTGAACAATTTTGAATTACTGTATATGCGTATCCATTTACACAGTTGACTATAGCGCTAGGCATACGCATACCATTCTCAAATTCATGGAAGTCAAGTATAGCATCGCCCGAATGCTGATCGACAGGTAATTTAACGCGTTGTTCTGTGCGTGAAGGTATGTCAATTATATAATTTAAGTTATTATTAATTAAAGGAATACAAGTAGTGCTAGTTGTAATTATTTTATTTTTTAAATCAATTACTGCGTCTAATTGTTGCAAAAGATCGTTACCAATAACTCCGTCATATCGTGCATCAACGTCATAGATATAAAATTTATGCCATGAGTCAGTCGCGAAAGAAGGCAAAAGAGGTATTTCTATTACCTTATCATGCACGCTAGAAGCATGGGTGCTCACAACTACAAAATTTTCATTTCTAATATATTCACTGAAATATTCAAAAGCTTTTCGAGGACTTATGAATGATCTCATACTACCAGTGTCAATCATCATTTTTGCGTCTATTTCTTCTAAATAAATGTAGGGAAGCTTTAAATTGGGATCACAATTTATTTCTAAGACTTCTTTTCCTTGATCGAGGCCTTTTCCTGAAAATCCTGATTATAATTTGTCGATTCTAAATCATTATTAGGTATGTTAAAATTTTCCATATCATTTAAGTCGTTCGAGTCGTCATAGTCACATCTTTTAATATTATAAGTCTCGTCATAATATTCAAACTCGTACGGGTTGTATTCATAGTCGTGCGGATTATATTCATAGTCACAATCGTTCATATTAAGTTCATTTAATGAAAAACCTTGTTGAGGCTTAAACGGGGCTGTTCTCATCGATACATCTTGAGATTTTAGTGCTGAAGGGACATTCGATTGATTTTGTTGCAACGGTTTGTAACCGAATTGTTGCGGAAATTTATATCCGAACTGTAAGGGTGGCCTATAGCCAAACTGAGGCGGCTTATAACCAACCGGTTGAGGTGGTCTATAACCAAATTGTTGTGGTGGTTTATAACCAAACTGTTGCGGTGGTCTATAACCAAACTGTTGTTGTGGTCTATAACCAAACGGTTGCAATGGTAAACTTGTTTGAGGACGATATCCGAATACAGGCTTGGGCACTTGGCCTTGACCCATCAATTGAGGTACCCATTTTTGAGTATTATGGGAATAATTAGAATTAAATTTAGAATGAAAAGGTAACAAGGGTTTGTTCCCATTTAGATGGTTTGCCGATGACCTTGAACTTGTTCCCGAAATTTGGTTACAACCATGTAAGCGATTACGCGTATTATATTGTTCTAAGAAATTAACTTCCTCAAGGACAATACTTAAGGCTTCTTCTAGAGTTGAGGGCGATTTGAGCCTAACGATACGCACCATATTTTCAGGTAAGTTATATAAAAATACACTTAAAGCCGTGTTGTCGTAAATCACCAATTTAGCGCGTTTTAACTCCTCACTATCGATGGTATTCACTTTTGACATTAATAATGAACGAACACCTTGAATTCTGTTACAAAAGTCTAAATAGCTTTCACCCGATTTAATTTTTAAAGATTCTAATTCGATATTAATACACGCTTCACTACGCGGATCTCCAAAATGTTGAATCAACAATTTTTTTAACGCGGACCACGTAACAATATCATCGCGTTCTGATAAAAGTGCAGCTGCATCCTCTCTTAGTCTACTCGTTATAACATTAAAAACATAAAGATCTTGTTCAACACTTCCTTTAAACCGATCAATCAAATATTGGCATTTTCGCAAATAAAGGTTTAAGTGTCTTTTATCACCATTAAATACCGGAATTAATTCAACAATTTCTTTTGGAACTTGTTCGAGTCTCGTAGTAGTCATTATTAATAGAGTAGTAGAATATTTAGAGGCAGCAACTCACTTTAGTTAAAATCCTATTAAATTTTACACACACACACAAATATTAAACAATAAAATGCACAATTAAAATCACCAAAAACACAATGATAATTTCTTATTCACCATAAAAAAAAATTAAAAATTCACCATAAAACACAAAAGAACAATGCCCAACTGCCATACATCGTTTTATTTCATTTTCAACTTTAGCGTCTTAAAATGAAAAAAATACTAAAAATCGTCGCTTTAATTTCTGAGCTTAGATATATAATCATTTTCAGCAGATACACCCCAGAACCAAAGTATTTTGAGATTGAATTCTTATAACCATTGAGTCATAGAGTAGGGGAGAACGTAATTTTTACCATTATTTTTTATTCTGACTTTTTTTTGATTGACAACCGGAAATGGAAATTTGACATCATTACATTTGTTACCAACATTTATAACGAAATTCTGTATGTAATATTGGCCAGAAGTCTCCTTAAATCTTGCTTGATACAAACTATGTATCGAAGTGAGTGCCCGAATGAAAATGGACATTGTTGACATAATTGTTATTATAGTCAATTCATCACTTATTAATGAAATTATTTTACGCTGGGTAGTACGGGCACAGGTATTAATTTTAAAATACGTAAAAAAATAAATGAATTGCTTCGGTATAACTGACGTTTTAAGACGCTACAAAAAATAAAAAATAATTTTTGGGCATTGTTCTTTGTAAAAGTTGTAAAAGTTTAATATTACGAAATATATCGCAAAAAGAAAAATGATGATATTAGTCTATAAAAATAATAATCATTGAATTTTAAATGATTTTCTATATATTACTTCAATTAAATTACAATATTCAATATTAAAATGCAAAATCTCTGACAGTTAACTACGCTATGTCTGCTTCTAAAAATAGAATTCCAAGAATAAGATAAGCCCATATAATTTCATAGAGACCTATCTGACTTTAAATTAAAAAGAATGTTATATGAGCAAGTTTCGATCTCAAATATAACAATTAAAATTAAAATATTATGGTTTGAAACATAGGAGGATTTAAGGAAAAGGACTGGCGAAAAGTTCTACTCACCAACCGCTTACGACCCCCATACTCGATGATTTTCACCAAAAGAAATTTATTTGGTTCGAAGGATTTTCTCTGCTCTCGTAGACACTCACTTTTCTTGACGAATTTTGACGTCTTGAAAATGCGCAATTTACGATTTTATTCGAGAAAATCCTACCGGCTGCGCCACTTTTGGTTCGAGCGTATAACCAATGAATTTATTAACTATAATTACTTATATTAGGTTCAGGATTTTACTGAAATAAAAGTACGTGTTACCGATTTGAAGGCAAATTTAATACTTGTTTAAGATACATGGTGGTCTCATGCGGTGGGCCGAGCACATCGCTGAGCCGTCACATTTAGTTCTTAGAAGTAAACTATGCTAATGCTGTACCAGCAGTAGGAGAGAGAGGGCTATTCATAACTAGATACAATGTATTACAAAATACCATGATAATCAGAACTCGTAGCAGTCGTAGCGCCTCTACGAAAAACGAATCAGTTTCACAAACACGTAGCAGTCGTAGCCCCATTTACGAAAAACGAATCAGTTTCACATCTCAGCCGTTGGTAGGTTAATTTTTTGTTGTGTTGTTTATAACATAGATTCAATTATGTTTTGCGTCATCTTCATATTTGTTTTTTATTTTGTAGCTCATTTTTATAAAAGCTGCGAGCTATAATAGCCGTGCTCAAGCTTGGCTGAATTCGGAACTTTTATAATTAATTATAAGTGTGTACAAAATTGTGATAGCGAGGATAATTTATTATGCAATAAACGATATAGTCATTAAAATTTGAGGCCTAAATATTTTTTCCTATAGGTAAATATGTCGTGGTCTTATAAAAACCTACCCCATCCATTACACGTTTAACCTTTTTCATTACAGGAATGGTTCTGTCACGGGCAATATTAAACATTGAAAACATATTTAAGGAGATTGCAGGTAGCATGGACCTTTATTTATATGTACGCCTAGCTCCAGGCTATCGGGTAACCCAATTTAGTAAATACAAACGCCTAAAAACCCTGTCGGGAAATGTTCGTTATGCAACATTTTCCGCTTTTAAAAGCAAATAACGTGTGGTGGCCACGTGAAATATTTATTGCATTTAGTAAGAATATGGAGGTTAATTTGCGTCAGCGTACATTTTAATTTCAATAATTACTCAAAGTTTACAGGCTAAAAAGGTTTAATTTGGCTTAATTATGATTTAAAACGTAAATAATGTTCATCAGCGTATATAATTACGACACGTACTACATTGTTCACGAAGAATGATTATACTGTACTCAGTCATTTATTTGGCCTTGTTTACCGAGGAACACGGAAAGCAGTGTAATCTTTTGAATAAAACATTGTCTATAAGAAATTGGGAGCAAATTGAAGCTTCTCGTAGCTGTGGGGGGTTCTATGTGTGGAACACATTTAAATGTCATAATTTTGTTATCTTTAAACATTCTTTAAAAGAAAACATAACGTACACAATATATTGTATTTATTTACAAACCACGGTGGCAGGTTAGGTACATTTTGTATGCTTCAAATATTTTTTAAATGACTTTTGTATGTTTTGCAAGTGTCAATTTGTGGTGTATCTGTACCTGATGCTTTCAAACATCATGCTATTATGTAGTATCTACCTAAAACAAAGTTATCGACGATGATCCCATTGTATTATTCTGTTCTAGGTTATATTATTCAGTTCTATCCTAATTGATTCGACAGTAAAATCTAATCAGATAACTGTTAACTTGTTTTATTAATATTAAATATTCACCAGTCTACTCTTCAATATTTGAAACCGTTCCATTACAATTATTAAGCAAAGGTTTACACTTAAATTTTAAAGTCAACGGTTCACCGAAACACAATCACAGAGGTGCGATAGCGCTTGAAAGTCTGGCCGCGCTCCAAACCGGCCCTGAAGAAAGACGAAAGAGTGGTCAGAACATGGTTTTACCGTCACTTTACAAACGGACAAAGTTTTCAGTTTTTGAGATATTTTAGTTTCATCTATCGCATTGAAACCATATTTATGGATATTTTACTGAGAAAAGTTTTCTATTAAATTCGTAGGCGGAAATATTATGTTTACATTGTACTCATACAAACTTTTACCCCTTGTTTAGGGTTCCGAAGAAAAATCGGAACCCTTATAGTTTCGTCATGTTCGTCCGTCCGTCTGTCCATCTGTCCGTCTGTCCGTCTGTCCGTCTGTCTATCTGTCCATCTGTCCATCTGTCCATCTGTCCATCTGTCCATCTGTCCATCTGTCCATCTGTCCATCTGCCCGTCCGTCCGTCCGTCCCTCTGTCCGAAGCAAAGCGCCAAGTCTCTTAGTGCTAGAAAGCTATAATTTGGCATTTGGCACATTTATAAAAAAACAGAATCGTGGAATGAAATATTGAAAAATATTTTTTTCAGGGTACCTCACCTCCCCTACAGGTAACGTCACTATAGGTAACTATCACGGCTATGTTAACATAAGTAGTTAACATAGCCGTGACGAGTAATAGTCGGTAAACTTACCACTTCGGAACCCTATATTGCGCGTGGCCTGACAGGCAGTTGCCCGGTTTTTACTATATAAACAATTTAATACAATGTTTCATGCATCTATGTTCACTGGTTTTTGGTGTGCTGTATGATGGATAATTATTGAACCAATAAAATTCAGAAAATTTTGTAATATCATGATCGGATGATCATTATGAAAATGTATTTACCAAAATAATCATTGAAGCTTACTGGACTGTAGACCATCTATTCAAAATATACACGTATAAAGAATTATTTATTTATTTATTTTTATTTATTTATTTATAGGACACCCAACACAGATAACACAGGAATTACAGCTATAAGTACAATTGCTAATTGATCTTAAAATTAGTGTATCCATAATTATAGGGTGCCACAGCGTGCACAATTTTGCAGCTAGACAACGTATAACTAAATGTACTTATGTGAGTATATACATATAATGACAAAGTTAATGACAATCATATATATTTTATGAAGTGAACTTAGTATAATATATATATATATATATATATATATATATATATATACTAGCAGTTGCCCGCAGCTTCGCACGCGGAAATTATACTTATCATATTTGTAATTTTATACCGCTTACAGAAGAAACTTAATAACAGGTTAATTTATATTGAATTTAGGAATTTAAAAAGTAAAACCTACGATACAATCACAAATCATTCCTCCGGGAGCGGGTTTTGAAAAATAAACAATATTCACATTACTTAATTTGTTTTTTCTTTTTCGTGAAAAATTCGAAAACATGTATTTCATCAATTAAAGGAGAAACGTTTGTTGCAAATTTAAAGCAAATTGTTGATATTTTAAAAATAATCCATACAAAGTTTCATGTTGGTTCCGTTAAATCTTTTAATTTTTTTGGATGAAAAGTTTTCTAAAACATGACCAAAAGTATAAGAAACATCGAGCACATATAAGAAATAACTCAACAAATTTAAGTCGAAATCAGTTCAAGGGTTTTGATGTGATCCAGACAGACAAACAGACAGACAGACAGACAATAATTTTAAAAACAAATTTTTGGTGCTCTAACACGTTATTGAAGTGTTATTTATTGATTATAAATTTCAATATTAATCCTCTCCCTCTTTCTCTCTTCCTCTTCCACTCCCAGTCAGAGGGACTGGGCTTCCTGTCTCTTTCCCTCTCCCGCACCCAATCCCTCGCCCGCTTCCTGTCCCGCTTCCTCTCCCTCTCCAGTTCTCTGTCCCTCTCCCTCTCCCGCTCTCGGTCCCTCTCCGCTTCCTGTTCCTTTCCATCTCCCGCTCCCGTTCCCTCTCCCGCTTCCTGTTCCTCTCCCTCTCGCGCTCCCTCTCCCTGTCCCTCTAGCGCTCTCGGTCCCTCTCCCGCTTCATGTCCATCTCCCTCTCCCGCTCCCTGTCCCTCTCCCTCTAACGCTCCCGGTCCCTCTGCCACTTCCTGTCCCTCTCCCTCTCCCTCTCCCGGTCTCTCTCCAGCTTCCTGTCCCTCTGCCCTCCCATCCGTAAATTCCCCTATGCAAAATTTTTCTTTCTCACTATAAGCTTACATATTAATTTTCATAATGACGAAGTTCCTGAAAAACTTGTAACCCCTTTATTTACCTCTTAGGGGATGAAATTCCAAAAAAAACCTGTTACAATTTTTTTTTCTTAATTATAAGCTTACAATATATCAAGTTTTACATTACTTCAGTGTTCAAAAATGACGAAGTTTCTTAAATATTTACATCCCCTTAGTTTTGCCCCATAGGGGATGAATTTCGAGAAAACCATGACAGTTATTTTTTATGTCTAACTATAAGCTTATATACAAATTTTCATCCTTCTTACTTCAAAACTGACGAAGTTGCCATACTATGTTACATCGATTAAATTAACCCTTTAAGGGATGATTTTCCAAAAAAAATGTGGTAAAGTTAACTTTTGTTTATTAATATAAACTTACATACAAATTTTCATATTTATACCTCGAAAACTGGCGAAGCTGATTTGTGTGTAGTTGACTACCAACCCCTATTTTTAGGGGATCAATTTCGAGAAAACCGTGATATAATTATTTTTTGTGTCTAACTGTAGGCTTAAATACAAATTTTCACCCTTCTTACTTCAAAACTGACGAAGTTCCCATACTAATTTGCGCCGCCTTAATTAACACTTTAGGGGATGATTTTCCAAAAAAACGTAATACTTCAAAATTTAGTTTCTAATTGTGAGCCTATAAGTAAATTTTCATGTTTTTAACTTCAAAAATGACGAAGTTGAGTACTGACTGTTGTCCTCTAAATTAACCCTTTAAGGGATGATTTTCCAAAAAAATGTACTAAACTTAATTTTTGTTTATTACTATAAACTTACATAAAAAAATTCATACTTATAACTCTAAAACTGACGAAGTTGGTTTGTATGAAAATGACTTCGGACCCCTATTTTTGCTAGTTAGGGGATGAATTTCCAAAAATCCGTTCTTAGCTGACGTCTCCTTAGCATAAACTATCTCCCTGCCAAATTTCATCATAATCAGTTCGGTAGTTTCTGAGATTTTTTGTTTAATCAGTGGTGTGTCTCTTTTCAATTTTATATATATAGATAACATTTATTAAAGAAGATATTATATTTAGAACATATAAAATAAGATTTGGTTAGCTTGTAAATATATTTTTAAGAAATTAGCTCCGTTCTTACATTAAAAGTAGTAAGTAATATATGACTTAAAAATTCTGTGAGTTTCCAGAGGCTTATCAAGCTCGTTGACGCCTGGATCGAATCCAATTTGTGCAGACGTTGACGTAGATTAATTTCATTGAGCTTCATGTACTTTTTGTGGCTAGACAACAAATTGTCTTCGAAACGATTTTCCTGCCGGGAGCTGTAATATTATAATCATAGGCAGATTATGTTATTTTTTAAACCAGTTTCAACGATTCAAGCAAGATATGATATTGGAAGTGTTGTGATTTTACAAATTACAATGATCCTTTTTAGCCTTGCCATAAAGTTTATATATTTTTTGTAATTCATATAAATCATTGTTTTATATATAAAACATTTATTATAAAACTTGACGTGATATACTAAAAATTATTGTATGGTATTTGAATGCATAATTATAAATATTGGTAGGTACCTCCGTATAATCACATAACATTCGATGTATATTATACTAGCTATGCCTCGCGGTTTCACCCGCGTTAATTTGTGGAAAAAACTAACTACTAAAATATATGATGTTATATAACATATAGCCTTCCTCGATAAACGGACTATCAAACACAAAAATAATTTTCAATTCGAATCAGTAGTTCTTGAGATTAACGCGTTCAACCAGCTTCATAATATTAGTATAGATTTATAATTATATAATACTTAATTAATTATATCCCACTTGAGCCGGTCTCAACTCATTTCTCAGTTGTGACCCTCTTTTATACGTATAATATCATTGGCTGTGATGTAGATATTTCCACTGTACTGTTACTACTGTACTTATACTGTTCTACTATATTATATTCTAGTATATTCTAGTATGCAATAAATACCTAAAGCCTACTCGTATGATAAATACCTATATTAATATTATTATGTTTTGTCATGTCAAATCTATTCTAAAACTGATTTTAATAGCTGTCGGATGATAAATTAAACACAAAAATGTGGTGTGGATGTGTCATGGATACGGCCGTGTGTTGTACATGAATACGTTTATGTAACGGGTTATATTTTTTAAATAAAATATTTTTAAGCTAATTTTGTATATACAATCGATAGATTTTGACGACAGCTGACGGTTAAAACTTAAACGAACATCGTAGCTTATATTAAAAGTTATACTAATTGCAAATCTCGATACGTAGCAAAATAACCTCAAAATGGCTACCGCGCGCGATGAGTCACTGTCCTCGTTTATCGTGAAAAATTCTTTGATTCTTTAGCTATCCATTGGTATAATTTAATTTTTAATGTAGAGAATAGATTCGAAACTACAACGCCAAACTGTATCCCCCAATTTTGTTATCATTAGGTTTTTTGAATTGCCCTTTATGGTAGCAAAAAAGACGTATTCACGTCAAAAAGCTACACGGCAACAAATTGCTTTTACAATGCCAATATACCTACGTTGAATAAAGGTTAAAAGTAAAAGTATTACGAAAATAAATTCTTAAAATAACACAAAAGATCTTGTTCATAGTGACGTAACAAATAGTTGTACGTTTTTCACAAAAATTTTATTCAATTCTATTCCGTGTTAAACGGATATTCTCAACGGATATTCTCTTGCAGCCGTCTGCCAGCCAGCGCCAGCCGCCTGCCGCGTCGTCCGTGACGATCCGGTCGGAGTCGATTGATTTCAAATTCAATCATGTCAGGGAATCAGATTACGTGAAAACGCTTTTCCGGCAAATAGTTATTGCCCAGGTCGAGAAACATAATGTTTTATATTTCTTACAGCGTTTAGTTATTATCGTAAAGAGAATGATTGAAACAATAATAATAATACGTGGCCTCATGGCGTCTATTATATACGTAGGAATTATATTATTTTTCGGGTACTTACGATATGGATGAGATGGCGCTCACGGATCCACAACTGGGTTGATACATATGCTTAGTCTTATGTGTGTATATATTGTATGTCGTCATATTATGTAGTGTGGTTTTACGTAGATATATTGACAGATTTGCACAGATTGCGATTGTGATAACAACCATACTTTTGTAATAGATACCTATTTTACTGTAGGTAAGTAGATACTCGCAAAAAGTTGTATACGTAGTAGGTAGTTTCCGTCATGTTACGAGTATTTGATCATTAATGTACCCAATTACCTAAAATAATTTACTGCTTCTCTCTAATCTGATTGCGTGAATTAATGGCGATTCGATTGTTATGAGAAATTCAGCTACCGATCATTTGGGACTAAGTTTAGGGACATCTGTCTAATGACAATAAGCGGGACTGAAGACGACTGAAGTAAGGTCGACCTTTGCGGCGAAACCTTTCTACCACGCTCAAGGTCTCATAAATCATGCGATAGATTACTTTACGAACACATTTGTCACAGCCTTTTCCCAATGTACCTTCTCGTTCTCACCTAGTAAGTAACATAGTTTGTTCCATTATGATGATTGCGTTTCGTGACAAAATAAATGACGTTTCAATGCGTCTATTCTAACAAGAAATGTTAAGAGCTCCAGAACCGTAACACAGTGCGATACTTCTGAACCGAGACCTTTCGTAAAATTTCGGAACAGGATGGACTCTGCCCGGCAAAGCTTAAATGAGACGTCATTATAACATCGACACCGGAAATTTCAATTGTCGTAAAGGGCATTTTGCCGAATATGAGTTATACTCAGATTAAAGAGCAATCTTTAATCTGAGGAGTTATACCTATACATATGTTATCGGCAATCTGTATATTTGTGGTATTCTATACAATCCCTAAGCAATGTATATAATACCTGGGTCGTTTTGCCAATATATGAAATGATATGAATTTCTCCATTACATACGTTAACTAGGTAATGTATAGTTTTGCCAAGGATTGTATAGAATAACTGCAGGTCCACCTGCAATGTATGAAGTTAACAGTTTTGGTCAACGTTACCTTATTATCCATCTACCTATATGTACGAGCTACTACATCGTACAAGGATCGAAGACAATGCCCGCGGCAAAAAATGCAATTAGGCAATATGCACATACTCAGCGCACCTCATAACAATAACGTTTTTAATAAATTAGTGTTCAAACTGCACTCGTTGGGTTTGGTCATTTCGCCCTGCCTTACCCTTCTTCTAAAAATGTAGTACACGCTACAAATGACTGAATGAATGAATTTTCAGCGGTTCAGTGTTAGTAAAACACGAACAGTAATAAATAGAAAATTGGACAGTTATTTCAATCAGTTCAAAAGTCACCCAAGCAGTGCAGTAATTAAATCGGTGTTAAAAATGATGGAATTAGCAGTTTGATAATCAGTTTGGCAGTTCACAGTACGCGGTAACATGTTAACATTAAAGTTAGAGACAGAAATGAATCTCTCCACGTAGAGACTCCATGTAGTCTTGCCTGCCTTACCCCTAGTGTGTAGCGAGGCGGATCGCGAGCTGAGGAACAGGTGGTTTTAACGTTCACCGTAGCGGCTGAAACCGAACCCGAAGCTGCGGTGGTGCGCGTTGAAAGCATCTACGATTATTGTCGTAGCTTGCGTGGGACAGCCGGAGCCCCACAGCGCCTACGCAGGCTTACATTATACTATAGGAGTAGAGCAGACAAGACTACGTGGAGTCTCTACTCTCACTCTTGCCACACGTGACACGCACTCTTGCCAGCCGCCAACGGGCACTTTTTAGTAGAGATGTTACATGTATCAAATTATCGTTCATAATTATTACTTGGTATTGTTAATAGTCAAAAATAGTTTAATAGTGAGCTTCTGTTTATAAAATACGCAATATTCAACCGTTATTGGATTATATTATGTTTAGTATTATAATAATATAGAAATAGAAGTAATAGAATCAACACTCTAAATTATCCTGATATAATTATGTTCGTCGCGCATTTAAATTTCAATTCAGTGTTGCGTTAACCACATTTGATCTGTTGCTTGATATTTTCCCCAGATGGATGTTTCTGAGTAAGGCCAAGTGAAGGGACTGAACAAACGGAATAATTAATCTGTAATGAGGTATGTGTGCTATTCGTACTCAACTTTTTAATTAATGCAAACTTTGCAAACATTTTGTACATAAATATAGCGGAACAAGATATTACCTATTGCTTATAAAATACTAGATTTTGCCCGCGGCTTCGCCCGCGGTAGAGTGGTTTTGAAACAAAATTTTTAAGTAATTTAGTTTAACAATATATGCCCGTGGATTCGCGCGCGTGGATATTACAAATCCCGCGGGATCTCTGAACTGTTCCGGGATAAAAAGTAATCTATTAATCCAGGGTATAGGCTATCTCCGTTATAACTTTCAGCCAAATCGGTTTATCAGTTGTGGCGTGATTAAGGAACAAATATATAAACGTCCAAACGTCCAAACATCTTCACAAAATTTCACATTTATAATATTAATAGGATAATAAGAATAATAAGATATTAATGCAACTCTCCATAATATATACAAGAAGGGGTATTCTATGGTATTGGTTATTCAAGAACCTTTAATTTAATAATTCTTTTACTTTACTCCATGATGTATTTCCAGTTCTCCTAACGCTGACATCAATATTCCAAAGTACTTCAACACTCCGTGATCAATAATCATCTGTTCTACATTATTGACAATTCCTTAATTTAAATATTTAGTTTTACTTCATGACATTTCTTACATGACAGCCTCTGCATCGGACAAGTGTTGTAGAATAAAGTCCGACCCTGGACCTTCACTGGAGATTCATGGCCTCGGGCCCTCGTCGACACATAGATATTATATTATAATTGGATGTTTCAGGAGTAACTTTGCACCGGGTAGTTGAAACTTCGGTTACACCTGAGTGGTGTGAAATATTTTAATCACTTACGCTAGGATTCATGACTTTAAAGTTCATTAGTTCAAGTTTCAAACTGGAAAGTGTTTGACATTTTAAAGTAGTGTACTACTTTTCAAGATATATTGTATTGTATTCAAATCATTTTAAAAGTTTATGAGATTTTGTGGTATAGTTGCTTTACAAATGGAAGTTCTTTTTATCACATCACGCGTGTCTTTATGGATTGTCCGCAGTTTTGTCGGAGTGGCAAGTTGAATGCATAATTAACCGTGTTCGTAGGTGTATTTCAGATGGTCCAGTAAATCCCTCCGAGCGGCCTTCGCCACTGAGTTAGGTTGTTTTGTAGGTGTGTAGTGAACCGAACAATTGGTCCTCATGCAAAATGCAAACTCGAGGCCGGACCAGAGTAAACTTACTACTGTACCTGATAACAGTAGATTTTGCTTACCACTGAATAAATACATTCAAATGCACCGTGTTTTTACTATGTTTTAAAATTTAAAACAGGACCCAAATTTCTTTTTATATACGAGTACACATACGTTTTTAGTTTCACATAGTCACAAGTCACAAGCAGCAAAGAAATGGCGATCTTAAATATTTACCGCTCGGCGTGAACGCCGCATGGCAACCCGGCCAATGCTGAATGAGCGAAACGTGAGCTGAAGTATCTGGCTAATGGAACTATTTTTTCATTATTTTTCCTTTTCATGTTAAGTAATAAATAAAATAAAATTGTAATATATTTGATTAAATCAAGCCAGTTCACTAATATTAGGAGTTATTGCATCGCTCGAGTGCTTTTAGTCGGAACTCTTCATAATTCCATTCATCGAGTAAAATTTTTAACGAATTATTTTTAATGATATCGTGACACCGTATAGAGCCGTATAGTGAAATAAGATAAAATATACTTTTTACTGTTTCTAGATAATTAGGTAGTTACAATGTAATTGTCTGTGAAAATATTTGCCACATTATCTAATAAAAAATAAAAGAAAAGCGGGCCAAATCACATTGTCACGTTTAATAGATTCGCCAATAATGTTAGATATATCTTTTAGCTTGCATGAAATAAAAAAAGAAGACTTATATTTAACGTCTTTAGTAAAGTGTGTAATAGGACATGATTATTTATGAATTCAAATTCCTGACCCTGGACGCTGTGTTGGTTGACCACACTCACAGGGTCTGCGATATTGTCGGGTATTTTTGTGCCGTAATGCTGCCTCTTATCCAAATGAGCTCGATTTGCAAATTCCCGCCCACACCATATTTTATCCTGCCTTGTTACGAATGGCCCGAGCCCTTTTCGATGTTCGAGACGACTTTATTTTTGAATCTTTTGATGCTGGTGTGTTTGTAAAAAAAACGTGAAATGCAAACTGAGTCTTGTCAACTAAACGTATCTTGTATGTATGATAGTTCCTTAATTCGTATTAAAGTAAGTCTTCCTCGACGATCGTCATTTTTGGAACTCGAAGTGGTCTGACTTCTGATTTCTAAAGGTTTGTTAGTAGATAGTTCAATTAGTGACTTTGCAGGTGATGATTGTTGGGCTATAACTAGTCTCCATCTTTGAATATTTTGTAGAAATCGATCCTGTGTGGGGTGAAAATGCGGATTCACCCTATGTACCTACACCCGCCGCAAAACCCGCGACACGATAAAGTGTATTACTTGGAAATTGCCCTTTGGGCAGTTGCGCGATAGCAACGTTGCATTGTGCACTGTCAGCTTTTACATTTTCAGATTTTAACATTTGCTGCATTCAAATGTACGTTCATACCCATCTAGATGTTCAAGTGTCATGATTTGATAAATGGATTATTAGTAGCACGTAAATTTTGCTCTTCCTACAAACAGTTTTTAAAAGTTAATTCATTTAATTAATTATGTTATTAATTTATCGTATTGATATCGATATTGAAACCAATATGTATAGAACATTTGTACCTTCATGAAAACTGGCTATAGAATTGTACCCTGCTCACGTTCAGATGCCTATTATACCCTGTATAAAAGAAACTGCAACAACATTCCTTTTATGTAGGTTTTGACTTATTAAGTTTATTTGGAAAACTTCAAAAGCAATTTTTCTACAATAAACCATTTTTAATAATTCGTATGCATAGAAAATAAGTTTCAACTTATTTATTTTAATAAATAAGTAGCAATTTTAATAGGGAATTTTAATGATGATACTCGTCGGCTTTAACTGAAAATTATGCCTTCACAATGAATATGTTGCCGGAAATCTGTATAATCCAGTATTCTATACAATACCTAGGCAGTGTATAGAATACCTATAACGTTCATGTAACGCATGAAATATTATTCATTTCATACTATGCCTAGGCATTCTATAAAATACCCAATGCGTAGCCGATAATGTGTGCTATTAGTGAATAATAAATTGTTGGAGTTTTTCTAGGGTCCGTTCTCTCTGCCCCTCTGTTCTTGCAGGTCTATCCCACTGGTACCGTTGAGTTCGTGACGTGACAAACAGCACTGTTTAGCACGTCTAAGTCTCACTTGTCCCGTGGGACTAGTGACAACCAACAGTAGAGGGGATCTAACTCTCTGTAGCATGCAAGCAAGCATGCAACATGCAGCAATACTTGTTTCTGTCACGGCTTCGGCGCTGTGGGTCTGACGGTCCCATGGTCCACGCTTATCATCGCAGATGCTTCCAACGCTCATCGTCACAGCTTCGGCTTGCCACCGAAAATTCAATCATTCAGTTATTTTATAGGTAGATAGATCATAAGATAATGTTAACCAAAACTATTAACTTTATATATTGCTAGTAGACCTGCAGTTATTCTATACAAACCTTGGCAAAACTATACATTACCTAGGTAAAGTATGTAATGGAGCAATATATTCAAATCACTTCATACACTACCCGAATGACCCAGGTATTATATACATTGCCTAGGGATTGTATAGAATACCACAAATATACAGATTACCGGTATATATTTGTTATATACAATAAAAGATGGTTCAAAATATTTCTGAATTCAATACAACAACTGCAACAACTACGACATACTTACTCGTATGTTTTGTGTTTCCTACCATGCGCTGTCATTCAACTGAGAAATTAAATATACGCGCGCAGCAGTGAGTTGCAGATTTAATCTGTGAAGTAGAAAAATTTGTAAACCCGCACCTTGCCACATTACTTCCACAACAAAAGAGTGCATTCCATTTCATTTTCGCTACTGCGAACCAGATCGAGTACGAGTAGATACTCTTTGATAGTATTTTACCACCCCTATTAAATTGATACATACTTTACGGTTATATTATAATATATACTAGCAACTGCACGCTGTTACATTTGCGTGCATATAGAAATCGTAGCAGATCATATTTTCAGCTGTCTATGTCGAAGCCAAATGGAGATTTATTATTTCAGCTCGTATGCATAATTATGAATTTAAATGTTACTGATGTAACGAATATTCGCATTCGCATTGGGAAAAATATGCGAATTCAAAAAAAGATAATCTTCCCTATTTTACTTGTACTCTCATAAGAAAAAAATATTTTCTTCCAATTTTATTCTACCACTTTATTAACATAAATAAATATATAGATTCGTACAAAAAATGACAGGATTTTTCATCTGAGCTCTGCTCTTTGCTGCGGAAAGACATGGCGTATTTCGTTTTAACTATGGACACAGAAGACATAATAAGTACATAAATGTACTATGGAACCCTAAAATTTATGGCGCTTTAATTGTTTTGGAAATTTAATAATTTTGAAAGCAGAAAATCAGAAAGAGCAACAGAAGTTTATGGATGATTTAGTTAAAAGTTTCTGACATACCTAAGTGTACCTTAATATAGATAAGATAAGAATATATAACTACTATTTTACATGTACTATTATTTCTTCTGTGATATAACTAAAGGTTACGATCCTAAAAGCCAGTGCGTGTGCTGCGACGAAGAGTAACCTTTTGTGTCTTTTGGGTCATAAAACAGAAAAAACGTTGACCAATATTTTATGAAGCTATTTTTGTATCCTCCAACTATTTATTAGTATGGAATTATCTGCTAAGGCTCATGACAATTTTCTGAAACGTGTCTGACGTCTATTTGTCGTAATGTCACGTAGTTATGAAGAAGTTACGGTCCAATTCGAAGTTCCCATGATAAAGTTTCATCTATCTGTAGTTTCATAAACAATACCCTGCGAAAAGACACATAAAATAACGCATACATCTACAGACAAACTACTTATACTCACCATTATTTTTTGCTGCTACTTGTCTGAATTGGAATAACCTTTATACATTCATAAAATCTTTTATTACAACATTTCTATCCCATTGTACCCCATTTGATGGTAAGTGGCATTATAAGCCAACATGGTAAACTCATAAACTCAGTATAATTATGTTTATCTACTCTTTAAGTGATTATTTTTATTCAAAATACAGAATTAACATCTTCAGATTTCATTACGGTTGCCCGTTAGATTTAAACTTAAATTAAATTAAACTTAAATTAAATTAAACTTAAACTTAAATTGAACTTTTTCCAAAACACTAAGGTTTTGGAAAAAGTTCAATCCTATATTAAGAATGCGACTTTTTGGAGCTCGATCCGATTTTGTGGATCGTAATGGATCGTGACGTCTCGATTCGATCCGCGGATTGGATGGCACGCATTTGATCCGACTTTCAACGGATCGATTTAAAAAAAAATGAAAATAATTAACATTTATATAATTACTAAGACGATTATTTCAAAGAAGATCACTCTTAAGGGTCATACATTACAATCATCATTTAACATTCAACATATAAATTATGTACTGATAGAAACAGGGTGGTATAATTATTTAAGATCTTAATATACATAATTATACGGCTTGTTTAATATACGTATTAGATTATTTAGCGAAAAAAACTGTCTGACCTTGGACCATCAATAATAGTTATTATACATTAATTAGCTATCTCCTATTTCGTCAGTTTTAAAGTAAATTAATTAAAAATAACAACTACTGCATAAAAAAAAACTAAAAAGAAAATATAAGCCCGGTAGTTTAGAATGTGGTTAAAAGTAATACTGAACAACCAAACCATAGAAGGATAGTTGGGACCCGTTCTTCAACCAATCAGATCTTGTTTGTTTTTCCCAAAGCAGCCCTGTAAAATTTAAAAAGGGTCCCGACTGTTCTATGGTTTTGTTATCCAGTATTACTTTTAACAATATTCTAAACTACTGGGCTTATTTCTTTTTAGTTTCTTACGCAGTCGAGATTTTTGTTATTTTTAAATAAAAAAAATATTTTACACTTTTTAGTTAGGACTCATTTACTTTTTAATTCAACGAAAAAATTCACAAAGTTGTCATTTCATTATAGGAGTTAATAAATTAGCCAGAATGGTTGTTTCAACAAATCCTAATTTCCATCATTCTATAAACCCAATAATAATTACCGATCCAATCCGATCCGATCTTTGAAGAGTTCAATCGATCCACCCTCCGGATCGCATGGTGTTGATCGACGCATCCCTATCTTATATTGACATTCTGCTATTAGCAGGTTAACTGTAAGTATGCCCATGGGAGTACCGATTTTATCAGATCTTCGGAACTGTAAAAAGAATTTCCTTCGGATGGTACATAAAACAACCCATCAATCATTTTGAATGGCTTCCGAGACCACAGGCACTTTGGGTCGTACATATTTTTATTACTTAGTATCTATAAAATATATTTGCTAAGAGAACTTAAATGCAATGGCGCGTCTGTGGTGAATAATCAGGCAATTCAAGAACGTCATGAATCTGATAAGCGATGCCACGATGTTGCAGTGAAGTGCGGTTTGGACCGAGTGCTCGAAACTGTAACAACCCTCTTGAATACTCTTGAATAATGTATTCAACTATCTTCATTTTTCATTTTTGCATATCTAGAAGATCATCATGAAATCTGATGAATGAATAAAAATAAAATCAATTTATACACTTTTAAAACATGATATCTAATGTTTGGACCGAATCAGTTATAATAAATTATGGTTAAAGTGTGGTTCACAATGCACTAATGAATCATAGAAATTGATTTGGTTACTGCCAGTGGTTACAATGATTGTGTAATAATTAGCCTTAAGTACTTACAACCACGTAACAACTCATAGTTTGAAGTATAATGGTCGTAGCACACATATCAACTCGTAAACGGAACGTAAACGTATCAACTCTTGCATGTCAGTATTCTTTGTATGAAACTCCCTACTGTAAAGCACACTTATCGGATCCGTAACGTAATCGCCTCGCCTCGAGACAAGCTCACGAACCGCGGTACGGTGCGTGGACGACTTGCCGTACCCGCGCTTACGTCTCACCGTACGCTATCCGTCGACTTTCCGTTTCCTCGTGCACGCCCCGCGTCGCGTCGGCGAACTGCTGTCATTCATTCCGTTAACCAGCGGCCGGCGAGCCGTAAGCGCGGCGTCGCCTAGCCGTAACCGAGTCGATTTGGAGCTGTTGGTCGGTTATAACGCGCTTACGTTAGGTTGACGGCGGGTTATAACGCGCTTACGTTAGGTTGACGGCGAGGCGATCCGGTGCCGATCCCTTTCCGAGTTGATATGTGCGCTACGACCATTAATGTCATAATATTGCTTTGTATTTATCTATCATAATATGACACAATGTGTATGGATAATAATTATATTCTTAAATTGAAGAAAAAGAAGCAAATCTTCTAAAACCTTATATGATTTCAACTCTATGTTACATGCAAAAGTTACTTGTAGATGCGAAAGCAATCTATCTTCGTTTCCAACTGATCTATTCATAGCAGGGATTCTTTCCTTTGTTGAAAAAAGATATTCTGATTTATGTCTTTGTAAATACATCTTGGTGACGGTTCTATTTGCTAATCTAGTTATTTTTAATGTAATTAAAAGTTATCATAAGAATGTAATGTTTGCCCACTGCGTTGATTAGTGACGTAGCACTATTGCTACGAGATTGCTACGAGCTTGATCATGTTACGCGAATCACGTAGGTAAGGCACGAGGTTTCACGTACAACATTAAATCTAAAGATAAGAGGTAGCTAATTTTATTTTTTCTCATACGACCCAATAAATCGATGTTATCCACGGATTTAAGTACACAGAACTCAACGAAGTAATTAGGACTAGAATAATTTATCCAGCTGTTACCAAGCTTTGTATTCGTTAACTATTAACTGTCGATAGGTCCGCTAGGTTTTGGGTTTAATAGTATTTGCGTACTACGAGTACATAGGTACAAAGACTATAAAGTATAATTATCTATTGGTGTTCCGTAATTTGTAGTTGAAGAAACAGAAACCTGATTTCGAGTAGGTACATCATAAAAATGTCAATTTGTGATTGAAAATGATAGCCAAATTTGAACACTGGAAGCCATTAAAACTGAGAAATCTGTAAATAAAAATATATATTACTTGTAGGTATGTCTGTCATACCTTTGCTTTAATATTTATTAAATTTTTAGGGTTCCATAGTCAAAACGGAATTTTATAGTTTTGCTATGTCCGCCCGTCCATCCACAGCATACGTAAAAGCAACCTTTAGTGCTAGAAAGCTATAATTAAGCATGCATATGTATTACGTTAACAAAATGGTAAAACACAAAATAAAATTTTAAGAATTTTTTTTCAGGGTACAAGTAAGGTGAGGATGAATTATTTTTCTCGTCCACCCCATAGTGTGGGATTCAAATGGCCTTTCAAAATGTGAAAAATTCACGGCAGTATATATAAATACCTTTGACAAATTTTACTTATCAAATATGGAAATATATTCCCCAAATGTGTTTAAAGCACAGAACCAGATTACTATGATTCCGATTCGCTTTTCCATTAATATACGTACACTAATTAATTAATATACGTAATTAACGTACGTACTTAATTCAAGAATACAATGCGTATACTATACCTATCCTCTATCAAAAATACAAACTAAGATACTTGTTTAGAACCAAGTAAATATTTATATCACTAGTGTCATGTTTAGTTCTTATATATTTCAAGAGATGACACTAATAAATTGATAGCTGAAACACGCTGTTAAGGTTTCTTGGCAGAACTATAAGGGTCTGCTAGAAATGTTTTTTAACGCCTTCACTTTGATATTTTGTACTCGCTCTGTCAATAAATTGAGTGAGTCCCATACAGTCGTTTTTCTCAAGATTTCTGTTATGGAGATTTTGGGACCGTCTGAACAATACTTAACACACATTATAATTATGTGTAATATGTGTAATGATATAATTAACATTAATGTTTTAACTTTAATTAATAAAAGATATTTAATTGATAAAGACATCGTTTTTCTCGTCGTTGGGTGCATAAAACTCGACCCAGTTTTCCTAATACTAGTATCCATACTTTAACCCAGATAATTTTATATTTCAGACTTATTCACTAGAAATTTAATGTGAAAATTAAGTTTACTAACTGCTAAAATCAGTAATTGCTTGCGCTAGCTTTTGCTAATCTAACATGTTGTAAGGTTCCGTAGGACGTAGTCAAAATTAAATAGACGTTCCTAGGGTTGGTTTCAAATAGAGAAATTCCTCAATCGTGAACAATTTTTTTTTCACTTTTAACACTATAAAATCGTGTTTCGGTTTTGATTTTATTAATTTATATCCATTGAAATACGTTGCAGTAAATAATCGAATTTCTCACATGAGCCCGCTGGTACAATACAGCATAGTATAGAATTTCAAAATACTGACATTTATGATATAGCCGACTGATAAGGAGTGACCATCGTGTATTCTTGCTCTTGAGCAGCTTCGATCGGTCTGACGGCTTAAAGGTTATACATGTACTCATGGTTCGGTCCTATGACATGTATAATGTATATGTGTGTGTGTTGTTGTCTTTGTGTTTTCCATGGCACCCGCGGCACGGGGAATCCCAGTGTGGGTGGGGCTATAAGTGTGTAGCGTTATTTATTTATATAAAAAACAACTTTCGACTGAATAAATGGAAACATATTTAGTATATTTACTTACGTTAGATTTTGGCCAACTGGATTATGTTTTGTATTGAAATATAATATTTATCTAGTGTGTACATGTTAATGATTTACGAATAAATTATTTAAGAACTAATTAACTATTTTTCATACACTCGATAATAATATAGGGGTTATTCTAACAGTTCCCTATTAAAAGAAATCGTTAGGTACGGAAAAATGTTAAATGTAAGTACTAAGTATGTATTTAAAATACGAAAGGACCGCATATCCACTTTTACATCTCTACTACTATTATATATTACTAGCAGTTGCCCTCAGCTTCGCACGCGGAAATTATGCTTATCATATTTGTAATTTTATACCTCTCACAGAAGAAAATTTAATAACAGGTTAATTTATATTGCATTTAGAAATTTATAAAGTAAAACCTACGATACAATCACAAATCATTCCTCCGGGAGCGGGTTTTGAAAAATAAACAATATTCACATTAATTTGTTTTTTCTTTTTCATAAAAAATTTTGAAAACATGTATTTCATTAATTAAAGGAGAAACGTTTGTTGCAAATTTAAAGTAAATTGTTGATATTTTAAAAATAATCCATACAAAGTTTCATGTTGTTTCCGGGGAAATCTTTTAATTTTTCTGGATGAAAAGTTTTCTAAAACATGACCAAAAGTATAAGAAACATCGAGCACATATAAGAAACAACTCAACTAATTTAAGTCGAAATCAGTTCAAGGGTTTTGATGTGATCCAGACAGACAAACAGACAGACAGACAATAATTTTAAAACTCGCTCTAACACGTTATTGAAGTGTTATTTATTGATTATAAATTTCAATATTAATTCTCTCCCTCTTTCTCTCTTCCTCTTCCACTCCCAGTCCCTCTCCAGCTTCCTGTCCCTCTCACTCTCCCGCACCCGATCCCTCTCCCGCTTCCTGTCCCGCTTCCTCTCCCTCTCCAGTTCTCTGTCCCTCTCCCGCTTCCTGTCCCTCTCCCTCTAGCGGTCTCGGTCCCTCTCCCGCGTCCTGTCCCTCTCCCTCTAACGCTCCCGGTCCCTCGCCCACTTCCTGTCCCTCTCCTGCTCCCTGTCCCTCTTCCTCTCCCGCTCCAGGTCTCTCTCCAGCTTCTTGTCCCTCTCCCCTCCCATCCCGTAAAGTCCCCTATGCAAAATTTTTCTTTCTCACTATAAGCTTACATATTAATTTTCATAATGACGAAGTTTCAAAAAATACCTGTTACAATTTTTTTTTTCTTAATTATAAGCTTACATTATATCAAATTTTACTTCAGTGTTCAAAAATGACGAAGTTTCTTAAATATTTACATCCCCTTAGTTTTGCCCCATAGGGGATGAATTTCGAGAAAACCATGACTGTTATTTTTTGTGTCTAACTATAAGCTTATATTCAAATTTTCACCCTTCTTACTTCAAAACTGACGAAGTTGCCATACTAATTTGCACACTTTTATTTAACTTTTTAGGGGTTGATTTTCCAAAAAAAACAAACAACTTTTAAATTTTGTTTCTAATCATGAGCTAATAAGTAAATTTTCATGTTTTCAACTTCATAAATGACGAAATTGCATACTATGTTACATCGCCTAAATTAACCCTTTAAAGGATGATTTTCCAAAAAAAATGTGTTAAAGTTAAGTTTTGTTTATTAATATAAACTTAGATACAAATTTTCATATTTATACCTCGAAAATTGGCGAAGCTGATTTGTATGTAGTTGTCTACCAACCCCTATTTTTAGGGGATGAATTTCGAGAAAACCGTGATACAATAATTTTTTGTGTCTAACTATAAGCTTAAATACAAATTTTCACCCTTTTTACTTCAAAACTGACGAAGTTCCCATACTAACTTGCGCCGCCTTAATTAACCCTTTAGGGGATGACTTTCCAAAAAAACGTCATACTTCAAAATTTAGTTTCTATTTTTGAGCTAATATGTAAATTTTCATGTTTTTAACTTCAAAAATGACGAAGTTGCGTACTGACTGCTGTCCTCTAAATTAATCCTTTAAGGGATGTTTTTCCAAAAAATGTGTTAAACTTAATTTTTGTTTATTACTATAAACTTAAATAAAAAAGAATCATATTTATACCTCGAAAACTGGTGAGGTTGATTTGTATGTAATTGACTACCAACCCCTATTTTTAGGGGATGAATTTCAAGAAAACCGTGATTCAGTTATTTTTTGTGTCTAAATATAGGCTTAAATACAAATTTTCACCCTTCTTACTTCAAAACTGATGAAGTTCCCATACCAACTTGCGCCGCCTTAATTAACACTTTAGGGGATGATTTTCCAAAAAAACGTAATACTTCAAAATTTAGTTTCTAATTTTGAGCTAATATGTAAATTTTCATGTTTTTAACTTCAAAAATGACGAAGTTGAGTACTGACTGTTGTCCTCTAAATTAACCCTTTAAGGGATGATTTTCCAAAAAAATATGCTAAACTTAATTTTTGTTTATTACTATAAACTTACATAAAAAAATTCATACTTATAACTCTAAAACTGACGAAGTTGGTTTGTATGAAAATGACTTCGGACCCCTATTTTTGCTAGTTAGGGGATGAATTTCCAAAAATCCGTTCTTAGCTGACGTCTCCTTAGCATAATCTATCTCCCTGCCAAATTTCATCATAATCGGTTCGGTAGTTTCTGAGATTTTTTGTTTAATCAGTGGTGTGTCTCTTTTCAATTTTATATATATAGATTTCTTCTGTGTCTCTACTATAAAATACTCTCTGCATCTGATAAAGTACCTACTATGTGCGTTCGATAAATCGGAAACGCTAGAGGAAAATGTATTGAGAACGCTTCTAACTAGAATTCTGATTAATTGGATAGGATAGAAAACTTTCCGTACCTAATTACTCTACTTAAAGAAACACATTTTACCTTGATATCCATTCCACACCAAAAGGAACATTGGAAACCACACAAAATTCACAACTTGAAATTTATTTAATTAATCTGACCTTTTAAAACTCTTTGGCAACAATGTACGTATAGCGTAAGTATGATTGTTTGACCGCAAACTATTATCATATGTGTTTGACATTGACAATATGAACATGAACAAAATGTTTTATTCGCATTCAAAATGTAAGTAAACGTTGTAGAATTTCGCACTTCGTATTAGCTGATTAAATGAGTATTGATATCAGTTGAAATAGTTTTAACTGAGCTATATTTCTTCTAAATACTTCTAACACAGAATGTTTATTAGTAGAAACTAGTTACAACTAGTGTAAATAGGAAAACCGTTACTTTTCTTCTGCATTTGTTGTTGTTGTTTCGCACGGAGGTACTCCTATAATATGTGATATGGGTAGCTGAAGTTTATATGGAGGAAAAGTACAGAATTTTATTTGTTATAATACAATAATGTGTATATTTTTTTACAAATAATGCCAAAGTAAATTAACACTGACAAAATGTTCTACGGTGGCATTTCGTTCGCAGAGCGCCCACTAGGTCCATCGTGTAAATTACTTTTGTAATTGTGTTTCATTAGTATTCAATTTAGTCAGTATTTAAAAAAATATTCAATTTATGTAGAAATTTTGTCATAACAAATAATGTTGAGGCCTTTTTATCTAATATAATATTTACTAATTGAAATACAGAGACGCAATGATAGTGTTCATATTGAAAATAGTTCTAAATCGTATAATAATTTGTGGCACTTACTTTACACTGTTTCACACTTACTAAATTAAACTTTACAAGTAGATATAATGAAATTAATGTACCAACTTGTATGTATATTTTGTGAAAATGCCCTATGAAGTAAAGTTTCATATGAATTCCTGCATTTTAGAACTTTCACTTTGTGCGCAGTTTTACAGGATGTTTACAACGTTTCTTTGATACTCACATTCTGTAGCTGATGCAGCGTAGCATATTAAAATCTGAATATGAAAACAAAAACTTTGACTTTAGGGAATTTATGAAGTTAGTGCTTGTAGAGTAGGGCGTGTAGACAGTCATTGAAGTCAGTCATAGAAGTCATAGAACAGACATCTCAAACAAAATGTGTGTCCCACCGGGATGTTATATTTTTAAAATTGAGCCCTCGTTCTGCTTTCAAAATCGAACGAATCCATTGAATATTGAAGTCCATTGGCGCCAATTGATTGTGGGACATACATAGTGTTAACGGTGTCGGTTCTATACGCTAGTAATAATACTTCAATGTTGACACTTGACAGAGCATCTTTTTGATCGTGCCACATGGTCTCGTCTTGGCAACATTTTACATGAAAATGTTTTTGGCAGGTTAATGTTTAGGGCTCCATTACCACACAGTTTAAGAATAGAGAGAGAATGTGACTGCAGTGATTTCAAGTTTACGAGGAAATCGTTCTTGACAACTTTTACTCAAAGAGAAGATCACGGGATTCATTATACAACACGCAATGAAACAACGACGCAATAGCGTCAGGTTGGCCATTTAAATAAGTATAATTTTAATGGTTGCTTAGAAAAAAGGTTTTACACAACAACTGAAAATTACTTTTTTTTGTTATTACGTAAGTTCAACCAAAGTTCTAATTCAGAATAAACGCAAATCCAAAGGTAATACGACCTAATACACTACAAATTCATAATGAAAACTGGAGAAGAGAACAAAATAGAATAAGCAAATGTTTACTTTCAACTTTAAAGAGTTCAGTTGTGACCTGAAAATATCCTGCAATAGAACACTGATGGCTGTAGTCAAAGATTTCTGTTTAAGTACCTACCTAATCGTTCCATTGGAAAAACACTACAGTCTCCATTCGGGTATTAAAATTATTATGACCAAATTAAGGAATTTTAGCACTAAATTTGTATTTTTCACGTCCAATAAAGTTATGAGTAAAATAAATAATTGGATATTATCTCAAATATAACTTCATTGGCAAATATATGTATCGTTTTTTAGATTATAATGAAATCTGTTTATTTTTCATTGCTTAACAGCGGCTTTGGTAAAGCGATAAAAATATATAGGTATTTACACTGTATTTTTTATGATGCCCAGTGAGACTCTATAAATGTCTGGCGAGAAAGCATTTCTGTGTTATGATTATGTTGAATGTCAAACTTGTCTTCATCTCGAAATCGTACCAACACCGTAAAAACGTCTCGAAGTTTTTACTTCAGATACCTTTTTAACATATTATTAAATAAATATAATAGTATATAAGTGCATTAGATAAAATTAAACTTCATTCATATTTCTTTATTACATTTATTCGAATGATTCGTGACAAATTATGACTTATTAAAGTTTTTATCAATTTTCGTGTTACATACGCTAAAGTAGTTATTTGAGCTAACAATTTCCTTCAATTCCTAAATTATTTATGCGAACCAGTCCCCCATTATTAAAAGTATATGAACTGAGTAACAGAAAATTGACAACGATTTTTAAATCTTCCATCAAATAATAAATTAATGATGAAATCGACAAAACAATACGTCGTTATCTAATAACAGAAATATTTGAGCGTCAAACATAACATATTCACATGGTTTGGAACAATAAAATGTATGTTATAGGTTAGTGGAGTGGACCCACTCGTTATATTACAGTTTTGTATTATAAGTTAAATACCTAGCTATACCTGTCACTAATAAAGATATCAATAACAAAGCACACTTATGAACTATACAAACATCTGTTATAATAAATCGTGTTAAAAGTCTTAACAAGTACTAGTGTTGTTATTTGTGCAAAAATAATAAAACCTCACATAAAATTATGCATATAAGACGAAAATATAATAAGAGTTAATACCAACTAAAATATAACAGTCATAGACAAATTACTAGAATATTATATTGCCTGCCTAAAAAACTTGTTTTATTCAATACGAATAGCAATTATAATAGCACAAGTAATTACGAAATCACATAAAAACTTGTTTTGTTTAAAACGCTTTAAAATATTATAATTTCATATAAGACTATAAAGTTAAAATTCTAATGAAAGCGCTCATGACAAAAAGAAAATAAAGCTTATATAAGTTATTGTAGAGTTGGCAGTGCGCTATGACACTAGTTTCCAACAAATTCAAATATTAGTCATGAACTTTTGTATGCAGCCGCAGGGAGTTGAGCAAAGAATAAACCATTTCATACTCAGTGATATAGGTATTGAAAGTTGATCTATTTGTTTGCTACATTTAATTACACAAGTAGTTCGTGCTTATTTAAGATTTTAACTGGTTTATATCCCATAAAGAAACTACAACAACACATCACCAGTAAGTTTATACATTTTATTTTAGATATTACACGCGATTCAAGTCATTAAAAATACAAACTTAATTTTTTTATTACATTATGTGACAAATCTTTTAGTGATTTAATATGAGTTCTACTGAGAAATGATTAATGTTATGACAAATGTAAAACTAAGATATAAATAAAAAAAAAATTAATCCATTTACAATTACACAAGGTATTTATGTAAGTTCTTTGGAATTACCATATCACAATAATGATGAAGTTGAACTAACGCGTACACTTTTGTTACATACTATGTATAAGAATCCAATAAAAATTTACAGTAACAATGACGTCTCTTTCTCAAGTAAAATCATACCCTATTCATTACTAATTCCTATCCTTAGGTCTATTCTATATGTACATTCTTATAAAACGTTGACTATTCAGTCGGTTCTCTTAATAGTACGCTATTATTATTATATATAAGTATATCGAACGTCTATACTTACTATAAAACATAAATTGCCATAAATGTACCATTAATATGCAACTACGATAATACAACTACTAAATATATAATAAATGAAATTAAAGATCATTATTACAACGCAAATGTGCACTTATTAAAAATTTTACAACCATTTTAACACATAGATTTATATTACAATTCTTTAGAGTACTCATTATAGTTTATAATTCGCAGTTATTTGTCTACTAAGATTTCACTAACATATATTGGTAAAGAGCACACTACAAGAACCAATGGTGTCAGAATAGATAATCGAGGATTTTCTAGAGTTCGGAATAAGAAACATTTTTGTTAAATTAATAAAGGTCGTCGAAAGAAAGTCATCGAAAGATAAAATAGCGAATACTTCGTAGACTCGACTCCACAAATGATCAATCCTGTCAGGAACTTGATAAAAATAGGACGTACTATTGCAATAGTGCGGAGTCAAGTAGATTAGCTTGGTGGGGTTTGACTTTTGGATAAATAATCGCCCTAATATATGTACATTCCTTCCTTGAAAAACATTATACAACTATTCAGTTTACTAATCTCTGCAAAAGTAATGAATACTTCAAGTTATTGAATTGTGGTACTATGAAAAATGATGCCCTATTTTTAAAACCTATTTTTAAACATAGAAAAATCACAATAAACAGCATTATGATTACTATTTAAGATAATGGAATAAAAAAGAGGTTTTAAACAAACCGTGATAGAAAGAACGGAATGTTTTTAAATGTATGAATATAAGTTTAAAAAATTAGCAATCAGTTAATTCTTGGGCACATCTAAATGACTGTTTAAAATTAATATTGGTTAGTAATTATCTAGACATTTACATTACACTATTGGTATGGTTTATCAATAAACATGGCTTTAAAAAGATTGACCTACTTTAAGAGATTTTTACTTTTTATGACTAGAGAAACGACAACAAAGTGTGGTATAGTGACACTGTACTTTCAATAGATATCTAAAAACATTTCGTAATATCTAATATAACATAGAAGTGCCCTTAAGCCTGTCACAACCAACAGGATGCTAGAAAGATAAGTAAGTTCACCTTTTATACAGTATCTAAAGGGTCATTTTATAGGTACCAAACAATTTACAGATACATTACAGGCACATGAAAGAGTAAATAGGATTATATTATCAAATCAACTTTATAAGGCGAAATTAATATTGACCATCACATTTACGACCACTAAGGGTGTCAAACATCACATTGTTTTTAGAATAAGTATACATTTCATGATCATTTTTTATACTGTAATCATTTTTAATTACTTGTTTATAAGTTGGTTTGCATTTCTAAGTCTAACTTATTCAATTGCTGACAGAAGCATGATATATTATTTTTCAAAAAAGTATTCGTAATTCGGTCTTCAAAGGAATTGGATGGCATGGATATGTTGGTAGGTATTATTATTAAAGCTACAGAAATAAGGAAGCACAAGAGTAAAATAATAAAAAAACATTCAGAGTTTTGTAAAGCTAACACTATATTTATGGCAAAAAGGAATAGATTTTGGCACATTAATATTATTATATTTTTTGTAGAATGTCAAAAAGGGATCATGTATAGATTATACAGATACATAGAGACCTGTTATAATAATATAACCCCATTTTAACAGTAGGTATTTTTGTTATCATGCCTTATTTTTTCATATAAATTTACGGGGTTACATTAATAATATCTGATTTATAAAAACAGTCAGATAAAATTCAAGTTTTTGTGGCACTACATTCAAGTAACAGACAAGATATTATAATTTAAAAGTTGTATTTTGGGGAGCACTGAACACTGAGCAAAGTAACTATTAAATATTCACCCCGCATTACTTCGCTTACACTTTTGCTCACATCTGTAAAGATCAGAATTTTCCAGTTAAAACGGGAAGCTAAAATGTAGGTACTTTCTTGAATTCCAAAGATACCTTAATCGATATAGCTGCCATGCTCAATTTTATAAATATGTATAAGGTACGTACTTACAAATTGCCAAAAATGTATCAAAACTCTACATTTAACCATGTCGTTGTCTCATCAAAGTTGTATCCTAGCTTATTAAGATGGTTTTATAAAATCCAATTGACGCTCGTTAAAAGACTTTTGGTCCTACCTGACTTTCCCCTATTACGAACTATTTAATAATGCGTCTTATTATTATAACGGAAGAAATCAATTTGGGTTTTTTACAAAAATACAAAAGCAATCGTTTGAAAGTGAGTTAGCTGATCGAGGAAAGCATTTTTAAAATCTATTGATAATTACGTCCCTCTCAAAGTCTATAGAACGGTAAAGGCACGGTCATGATGTGTATTGCACTTACTAAATGGGATACTTGTCCGTAAAGACAGAGAGAAGAAATTCTTCTAAAGGGTTCAAAACACGCTCTAAACTTCAAGTAAAGTTGTGAAAAGCGTTTCAAGGCACATACTTTTAGAAACAATAGTGACGTGGTGCGAAGAGATTAGCGTACCACGCGGGTCAGGTTAGGTCAATATGAAGTCATATCAGAGCGACCGCCAGGAGCGTAGCGTACTTACAATGAGCGATCCATTTTCCCACAGAGTTTTTTCTTATTTCCATTTGCAGAGTCCCCATTTCGTACCATTACAGTTTATATATTTTGCATACCTACAATTGAATACATAGACATATTACTCGAAGCTCATATAGTTTACAAAAATCTGCACCTCATTGCCGTTTCATCGTAAAGATAAAACAATCACTCGCACAATGTAACCGTAACAACTATGAGGCAACATCTAAGGGTTTCTACTCATGTTCGCACACTCCACCATTAGCGATAGTCTGGTTGTTCCCGTTAGATTTTTCATGCAGGCGGCAGAGGGCGTGCGAGGGCCCGGGTCAGAAGGCGGGGTGTTGCCTCTGACAGGGATGGCCGAGGCAGGCGGCGCGGCAAAGGTGGCGCGCGGCGTGCAGCAGCACGGGGCCGCGTGCGGGCGGCGGTGGCAGCACCGGCGACAGCGAGCCCTCGCCTGGTGGACTCTCCGGCTCCCGCTGTTCGCCGTCCGCCGAGGGCGGGCGCTACACGTGGGTGCATGCGCCCGCCGCTACGGGTCAGCCGCCGGCCAGCACGTCCTCCGGCTCCGGCGACCAGCAGTTGTCGGACAGCCAGCAACCTACCACCACTGTCAGGAATCCTATCAGCAACGCCAATACTATATATATCTCCGCGTTTCCTGTGAAAAGTTGCTCTCATAAGTAAAATTACTAATACGTACCCATATACTTATCACTAACATGATAAACGAAACTTAGCGTTAGGGTATTTTCTGGGAGGTTGTAACGAAGCGTGTGGTATGTACGAGTACACGAATAATTCGACAAAATTTATTTGCGTCTGGTTTGCCCCCGGTTTGCAATTTAACGTATACAAATACAGAAGCGCAACAGTCAGCGGCAAATAACTCGAGGCTGTCGGCTCGACCCGAGGGCCCTTTTGTTGGCGAGTGTCTCCAACTCTAGTGCGCCGACTATTGTGTTATTTAAATTTTTCGCTAAAGAAGCGGAAGTGGCTCCAATAAATTAGAAAACTGCAATCACAATCGAGATTGTATGTAGGATTGTATGTAAAATGGAATACAATATGAGTTAATTTGAGATTATTTTCAGTAAAAATTTTGATGTTTGTTACCTAGGTTTGAATTAATAAACCATAAGATTTAAATCTTTTTTCTTCGTCACTTCTTTAGGCAACGATTGGAAATATCGAACAAGTTGCAAAATTGTCCATTGAGCTAAGTTTCATCTTTAAGTCATCATCCTACTCAATCCTATAATTAATACCCTAAAATCCTATAATAGATTTCAAAATATTTCATCTGTGAGTCGTAACTTAACATAAACTTAAATTTGAGTTGCATGTTTGAAATATGTTCACTGTGTAATGGGTAATCATTTTGATGAAGAGTTACATTACAGTTAGTTGGAAGCATTTCTCATAGTCTCACCGAGCTGCTTGCGGATGCCAAGTGGCTGTCGGCTCCGCCAGAGTGAATTGATGAGCGTGGGGTCGCCGCGAGTGCGCCAGTCCCGATACCCTCGCCCTCTGGAATACTGACTGAATCTGTGTGCAAACACCGACATAATAATACCTAGCGCGCACCACACAACACACATTCAAGACAAGCAGGGCACAAACAACGCCTAGAGTGGCACATAATTGATTAACAACTATAATCTGTATGGTAAGTAGCGAAGAAATATCGCGTCGACTGTCGTAATGAGGCAATAAAACTGCCGAAGGCTCTCGCAGTTGGAGCAAAGCCAAAACCTTCAGTGCCGAAGCCAGCTCACACAATACAGTTAATACGGAAGCTAAAAAGCGAAATTGAATTGTTAGCATGTATCAAATCCTGTCCTCGGGACAATTTGGAAGCGATTCGTGCAGGTTCCTATTTAGTATGTGTTCATGCGAATGCAAATAAACTACCGTGATATCGTACAGAATAATTTCTAAAGCAAAATGCTCATTTTGTACAATCGTAACACAACAAAAAACATTACATACCTAAGTTTTACAAAACCTTCATGTTAAGTATCTTTAAAATCACAATCGCGCTTTTACGAATTTAAGTTATTTAATTTAAGATAACAATTCAATTTCGCGATGTGGTCAGTGTTCAACGATCTATCCACCTTAATCAGTACAAGGTACCTAATTACTCTTAACTCTATCGTACTTATCTAAGAGTAAATACAGTTTACAGAGGGTCTTGTTATCAACTTATATTCGTATGTAATGTATCCAAAATTTTATGTCAACAGTATTAAATTTTAAATTGTCTTATATGGTTTATTTAAATACCTCAAATAACCTACTTGCATATAACACTACTTGTGAGTCAAACGTGCAGTAATATTACCTTCATGCAGCGGTTCTATTCCTACATGACAATACAATCATCGGTATCATTCGATGATTAGTACGAAAGTAATTCACTTTAGGTATTTTTCTCTTAAGATAAGTATATAAAAGTTTATTGTAAACGTATCGTCTAAATAATGAGTTACTTACATAGTCTCGTCGCACCCGATTTGTTTCGTAGCAGATGATAAAATATTAATATAAAAAACATTCAAATTTACACATCTTTCAATGATATAAAAAAAATAATTAAAAAAACAAAACAACGGACTGCGTAAAAAAACTAAAAAGAAAAAACAAGCCCAGTACTTTAGAATGTTGTTAAAAGTAATACTGAGCAACTACACCATAGAAGGATTAACAGTCGGGACCAAAGTCAAATCTTCTTTGTTTTTTCTCAAGCAGCCCTGTAAAATTAATCCCGACTGTTAATTTTTCTATGGTGTAGTTATTTAGTATTACTTTTAACATTTTTCTAAACTACTGAGCTTGTTTTCTTCTTTTTAGTTTTTTTACGCAGTCGGTGTTTTGTTTTTTTAATTATTTTTTTTATTTTACAGTTTTTAGTTAGGATTCATTGACTTCTATATTAGGATTATAAGACGGTAAAATTCACAATGTTGTCATTTTATTAAGGGAGTTAATAAATTAGCGAGAATGGTTGTTTAAACAACTTTATATCGTTATAATGTATATCCTAAATAGTTACTTAAAATGAAAAATAATGAAAGGAACCTCAAAACATTTTTAAAAACCTATTCAACAATATCCCACTTAATTAAAACTGTTGTTTACAGAATCAATAAAGATTGATCGAGTGCATTAGTTTAGTTTCTTGTAAATGACCAAAGATAGGGATGGTTAATAGTTTTATAGACAGTTTAACTGAATAAATAATAAATTATCGAAAACAAAATAAGATAACACGCTGCCTGTCCGAAGTTAATGAAGGATATAAATAATAAATTATCGAAAACAAAATAAGATAACACGCTTTCTGTCCGAAGTTAATGAAGGATATAAATAATAAATTATCGAAAACAAAATAAGATAACACGCTTTCTGTCCGAAGTTAATGAAGGATATAAATAATAAATTATCGAAAACAAAATAAGATAACACGCTTTCTGTCCGAAGTTAATGAAGGATATAAATAATAAATTATCGAAAACAAAATAAGATAACACGCTTTCTGTCCGAAGGTAATGAAGGATAAAAAATAAAATTAAAATGAATGGAAATTTTTAGTTAATCGTATTACGATGGAATTTATATTAATTATTTATTTAGCATAATTAATACTAACACATGACATACCGAGAATGTGTTCTAGATTGGAAGCATTTAATTGTAGAAAAAAATCTATATTCACTAGGCTTCAACATATTTTAATACACTTATACGTATAAAACATATTAAACTATTTTTTAATGTTATGTGTATAGCTTATTTTTAATATTTATTAATTATATATTCGTATTTAATTTACTAATTGATATATCTGAAGGAAGCCTTTACATAAGGATAAATTGGGTATACTTTTTAAAGACAAAAACAATAACGAAACAAAAAAATGTATTTACAAAAACAAAACCTTTTTGTTTAAATCCGATATCCCGACCCGAGTTGTTGTCTATTAGGAAAAATACCATTGTACGTAACTGGACTGTGCGTAAAATGTGTTACAATCAATAACTGGCGAGACGTAACTCGTATTGTGATCTGAAAAGCATGAAAGTTATTGTTACTTTGATCCAGTGTGATAAATAAGTAGGATAAATCAATTAATAGAAGAAAATGTGAAGGCTGAGTACTCGATTGATACAATAGTTTCTGACAATTATTATCATTATTATAAAATCGCTTCAAACTCGAAACGCGATATAGATACGTTACTTCAAGTTTCTTTATCGCGTGGATAAATACATAAAATGTGAGTTGCTTGGGCAGCTTCAATCCACTTTTTATAACCGTTCAAGATAATAATATATAAAGTGGTTTTATCTATTCAAATTTTGCAAGAGAAACATTACGTGATATTAAATTCTTTTAAAACATACACTGGATATTATGATAGTTAAATGGCGTCTGTTATTGACACATATCTCGTTTCAGACCAACACGATAACTTGGTTAGTAGAGCTTTGATTAGTTCGAGCATAAATTGATCCAGCGCCGTGCATGAAATTAGGAGAATATTAAACTGCCAAAAGGCTTACATCGACTTCAATGCAATATTGGTACATCCGCCCCTAGCTGCGCGCAAAGTGAGACACGATAATTGAATTAGAACTTAGATTGAATTTCTAGTGTACAACGTATTTTTAGACTCGAAACTGATTTTCTTTTTGAAATAAAATTCTGTATTAGAATAGAAATGGTAGATTTGTATTATTGAACAATCCATTATGATTATTAAACGAGCATACCCGAGCTCGTTGATTGGCTATTTGCTCGTCCATGCATAGTCTAGGACACATTCTCGCTCGTGAATTACGAATAGTGGTGTCATATGGATGATGTGTGATGTGGAGTAATTGTAGCGCGTACCTGCGAACGCCGCCGATGCCTGCGGGCGTCGCGGTGGTGTGTGAGACGCCCGGCACCTGCGCGCCGCCCTGCACGCTGCCTTGCGGAGCACACACACAACACCCTGCGACCACAACGTGTGTTAAACCACAGAAGAAATAATACTACTTATAATAAGTACAGATGGCGAACTCCGCAAAAACATTTAAATAAATAGCGACTCTAGCTCCAACGCAGTAAAGTGTAATTCAGGTCGCACAGCGCTTATCAAAAACGCGTAATGAGTTGCCTTCCTTTCTAACACTATCGCTTATCCTCGCTGGCAATGTTGTCAGAGTTGTCTTTATTGAAAGAATAAAATTAATTTAAAAGTTTAGTGACTGTGTGTCATCTATACTAATATTATAAAGAGGTAAGATTTGATTGTCTGTTTGCATTGAATAGGCTCCAAGCTACACTATCCCTGGGTGACATAGGCTATATTATTATTATTGTTATTTTTTACTATTTTTCCCGAAGCGAAGCGAGGGCGATTGCCTAGTATTTAATATTATAATAAAACGTACTTTTTCAAAGAACAAAATACGACAGACATTTTATTCAGAAAAGAATACAATGACATTAAAAAAACAATTTAGTTTTTCTCGTATGTCACGAGATGCAAATAGCAAGAAGTATCTATATTTTGATATTTACAACACTCCCACTCAAAATATAGATAGCTTAACTTGAATCCTGTTCACTGCTGTCTACTGGATCTCCCACTGAAGACTGACGTGGTCTGTTCTGTTTTGGTTTTCCTTTGGCATACGTTGACTTTTGCGCATTCCCGTCGTCTTTATCAACCACGGAATGTGTAGACTTTATAATCTTCGAACGTTGACTTTTATTAGACAGATTATACTTTTTGAGCCAACCAACAGCCAGCCATGATCGAACCAATCCATTCGTCGTTTAAGTCAAATCCAGTCGTCTTTATCAACCACGGAATGTGTAGACTTTACAATATTCGAACGTTGACTTTGATTAGACAGATTATTCTTTTTACGAAAACATGCGAATGCATTATTGACATCGCTATCTTCCGGTTCCATGTCCATCAACTTTCCTTTAATGGCATCAGTTGTAATGACCATACCAGAATGTTCAATGGCCATTATCATGGGCATATATTTTTCAGTTAGACCAGCCAACCAACATTTTATATGCGTCGGATCCGGGCTGGGATTCTGGGCCATGAATTTAAGTCCATGTTTCCGCGAAACAACTTGTATCTACGATTTATCTATTTTAAAACTTTAAAAATAACTGATAAATCGGGAGAAGCCCATAAACTATTGAAAAGTTGTTAAAATAAAACATTTTTCATTTTGGGATCTGGGCCCATAACCTATAAATACAAAAACTTTTTCCAATCAAAATCCGTAATTTAGTTCAGCCCATAGTTCCATTAGAATTTGCTACATTCTTGATATGCAGATAGATCGAGGAATCTATCATCAAGACATACTGAGCTCTGGTCCTTGCATCTGTAGCTCCTAATTTTAATTCTGCATCCGGCTTAACACACTTGCCGCATGCCAAAACTAGGAAATTCTCTACAGCAAAACACCATTCTTCATTGTTTTCACGTCTTCTGAGTCCAATCACGAAGACGAATCACGAAGTCCAAGCTCGTAGCCATTTTTCCATTCGTCTGATCCGTTACACCAATTTCCTCATACTGTACTATATGGGTCGGATCTGGGCTGGGATTCTGGGCCATGAATTTAAGTCCATGTTTCCGCGAAACAACTTGTATCTACGATTTATCTATTTTAAAACTTTAAAAATAACTGATAAATCGGGAGAAGCCCATAAACTATTGAAAAGTTGTTAAAATAAAACATTTTTCATTTTGGGATCTGGGCCCATAACCTATAATAAAACGTACTTTTTCAAAGAACAAAATACGACAGACATTTTATTCAGAAAAGAATACAATGACATTAAAAAAACAATTTAGTTTTTCTCGTATGTCACGAGATGCAAATAGCAAGAAGTATCTATATTTTGATATTTACAACAAATATGTGTGATAGATTACGAACGTATGAATTTTCTGAATTAGTCAGACATATCGAACGCGGCATGTACTCGCACTTATAACGTCATAGCTAAAATGCGGAGTGCGCCAGGCCTGGTTAAACCACTTCCCAAATTAACACGATGGCGGTAAACTTTATCCCACTTAACACTAACTTCGTCGTCATTCGAAGATAGTGAAACGTCTCCCACAAGGCTACAATTTTAATAGGTTGTAATTTAGATATGCTTAAATGTAAAAAAAAATTGCCCTCAGATGGTTCAGTACCTCTTAGACTACATATACTCGTAGTCCATTGGTAGGCTTTTTATTTACGAAAATTTGTTTCTTAATTACTGTATCTATTATATGTATATGAATTTAAAAAGGAAGATTCTAGCAATTTCCATATGTTATTTAATTTATTAGAGTTTGCGTTACGCCGGCAAGTGAAATGACACTACACGAAGATTATCAGGACGACAGAGACGGCTGTAAAGTTCATTGACGTCCCTCCGAGACTTGCGGAAATACGGCATCTCCCTGCCACTTTTTATAATGAAGTGACAGTCTTTTTCGGAACGCAAAAGAGGTCTACAGTAAACTGCAATTCTTTTCACACGAAAAGCTTGCCATGCAGAAAATGCTATACTTTTATTTAATGCTATTCTTGTTAATTCTAAACTTTTGTTGTTATGTAGCAACGAATAATAATCATAATAGCACTTCGTGTAACATCTCGGTACTAGAATCAATAGGTTTGAGCGAACGTTCATTCTGATAAATTTACTTTTATTTAAAAAAATCTTTACATAAAGCTTAACAATAGGCATGATGACAGACTAAAATTATATATTTATTTAATGATACCCTATTAAAGGATTACAAAACACGCAATTTATCGTATTATTAGGAGTGAGATTAACAATATTTTTGATAAAATAAAACTACAAAATACGGCAAGCCGCTATGATATCTTGAACGCCAATCAGTCTTAAATCTTAATCAGCGCGAATTACCTCACGCCTCAGTAAACATATAATAAAGATAATTAGTGATTAAACGAACTTACCTGTAAGTGAAGTTCTATCATAATTATACGAAGGCTTCGTCCGAAGAGATTAGCATAAACAACTTGTAGTTTCGCCTAGTAATCGCCTTTCTCGCACTATGTTGAGGGTAGGATACCTACCTTTTTTTTTTTTTTTTTAAGGTGGGTAGGTCACTCTTACCTGTCTGGGTCACGCTATGTTCATGTCATTTAGTTTAGAGTAAATAAGGTGAAATATTTCACGAATAATTAGGACTAAGGGAAGGGAGGGTGGGATGCTAATCTCTTCGGACGAAGCCTTCGTATAATTATGATAGAACTTCACTTACAGGTAAGTTCGTTTAATCACTAATTATACTTTGCTTCGTCCTCGAGATTAGCATAAACAACTTGTAGACTTTTAGAGCTCCTAGTGAAATATTTCATTCATAAAATGATAATACCTTTCAAGGAATTATTATATTTTTAATTCAAGGTACTCATAGAAAATAATTATGATATTAAAATTTATAACAATTAACAACATAATTTTAACACTAATTAACCATTTAGTATTTTAATCTTTTGATTGATTGTTGATTAAGGCCTGGGCAAAAGAGTCATCATATTTCTTGTTTTGAAGTGGCCTGTTATAAAACTTATAAAATACATTAGAAGTTTCACTCCAGCCCGCTGTCCGGCGGATGACGTCTATGCTGACGCCAAGTCGAAGTGCCGCGGACGTGGCCGCGTGCCGCGCGCTATGTGCGCCAAACGCCGCCACGTCCACGCCACTTGCCTCTAGAGTGCCACGCACCCAGCGACTTAGCGTTTGTGAGGACACTGCCCCATGAGGCCTTTTAAACGCAATGAAAAGGTTCTTGACATTGCCACGCAAGCTACGTGTCCTGTCTAAGTATGATTGTAAGGTTTTTCCAGGACATATTTCGGGTTTCTGGTTGAAAAAAGGAATTACTAGTAACGGTTGATTCGAGTTAATACGAGACGTTTTTATAATTTCTGTAATTGTTATAGTAATTTGGGTACTTGATTCTTTTATGTGGTCGATATTAATTTTTGAAAAGGTTTGCATTCTGTGAGCAGTAACTAAAGCGAGCAATGTGACCAACTTTTTTGAATGTAGTTCGAAAGATACATTTTCATGAGGGTGAATTTTTTCTAAAAAGTTTAAAATAACCGACGGGTCCCAAGTAGTTTCATATTTGGGCAATGGTGGACGTAACCGAAATATTCCCTTAAAAAAACCTTTTAATAGAAATGTTGTTTCCAACGTGATCTCCAACGACTAATGCTATAGCAGAACGACATGTATTGAGGGTACCATACTGAGCCCCTTCACTAAATAATTTAGTAAGAAAATCAATAATATTAGGAATTGTAGCATCATATAAATCAATATTATTATGTAAACAATAGTAGAACCATTTCTTGAGGTAAACATCGTATTGTTTATAAGAATTGGGTGAGAGAGATGCCATCATAATATCAAAGGCGGATGAAGGAATGCTTCTCTTTAGCAGCGCCGAACGGATAATATTGCGGCAGCCAGGGTAATCTTGGTGTGGATGTCGCGATTGCTGGAATGATGAGAAATGAGGGCATTTTTATGTGGCTCAAAAATTAAAATTTTTGAAGTAACTAGACTATTGAAAATTGGGTACCACGGTTGGGTGGCCCAAAGGGGGACAACTACAACACCTCTGGACTCATCCGATATTATTTTTCTCAATGTTTTAAGGATCATTGAGAATGGTGGGAATGCGTAAAAATAAAATGGTGTCCATTGAATGGTAAAAGCATTAACTGCATGAGCCCCTGGATCACGGTGCCATGAAACATATTTCTTACATTTATTGTTTAACCTGGACGCAAAAAGGTCAATGTCCGGGACACCAAAGTTACTAATGATTTCATCAAAACAATTTTTCGCCAATTCCCACTCTACATCGGGATGTGTGCGTCTAGATTCATAGTCTGCATCCTTATTATCAGAGGATCGAATATAGGAGGCCAGAACGAATAGATTGCGACGTTCACACCACTGCCATATTTTTTTTGTGATTTCTGTCAAATGAGGATACTGGATACCCCCCATTCGGTTGATGTAGGAGATAGCGGTAGTGTTGTCAATTCGTAGTAATATTTGAGTATCAGTTAAATTTTTTGCAAATATTTGAAGACCAAAATATGCTGCCATTATTTCTAGAAAATTTATATGTTGTTTTTGTTCTTGGATACTCCACTGACCGCTAGCTCTTTCATCACCACAGGCAGCTCCCCATCCCGTTGTTGAGGCATCGGTGAAAATCTCCAGGTCATAATTATCAAATTTTATGCGACTAACAGGATTCTGAATAGAATTAAGCCACCATATTAAATAAGTTTTTATAGATTTAGGAATAATCATATATTTTTCATAATCGTCATCACGTTTTAAATTCAAATATTTAATTCGTTCAAATAATTTTGTATACAGCCAGCCATATTCAACGGCTGGACATGCAGATGTGAGCAGGCCCACGAAACGGGCAAAATATCTAATCTTACATCTTCTAACGGTAAACATTTTATTGATCTCCGTTTTTATACGCTGTATTTTATCTGGTGGTAAACTGACCTGAAGATTTTGGGAGTTAATTGTAAATCCAAGAAATAAGCAGGATTTACTTGGTGTTTGACAACTCTTATCCTCATTTATAATGAATCCTAGAGAAGTCAAAAGTTTCCGAGTATTATGGACATTTTCTACACAATGGTCATATGTTCGGGATACAAGGAACCAGTCATCAATGTAAATAGTTGATAAATAACCCGCCGAACGCAAAAGTTTCGCGACTGGCTTCATAATCTTTGTGAAAACATAAGGTGCTGTACTGAGGCCAAATGGCAAAACATTGAACTCGTAAAGAGTTTGTTCAAACTGAAAACGTAAGTATTTTCTGTAATCAGGATGCATTTTAATTAAAAAGTAGGCATCTTTTAAATCAAGTTTAGCCATATAACAATCTTTGGTAATTGTTTTTAAAGCTGTTCGGAAATCTTTGATTTTAAAATGTTTTGTGTCAACGAATTTATTTAACTGCTTTAAATTTAATATAAAACGCATTTTGCCATTTGGCTTCGGTATGAGGAAAATTCCAGAAATGAATTGCCCTTTGCAAGGTTTACATTGAGATATAGCGCCAATAGATAACAAATCACAAATGGCTTTTTTAAAGTGAATTTGTTCTGAATTAGAATAATTGCGGGTAAACGGGGCACAGTGCTGAGATACAGGCCTTAAAAATGGTATTTTATACCCATGTATATACGATAGTACAACAGGGTCCCGAGTAATAAGTTTCCACTGATTATAAAACTGAGACAGTCTAGCAGCATAATTTACCAGTGGCGTCGCTAGCGGCGGCTGCGGTTGGAGCGCTGATTGCTGGACGGCCTGGAGGAACCCACGTGCTGCTGACTCTTCGTCGCTGCCGACGTTGTGGATCTGGTCTTGGACGATGATGCTGCCGTCTTCCGAGCAGCAGGGTTCTTCCAGTTTTTTGACGTGCTTGGAGTAGCATTTTTGTTAAAAGTTGTTTTAATGGGGGGAGCTTTTAACTCCGCACCTGATTTATTAATTGCTTTAGCAGTTTTAAGTGTATCGAATAAATTATTTCCAAACAAAAAACCATCGATTTTTGTATTCTGCAGTGATTCCTTCATTTCCTTTTTAACTGAAGTCATGACGTAATTTCGACGAGTCACAGAGTCGTTATGTTGAGAATCACAGAGCATGCGTCCCGTGTCCATGAGCATACGTAGCAATTCTGTGTCTTTATTTTTGGAGGACAATAAACACGTAATAGCTTCTCCAAGGCTAGAGATCGCCGCAGCTGTTATTTTCTGCTTAGCTTCTATGGCTTTGTCACGTTTAATAACTGCCTCTGACAAAGCCGCCTTGACCTCTAAGTTTAAGGCTGGTGCCTCAGAAAGCTTACAGTTGCACGGGACCAGATATATTTCTGTAAGTTCCTTGCGAGACTCTTTAGTGAGACCGTTAGTGGCAATATGTTCAAAACGTATAGCAAGGTCCTTTTGTAAATCCTTGCCGTATTTGTTAGTACTGGTTGGATCAATACCTAGGATCTCTAATATCTCAGAGTCCAATACCGACGCGTTCTCCTCGAGAGCAGCCGCGTCAGGTTCTGCAGCAGTCTGTGTGGTACAACCGCCAGGATTTTCAAAATCGACGGGCGTGCCGGTGTTCGAATCAAGCGTAGGCACCACATCATCACGTTCGGTTACCATCACGGGATTCAAAAGGTCGTGATCTGAAATTAATATCACGATGATTTAATTTAACGAGTAAGTATGCTCATTAAATGAAGGTAACTTGATGACTGATATTGCAAACTCATTATCTATGAGGGTATGATAGTGAAGAAATAGCCCAGCAAGCTATTCACAACACCATATAGTGGCACGAGACAGCCCTTAAAAACTGCCCACAATACCGTTGCGCAATATCGAAGCATAAATGCTTCTATCAAGACTGACCATTTATTTGAGTGATGAAATAGCCCTAGAAGCTATTCACAACACTTTATCTGGCACGAGACAGCCCTTAAAACTGTCCACAATACCGTTGCGCAGTCATTGATACGTTAAGTATTTTCATAGCCGATGTACACCAAATATGTTGAGTTAATAACTAACCTTCTATTCTTAAACACTGTTGCGTCGAACTTTCTTGCGAGGAATCCGACGAACTGGATATAATACGCCGACGGCGTCTAGCAGCCGTGTTACGGCTGTTAGATTGTAATTATTCTTCGATTTTCTTCAATTTCTTGCGTAATTTTTCATAATTAGCATCACTACACTTTCTTTTAGGCATATTTAAATAATTTTTACACTGTTTTATTAAAACACAGTGGTACTTAGTGGTAGAATGTGCGAGGTGGCCGAGCACTAAATTGCGAATGACATGAACATAGCGTGACCCAGACAGGTAAGAGTGACCTACCCACCTTAAAAAAAAAAAAAAAAGGTAGGTATCCTACCCTCAACATAGTGCGAGAAAGGCGATTACTAGGCGAAACTACAAGTTGTTTATGCTAATCTCGAGGACGAAGCAAAGTATAATGACATCTTGTCTATTACTTTACTGAGGAGTGACGTCACAAGTGACACCTTGATACTTTGAAATGTTTTGGTGCGAATGTTATAAATTGAAGTGTATTTATTTTATACTAAACCTTATTTTTTTGCGAAAATATGATATACGTTGTAATTATAATAAGATATATTTCCCAACAATACAAAACAGTATTTCAAAATGCCTATTGTAACATTTGGAAAAGTGTTTAGAATCAGATTTGCCAATTATGATCTTGTTAATCGTTGTATACAACCTCCAATCTGACTCTTGACCTTAAACTACCGTTATTATCACTTTAAGCTCTTGACACCTAGAGTCAAGTCACAAAGTGCTACGTGATTAGATAACTAGAAGCCTAACTACTTAGTAGAGACGTGATTTAATCCTAATTATATTGTATGGTTAAGTGGTTATGGCAAATCACTAAGCGATTTGAGCCCCCTAAATAATTATATTCAATCATTGAAGTATTATTACTAGCGCATAGAACCGACACCGCGAACACCATGTATGTCCCAATGCATTGGCGCCACGTGGCTTCAATCTTCAATATATTCGTTCTATTTTGAAAGGAGAACCAGGGCTCAATTTTGAAAATCGAACCCCCCCGGGCGGGACACACATTTTTTTCGAGATGTCTGTTCTATGACATTATACTTCAATGTATTCAATTCACAATAATAATTTTCAACGAAAATTAAGTATCATTAGCATGTCTGCAGGAAAACATCATCAAGAAACCTCCGCATCTAAAAGTTCTCCGTGATGTTCTCAAAGATCTTTCAATCCGCACTTAGCCAACATACCCGTTCGTGTGAAGAGGCTTTTACTATGGGTTAATGCGCTTTACCCTATCTCTACTTACTGTTAGGTAGGTTTGTAGTCAGGTATTATTATAAAAAAATTGGATTATAGACATTGAAGTATAATGTCATAGAACAGACGTCTCGAACAAAATGTGTCCCGCCCGGGAGGTTCGATTTTTAAAATTGAGTCCCCGTTCTCCTTTCAAAATCGAACGAATCCATTGAAGATTGAAGCCACGTGGCGCCAATGCATTGGGATATACATGGTGTTCGCGGTGTCGGTTCTTTACGCTAGTAATAATACTTCAGTGATTATAGACTGTTCTAATATAGTGAAAGGAGACTTGAATTTAGCAGTGCAATATTTACGGGTTCCGATGATGAAATAAACTTTCAATTTCTAGGCAAGTACAGTGAGTTTTTTAATATTCACGATAAGTAATATAATTCTCTCACAATAATTCTCAAAGAGCATTCACTGCATAATTATCATTCTCGATACAGTTGCATGAATGCTGCTACTCACTCGCCATTGTTTACGTTCTAAGTAGGCATTCAACTTATTAAGCTCTTCTATCTCAGTATTTTATGACGTTGGTTTATTATATGTACATAAATGTAGCTACTAATGGCCGGTTTCTGAAGTCTCCAGTTAAACGATCAACAGCTATTGAATCAATAAAGTTAAACTTAAGTTATATATTCGTTAACAGTCACTGGGTTTCTGAGCACGCGAGGAGCCTTTCAATAACTATGAATCCAATAACGAGTATCTAAAACAGCCACTAGATGGCTCTCTTCAAAAGATAATAAAAAGATAAGTTTCAAATAGATATTATCATTTTATTTTGTCGTTTTGACTAATTGTATTTATTTTGTGGTAGTAAATATGTAAAAAATATTGAAATTTGGTATTTATTTGCGTCTGTTCATCATAGTCAAATATCAACAATAAAATTTAAAAACGTCAATTTAACGTTTATTTTGGTTACCATTGGTTACCATTGGTTACTATGGTAACATAGTATTTGAGAATAACACCTCTGTCATTCATTGTCAATCTAGAAAAAATTGTTGATTTCTTGCAAATAATTGTATTTGTATTTTCAATAATCTGAGGTCCTTGAGGCTATCCATATATATACCTACGGCACACACAAATGACCTCAAAATAGTTGTAACTTGTAATTTGTCATATTCTGTCCACGAAATGTTAAAATGAAACGTCAAATAAAGTTATGGAACCGGTAAACGGCCATATATGCTTAGTTAAGTTAATCTTAGATAAAACGGAATTTATCTATTATCGCCGTGCTCAGAAACGCTTTTTCGGAAGTTATCGACCCGTTAGCGTTTTTGAATAGACAAACTCTCGAAAAAAGGATCTCAGAAACCGGGCATAATACGTATAAATAAATAAAGGCCAAGCTGCGTACTATAGTAAAAACTCAATATTATTACAAGCTTTTACGTTTTGTTCGTAAAAAGTTTATCAAAATCAAAATAATTTATTCATATAGGTATTACTGATACACTCATAGATTTTTGAAAATACGAATGGAGGAAAAGAAATGGCGAAAGAAACTCCAACATTTAAAGTACGCAAAAATCTAAGAATGAACAACATTGCTGGAAATCATCGCAATATGGATTCTCACTCTTCAGCGCTGCACGGATGCTACTTGTAACTTGAAGATTATATCCTGAAACGATGTGAGGTCGGGCTTTCCGGCTGCTAGAATGATACATGTTAGCCGAGTCTCCTTGCTAATGGCGGAAGGTGCATTAAAGAAAATGTTCATCGTTAGATGCAGTGGCGGCCTTAGTCATTGCGAGGCCCAGGGCAGCAGATCCTTGCGAGGCCCTTGTCCATTCCGTAAAATGTGTGTGTTTAGATTTGATTTGAGAATTTTTTATTTTGGTCAACCACAATGACTCCATCACCTGATAGAAAGCGTGCAGTGCATTCCAAGCATGGGTGAACGCCACTAGTACCTAATGCCGCGATATTCACCCACATTACTACTGCATGTGCACATGTCATGCTTTTTCGAACCCCGCACACCCGTGGATTTAATGAGGATCGGATTGCAATATGTCACTTTTAGTCTGTGTTAGGTTTTTAAAGGTTTCCCGATCATTGAAGTACTATTACTTCGTATAGAACAGACACCCCGAACATTGAGTCGGGTGCATGCATTGTGGCCAGGGTGGCTTACTTCATTCACTCACTTGCTTGTCACTCACCTGCGTTCATTGCGGCCGCATGCCAAAATTGTTTAGTAACAAACTGAAAAAATGCCGTCTTGCGTGATGAGAACCTGTCACAATTGCACGTAAAAAAATACAAAAAAGAAAATGGTATTACTTATCATCAGTAAGAAAACAAAATATTAACTTAAATCAACTAAAACGAATTTATTTCAATTATTGTGGAATGTTCCCGCCATTTTTGAATGAAATGCAAATAAATTGACTTGAATCAATTCAAGTCAGTTCAGTCAGTTCAGGTCAGTCAATTGAATTGAATTGAAAAAATCATGAGTCGGGCTTACACACTTGGCAAGTAAGCGTGTTAATGGACAAATAAATAAGCCCGATAAGAATGACTATAGTACCTACTCTTTGGTAAATAATAAATTATGTGTATTACATTACTAAGTGAATTCAATTAAACATTAAATCAAACATTTGGAAGAGCTAAAGATTTAGAGTCGTTGACTGTTTGTCGTGGTTCGGCAAGTGTCTTATACAAAGTTACTCTATGTAAATCACCTTCTAGAGTTTGAAAAAAGAACGCGTCATCGCGGTTTCGGGACACACATTTTGTTCGAGATGTCTGTTCTATGTCATTATACTTCAATGTTCCCGATCAACATTTTTCAGATATTAAAATGCGGATTCACGTAGGTCATGTTCAAGCTGTTTTCTTTTGAGATATTATTAATCGGGTTAATAATAAAAAAATGGGCAACTCTTAAAGGTAGGTTATATATGTATACTCAGCCAAGCGGGGAAATATCTTAACTGGCGATAGTAAATATTCGTTCATAAACACTAGAAAAAAAAATTCACTTCTGAGTGCGAATAAATTACTGTAAACCATTGAAGTACTATTACTTCGTATAGAACAGACACCCCGAACATCGAGTCGGGGAAATGCATTGCAGCCAGGTGGCTTACTTCATTCACTCACTCGCTTGTCACTCGCCTCCGCTCATTGCAGCCGCATGCCAAAATTGTAGTAACAAACTGAAAAAATGCCGTCTTGCGTGATAAGGACCTGTCACAATAATTGCACGTAAAAAAACAAAAAAGAAAATGGTATTACTTATCATCAGTAAGAAAACAAAATATTAACTTAAATTAACTAAAACGAATTTATTTTATTGTGTAATGTTCCCGCCATTTTTGAATGAAAAAATCATGAGGCGGGCTTACACACTTGGCAAGCCGTAAGCGTGTTACTGGACAAATAAATAAGCCCGATAAAAATGACTAATATGACTATAGTACCTACACTTTGGTAAATAATAAATTTTGTGTATTACATTAATCAGTGAATTCAATTTAAATTAAATCAAACATTTGGAAGAGTTAAAGATTTGGAGTCGTTGACTGTTTGTCGTGGTTCGGCAAGTGTCTTATACAAAGTTACTCTATGGCAAGTGTGTAAATCGCCTTCTAGAGTTTGAAAAAAGAACGCGTCATCGCGGTTTCGGGACACACATTTTGTTCGAGATGTATGTTCTATGTCATTATGCGAGTACTTCAATGCTGTAAACTAGCATATAAAATTTAAAAGGGAGGTTTAGGGAGCGATGCCCCCTACCATGAAAAAACACAACTCAAATGTTAGTTTATAGTTCAGTCAATAAAGTAGTTGTAGAGTGCGTGAGCGGGAACCTAAGCGATTTCTTCAGAAACTTATTCAGGGTACTTAGGGAGATAACATACTAAAAGTCCTGGCATCTAGGAAGCGAGCCGGAGGGAGGAGGGGGGGACAAAGGTTCCGATTTTAGGTTTTTCAGCAATATCTCAAAAACGGTGCGTTGTAGCGAAAAATGTTTTAAGATGGAATGAAAGCTTATAAAATTCTCTATAACTTTAATTCTGTACACTTTCTCCCTATCCCCAACCGTTTTTGAACTACACGCTCTAGAAATGTAGAGATTAAAGTTATTCAGCTTCGTCAATATCATGATTGTTTTCCCGTCTCTGTTCAGTTCTCCACAATTATAAAAAACGCAATTTCTTATTGTTACAGCCTTCACCACTTGGAGGTACTCCCAGCTTAGGTTACAATAAATTTTAAGATAATTTGCGCATCAGATAATGGTCATCACGCTGAATAACTTTAATTTCTACATTTCTACATTTACAATTTTTTTTACTGGAGCGTGTAGTTCAAAAACGGTTGGGGATATGGAAAAGACTTTTAGTATGTATCTCCCTAAGCACCCTGAACAAGTTTCTGAAGAAATCGCTTAGGTTCCCGCTCACGCACTCTATACCCTCTTTTGAGTCATACCTTGACTGGACTATTAGGTTGAATAATTTTATTTTACGCATAAAATTGGGAGGGACCCCGCAAAACGTAGTCAGACTAAATACTTATATGCATTTTGAATATAATATGAGTTGTCAAAATTTCAAAACAAACTACACAAAGTATTTTCAAGTCACCGTTTTTAATACTTGTAGTCGCCCACAGTCTGTCCACTTAGAATTTCAGTAGTTAATAACAATTATTCAGTTTTTTTAACACCTTTAATTTGACCTTGAACTCGCTCGTATAAATTTACCCTTTTCCTTTGAGAGCTCGTTTTCTTTTCGAACTGCCCTATTTAAAATTTCTTCCAGAATCACGATCACGTAAATAATCATTTTATTATTTTTAATGCGCACATACTCGTACATAAAACACGCTTTTGTAATTTTAATACGTAAGATTCACAAAAAACCTATTACGATCACGACAGAAAACCAGAGATAAACTAAAATGAATACTAGAGATACAACTTAGGTGCATATTGTAAAGGTTTCGGTTTTGTTATATATACAGACAAATAACAAAAAATAAACATTGTTAAGTATTTTTATTGTTATTTTGCTGTATACATCGATCTATAATACACCTTGGACCACATCTCCACTTACCATCAGGTGGGATTATGGTCAAGCATTAACTTATTTGTGTAAAAAAAAAAAAAAAAATCTGATCGAAGACTGTATATCATAGTGTTCCGTTCGTAGTTATGCAATTATATTTTTGTTTTGGTCTACAAAGTTTTTTTGAACTCGGATGATAGCACGAGGCCCTTGCAAGCGCGAGGCCCCGGGCGGTGGCCCCGTTCGCCACCCCCTAAGGCCGCCACTGGTTAGATGTGTTTCCTTGCCTATTTCTCATTAAATAAAGTACTCGTTCATACAATCCAAGTATAAAAATAATATTATAAAGTTCAAGCCATTTGTTATGAAAAATTTCTAAAGAAATGACAAGGGTATTCCACCAGCGGTTACATAAATTGTTGGATAAAGCAAATTAGGGATCTTTCGAACTTTCTCAACAACCGCATTCTTCGAGACATTGCTTTGTTGAGCACAGATCTTGTTACGCGCTGTATATTTCCTTTTTATAACCGCAATCTATAATGCAATGTGAATAACAATTGCAAAGAAGCAATTTATTTCCGTAATTTTGCTAATACCTGCTTAATAATTTAAATTGTTACCCTTACAGTGAGGGTACGAGTAATGATCTCATTTACGACCGGCCCTACGAAGTGTTTCAAACCGCAATAAATCCTTTCAAAGTTTTGTCTCAGCGAGCGCCACAATTTTTTCACACAGCAACATTTTTTATTTATTTTACGCAGCATAAATGGCCAAATTCAGACTGTTAGGTAAAGTATGTTCTTAATAGACGTAATATTTTATCTATAGTAACTTCGTTAGTCTTTTTATTTTGTGATAATTTATATTTAAGAATAATAACTCTCACACATTCATCTCGCAATAGGGTTGCTGGAGGCTTGGAGAAACACAAATGACCAAAAGAACAAACATTTATCTGTCAAATAAATGTTTGCCCTCGCCTCAATCTTATGCATTAATATTATTATTATATTTATATTTATTTACTGTATTATGATTTTATTTAATGTTCACACAAAGAGTGTTTATATCCAATTATTTTTCTTCTTATTTAATATAGTTTACGGAGCGCTTTTTGCCTACTGACTTGTGTCGATCAAGACGTGTTAGGCGCAGTTGTTGTTAGGAGGGTACACGTAGTAAAATTTCATAAGCACTTCTGTGCTTCGGAGAGCAATACAATACAATACAATACAATACAATATCTTTATTTGCATGAACATGGGTAATTTACATAAAGGATTATATTAAATTTGTAGGTCCGCCAAGTTCCACCTGCTAAGGTATGCAAATATTAAAATAAATAATTTAATTTTCCATTACAATTTGTCATTACAATCTTAATTTAAAAAATAAATTAGTAAATTAGTTAGAAAAGCAATATCAAATAAATCACATTCATATTACTTATACACTATGTCAAAGTTATTACTCGTATTATTATATTATGAACACTTGTCATCTAAAAATTCATTTACAGAGTAGTAGGCTTTTTGTAATAAATAATTTTTTAGAGATATTTTAAAGCTATAACAGTTTTTACATTTAATACAACTAGGTAGGGCATTATAGATTTTGGGTCCCATACAGAAGACTGAGTTATGAAAGAGATTGGTCCTTGAGTAAATACTTTTTAGCCTATCCTTATGTCTATTTAATGTTAGAGTCTCGTAATTATTAATGTTATTTCTTATCAATAAAGCAACTTCATAAATATATAGCGAAGGAAGCGTTAAAATTTTTAATCGTTGAAAGTGACTTTTACAAGATTCGACTGTCGTCAGTTTGCATATTGAACGAATACATTTCTTTTGTGCTTTGAAAACGCGATCAACCCCTGCAGCATTGCCCCAAAACATGACTCCGAATCTTAATGTGCTTCCAACATACGCATGATACGCAGTGAGAGTCGCGTTGATATTAACGATTTTAGATAACATGTATAAAGCATATGAAAACTTATTTAACTTTTCGGTTACATGTTCCAGGTGAGTTTTCCATCTGAGGTCATTGTCGATATATATACCTAAAAATTTTGTGGATTTAACTTCAGTTATAGATTTACCTTCATACGAGATATCCAAAGCTAGGGGTTTTGAATTTTTAGTAATGAAAGTCATGAAGCAGGTTTTGTCCAAATTAATTTTAAGATTATTATTATTAAGCCATTGTATTAGGTTTTTTAGCGAATTATTAATATTATTTTCATATGTCAATGGATTATTATTAATAAATATACCAGTACTATCGTCAGCGAAAAGAATCATAGGTTTCTTTATTGCTTGTGGAAAATCGTTAATATAAATTAAAAAAAGTAATGGTCCCAAAATACTGCCCTGTGGTACACCAAATGAAGTTTCCCGTGGTTTTGATAGATATTTTACTATAGTTTTGCTTTCCAACTTAAGTTTGCTTATTTCTGTTATTTGCTGTCTGCCAAAAAGATATGATTTAAAAAAATTTAATGCATTGTTCCGGACGCCATATGCTTCTAATTTTTTTATAAGTATAGAATGATCAACATAGTCAAAAGCTCTACTCATGTCCATATATATCGCTGTCACTTTCTTTTTATTCTCAATACTACTCATTACTAACTTTAAGAAATTTAATATTGCTTCATTTATTGATTTATTTTTTCTAAAGCCTACTTGTTCGTCAATTAAAATATCAAATTTTTCTAAATACATATATAATTTATTATAGATTATTTTCTCTAACACTTTTGATAATATAGGTATCAGCGCGATTGGTCGATAGAAGTGCATGTCGTATTTGTCATTTTTCTTAAAAATTGGTTTCACTATAGTCACTTTCATTTTATTTGGGAAGACACCATGTTCAATACATAAATTTATAATGTGAGATAATACTGGAGATATAATATTAGCTGTACATTTCAATATCTTTGTGTTTATATCATCGTATCCAGTACTATGTGTATTTTTAAGAGATTTGATTGTAACTAAAATATCTTCTGTACAGGTTGGGCTTAAAAATAAAGAATTTGGTTGATTGTGACTAATGGTGGATTGATATTCAGTACTATATTGTTTGCAATTATTTTGTATTTCATCAATGAAAAAGTTGTTAAAGCTTTCAGCAATCAATGTCGGATCAGTTACATATTTTGACCCAATTTTAATTACATCAATTACCTGTTTGGGAGTATTGTTTAGCGCACCATTTATAATATTCCATGTTGCCTTCACTTTATTATGAGCATTATTTATGTAATAATTATTTTGACATTTCTGAGTTAGTTTGATAATACACTTTAATTTTTTTGAATACGCTTTAAATTTGTTTTTATCTTTTTTAGTTTTTGTATGTCTCGCTTTCCATAATAATTTTCTTTTTATTTTGGTACAAGTTTTAATACCTTTGGATAACCATCTATGTCGTTTATTTGTCATAATTTTTATTCTCGTTTTGGGAAAACATAAATCATAAAATAGTAAAAATAGTTCCAAAAATTTGCTATATTCGGGTCAATGGATGAGTAAACTTCTTGAAATGACAGACTTGAAAGACAATTATAGAACTTACTTATATTTTCGTTATTATATTGGCGTCTATACATAAACCAGTGACTTAATATTACCCTCTTTTTAGTTGGACACTGTAACACTTGAGCGGTATGATCCGATAAGGCCAGCTCAAAAACAGAACTAGTACAGCCACGTATATTATGAGCAATATTATCAATACAGGTATTACTGCTTAGTCGAGTCGGCACATTGATACAAAGTTTAAGATTGTATGAATATAACAGATTTTCAAAGTTTATAGATACATTATTTCTTTTCAAGATATCAATATTAAAGTCGCCGCATAATATTATTTTTTTATTTTTATAACACAATTTAGTCAAAATTTTGTCAAGATTTTCAAAAAACAAGTCAATAGCTGATAAGTTATTTTTTGGGGGTCGATACACACAGACAATTACTATTTTACACTCAGTTAATTCAATTGCACTACATTCTATGACATTCAGTATATTGTACGTTTCAATATCCAAAATAGTACGGAACCTATGTCCCCTATGAACTAATATGCAGGACCCTCCGTGTCGGTTTTTTCTTAAGCAATATGAGGCCAGTTCATAGTTAGGAATATGTAAGAAACTTATATCATTATATACCATGTTATGTTCCGTTATACAAATGATATCAAAACCCCTGTTAAAATTGTCAGATAGTTGATCTAAGCAAACTACAAGCTCGTTGGCTTTTGAAATTAAACCATTGATGTTTTGATGAAATATTGTTATATTGTTATGCACGAAAAAAACTTTTATTTAACTCTTGAGTATTTGCGTCTGGATTAGATTTATGTATGTCAATTGGGTCAGTCTGTATACCTATGTCAATTTTATTTGTTGAAATATTTATTGTATTAACACTTTGTTGCTGGAATTTATTGTATATAATTTTGTAATCCGTGTTTAGTATTTGTCTTAGAATAAGTCTACACATAGACAAAGTAAAGTTACGCCCCTTCGGTATATATCGATGGTAATCTAGGTCCAAATAGCATGCATTAGAAGTTTTTGTACAAGCAAATCTTAACTCATAATTAAGTTTTTTAACATTCAAATAATTATTATATGGGATTTGACAAACAGATAAGTTAGTATCAGGTAGACTCTGAAGCCATTTGTGAGCGTGTATTTGAAATGAATGAGGATCCTTATCATTACATCCTCCAATAACAACAATGTGATCATTTTCGGTGAAGGTGAGTGTTTCACTACTCGTGCACATTATTTCGCTTAGAGTTGCTCCTGGCTTCCAGAGAGAAGTTACAAAGTAATGCTCTTCACCAAGTAACTTTTGAAGTAATTTCTGTACTCCTCTACCACGCTGATCAGCTAATATAAGCACTCTCTTTTTGGTTTCTTTTTTAATAGCTGTACTTATATAATCTTTTTTCCGTGAAATAGAGGCTTGAAGGTCTTCCGAAGTGGTTTGTTTATCGCGCGGCACTTCACACTGGTTAATAGGATTTTGGCACTGATTCTCTACCGTGGCATTTGGTATAGGTGATGTGTCTGGGGCGGCAGTTATCAAGTCCGGCTTGTATAATTCCTGTGTTATGTTACTCAAGTTATTGTTCCGCAGCAGTAAGGGGCTATTTGTAGTACTGAGAGATTTACGTTTTTTATTTTTTGTTAAGGTTGAAGTTTGAGGTGATGGAATTTTTCCTTTTACGGTTGTAAGTGATTTGTATATTTCAATAATTTTATAGCATTTCTCCATTTCTTTTTTTAAACACGTGTTCTCATAATTTAAATTTTCTATTTCCTGATGTGCTGCATCAAGTTCTTGAGTAAGCTTAGTTAATCTTTCGCTTTCGCTGATTTCGTCTGTCGAAGTATTCGGTAGACTTAAAGCCGTTGTTTCAAACATCAAAGAAGATGTATTAGATATATTCTGAAGTGAACTGGATCTTCGTAATGGTCTTCGCTGCGTTACATTTTCTAATAGAGTAATACTTTCTGTCTCCATAATGAAGTATTTTAACGAATGATGATTGTAGTTATATAAAAAAAAAATGAATTCACTAAAGTTCAAATGTTTGGTTTTATATGACGGAAAAATAAACAGTCAAAATTCTAAATGCAAGTAAGGTTGTTATCATTAGTTATGTCGTGTCGGAGAACTTCGGGCGACATAAAAACTTCTTACAATTAGGTTGGCCACTAATAATCCGCATCGAAGCACTGTGGTGGAGTAGCTATTCTCTAGGCCTGTAGTAGAACATTAATGGATTGAAGCCAACCACGAAAATATTACATTTTTTAAAGAATCGAAGGAACTTATAAAACCCGTGAACGGATTTCAATATACAGGTTGGAAATAAAAGATCCTCAAAACTAAGTAAAACTGCAATCAAAGATTTTTGAAAATTCACCTGCTTGAGCCGGGAACAGAGATGGATCCATAAGAATGACCCTTTCGGTTGGCATCATAAAAATAGAGGATGTTTTTTGTTTCACATTTCACCGGTTCGAAATCCGGCTCAAGCAGGTAAACTTTCAAACATCTTTGAATGCAGTTTTACTTAGTTTCGACAATAAAGGAATGTTTTTTGTCAATAAAATTTGCCATCATCAATAATTAGTGCACTTTTCCTTCAGTTGAAGGAAATTAGAAAGTAGTTACTTTCTTTTTTTCCATTTTGGATTAAAGTTACTTTATCTCCTAACAATAATTATAAAATTTCACTTGAGATACAGGATGAAAGATTATTGGTATGGATATTTTAAAAGCTGAGCAACAAACATTTTCTTTAATTAAAATAATGAATTACGTGTTTTCTTATAAATAAGATAAATGTTTGTATAAATCATTCATGATGATCATTGAAGTATAATGTCATAGAACAGACATCTCGAACAAAATGTGTGTCTCGCCCGGGAGGTTCGATTTTCAAAATTGAGCCTCGGTTCTCCTTTCAAAATCGAACGAATCCATTGAAGATTGAAGCCACGTGGCGCCAATACATTGGGACATACATGGTGTTCGCGGTGTCGGTTCTATATGCTAGTAATAATACTTCAATGATGATGATGATGATGTTTTTATATATTTTGTATGTAAATATTGTAAAGTTAATCGTATATTACTTTAAAACCGTTGCTATAATTTTCATGAAGCTTACTAGGTTTGCGTTATAGCGTCAATGACGCACTAAGTTCTATATGAGCTAAGTTGTTAGGAGTTGTTTTCGAGATATGTATTATTTATGAAAATACTCACGGGGAAAATTACTTTTAAGTGGGACAATTAGGTCAATTAGTTATCATAAAGCCTTGATCTAAACATCTGTTATTCTTTACTCTAAAGCCACATTTATATCACACGGGTCGAAATAATTAAAAATATGTTTGACTAGATTGGACTCATTAAACTTGACCTCTAGGATTACAAATTGAATAGGAAGTATTTTTTCCGATATTATCATTGAACGCATACCAACATTAACAAAAATTAATTACAACATGAAGTACTAACAGAAGTAACAATTGTCTTTTAGCCCTTCTACCCCTAGAGGTACACGTAATATTCTGTATTTCTTTGTCCGGGCTCAGTATATTTCGAACTGTTGTCCTAGTCCCAGCATAATAACAGAGATTGTTCATTTGTTCTCCTTTTAAATGTTAATGCCGCCTTCGCTCATTTATGCCTAGACTAAAAGTTGACTTTAGAGAATGCTTTTTACCCGACTGCTAAGGAAGGGTTATGTTTCGCGCGAATCTTGTATGTATGTATGTATGTTATATTATTTATTACCTCATATCTTCCAAAAAAAGAAGGAGGTTCTCAATTCGACTGTATTTTTTTATGTCTGTTACTTCAGAACTTTTGAATGGGTGAAACGATTTTGATGATACTTTTTTAATCGAAAGCTGGTGCTTTTCATGTGGTCCCACTTAAATTTGAGCGAGATCTGACAATGGAATCCAAGAGAAAACCGTATAAGTCTTATATTTGCATTTATATGTGCGCGACAAATGGACGAATAACTAAATATCACGCCAACCGATTTCGATGATTCTTTTCTTATTGTTATTGGAAAGGATGTACTTCATTTGAAGTCGTTTATTTTTTTTTAAGAATTATTATTATTAAGTAACATTACATACAAATTAAGAATTCAAAAACTACTCGTCAGATCTCGCTCAAAACCACACATGACAAGTACCTTTCGATTAAAAAAAGAATTATTAAAATCGGTTCACCCAGTCGAAAGTTCTGAGTAGGGAATGCAAATCTCGCGAGATTGGGGCTCAAGCGAGATCTCGCGAGTTTATGAATAACAATACTGCGAGATCTCGCCAATTTCGAGATCTCGCGAGATTGGCAGTTTTGTGTGTTTTCTTAGCAAATAATCACAATATTTGAATAAATTAGGAAAAAAATAATAAAAATTGTAAGTATTACAAGATAAACATTTATTTTCATGAATTTTTTCAATAGACTTTTATGTACCAAACATTGTTTGACGTATCTGTCTATAATTTTTTAATAAACTTCTTAATAGTAAACTTTGACGTACGTAGCTATCAAATAACAAATGAAATAAACAACCAGTCTTCTCTTCTAATATCAATTAAAAATCTTTTAGTAATAAAACAGTTATTTTATAACAAACAAAATAACGAGAAGTAAAAAAAAAATAAACTAATTATCTAAGTTGAGTTGACTTACTATCGATTAAATAAAACTATATCTACTCAGTAGATCAATTAGATATTAGAGATTAATTAACAAAATATAGCAATCAAATGAAAGATTTGTTCCGCCTCCCGCGCACCGAACGAAGCCGACAAATCGCAGCTCCGGCCGTGTCAGTCCGCGCTTCGAATAAGACGATTTTATGCTCGAGTGCAATCTCGTTAATCTCGCGAGATCTCGCCCTGTTTTTCGTCCGAGATCAATCTCGTTAAAAAAGGCCGAGATCTCGCGAGAACGAGATCTCGCGAGATCGAGATTGCATTCCCTAGTTCTGAGGTAACAAACATAAAAAATGCAGTCCAATTGAATACCTCCTCCTTTTTTGAAGTCGGTTAAAAATATGAAGGTAATAAAAATTTGAAGGAGAAAAATTCAATGATCGAAATTATAATAGAACCTGAGCGGGTCGAAACGCCATCTTTCAAGTAGGTACTCTTGAATTCATTTTATAATTTTACAAGCTACTTACTAAAATGTTATAAGATTTAAAGTACGAAAAAATTTATTCGAAAAATTAAAAGTGATTCAAGAAAATATACGAAATTTTCCATTACCCACTGGACCACCTTCCTCCCCTCGTAACTCCGAAACTACAAATACTTAGCCTATGTCAGAAACCACTCCCTCAAATTAAAAAGCGCAAGCTCTTAAATCTTTAAATTTTAACAGGAAATACATGCGGAACTGACCTCTCTTACATGAGTCCATTTAGACTTAAACTTTATTTGTTACTAGCTTTTGCTCGCGGCTTCGCACGCGGTAGAGTGGTTTCGAAACGAAATTAGATTTATATGCCTGTGGCTTTGCGCCCGTGGATTTAAATTTTTTACAAATCCCCCGGGAACCCCGAACTGTTCCGGAATAAAAAGTGGCCTATGCATTAATACAGGGGCTATCTCTTTTCCAAATTTCAGCCAAATCGGTTAAGTATTGTAAATGTGGCGTGATTGAGGAACAAACATCCAATCATCTTCAAAAACTTTCACATTTATAATACATAAATAGGATTGTCATTATTTTCGACGACTTTTTGTGAGGGCACTAGTGGTTCTTTCAATGTAAAATATACCTGTGCATTTATCGTGAACTGCATTGAACTATGAAAGGCAAAAACGACAATAGCTCCCTCAACTCTTTGAACGCTATAACACAAAGCCATTATACCTCTAAATAAAACTGACATTTCTGTTAGTAATATCTCTTCTACAAGCACATCTTTTAACCCAATACCTACGAGTTATAAACTGAGCTGGAATCTAATCTAAGTCGACATAATTACGTCTTTATAAAATGCTGTTTTAATATATTGCTACTTCATTATTTTAAATTTTCATTTTAAAAACCTAAGCAATGTTATTTTTACATACTTTGTGTCTCGTTTGTCGTTGCTTTTGTTTCGAGAATAGTTTACGGAACGCTCATATAGTTCATATTCTAGGGATCGTAATTAACTTTTATTTATAAAGCCTTTAGATGCCATGTTGTAGATATTACGTTAAAGTAATTCTTAGTAAACCTACGCTAGCTGTTGAATGTACTTGTGTAAAAAAATACTTTGCTGAGAATAGAAAAAACATTAGTTTAGTGTTCCACAGCAAAGGTTAACATTTCCTTACTAATAAAATTTCTAACTAAACTCGGAAAACCGACTTTTAGTTTAATGTACTTGTATAAAAACGAGATCTTAAAACATTTCCTCTACATTACGGTATATAAATACAACAATTTTTCAGTCCACAACCAGTCGGCACTTAGTACTCACATCGTTTGCAACTATTTTGTCGCGAAACAACTTGAAACAAGCGAGCCAAACTCCTCATATCGTCATCAAAAGCAAAAGCTTTAATGAGAGCCTGAAACGATTATGAGAAATCACTGTGGCTGTGCCAAGTCTCTCCTCGTATATTAAACTTTACACATGTCATAACATAATATGCATGCATTTATGAAGTATTTAATTTATTAAGCAATAAAGTTTTGTACAGGTAAAATTTGATGGAACCACAACCTCTTTGAAATTTATTAACATTCTATCCTCTATAAATCGTTTTTCATTGCGTACTGACTTTATTGCCAGTCATTCAATCTACAAGTTACATTTTATACAAATTAAAGCTAGTGGTTAAATAACTATTTCATATTTAAAAATGTAAGCTGATGTAAGCATACATAAATTAAAAGCAATTAAATGGGTGTAAGTAGAGTGTCCGAGTCCACTCCAGAAAAATCCGTTACACAGACCAGCCATTTCAACCGAGCTTGTTTGCAAAAGCTAAAACGGAGCAGATACTTGACAACTTGGAATTTAAATCATCTTTGTAGAACTGTGGACTGCCACAAGCACTTCGTTAGGAAAAATTATCACAGCGAAAACATTCATCGCAAAAATTTTTACTTTTTCCAGCCAGTACCTATCATTCGTTATCAAAAAATAATTTACATATAAGAACAATAGCTGATTTGAACACATCCATTTTTTATTTCATAATGGAACAGCTGAAAATATTTTTTTCTTGTAGAATCTAGCTAACTTTAAGTAGCTAACATGAATATTACATTCTTTCTTTCTTCTCACATTTCGTTTTATTTTGAACTTTCTAGAAATTACATCAGGCTATTAAAGTGACGTCATCAATGACATGCTTTTAATTTGACAAATATTACAACATTCTTTCGATCCTTTTTGAAACACTTGTGAGTTGTGATGAACCGTATAAAAACGTTTGTAAGAGTACATAAGTGCCTCTCGGAGATTGAGAGTACGATGCTATGTCACAGTTTATAACTACTTCACTTCTTTTGTTTGAAATTGGAAAGTTTCGTTAGATTAAACTTCTGAGAGTATTTTTAACTATTACAAAAACGTCTTTACTCAGATGTAGATACTACTTTAGACCCTGTTAAAAAGATTCAATAAAAAGTTAAGCTTAAATGTTCTGAGTATTTTTATAAACAGAAATTGAAGAAACTCAGTCAAGTAAATTTACAATAAAAAATTACTTCCAAGCTGGGGATACATTGCAGTGGGATAAAATGCAATGTAATGGACTTCAGCCAATAACTAAATTCATTTTAATCTAACAAAGGTGCAAATGTCATTTAAGGTAGCAGTGGACCCACAGATATGGTTTAGATAAATACAGCAGGACGTTCGTATTTCGCAAGTTTTCGTCTCTATTTAGTGTCCTGCATATCAATTTGAAACCAATTGGCGGCCCACTACAGCATATGGGCTTCTCCTCATCGGTAACTAATTGAGGAGACCTAGAACATCACACACGATGCCTCCAACATGGCGCAAAGATAACAAACGATTGATTGATTTTCAACGACACGACAGCTCTTTGAGACGTGACGTCACAGGCGTCACAGTGTTAGTCGTGGGTGTCTCTGAGCCCTTACTAAAATAGTCGCTCGCACGTCATCATTAGTGACGTCTAAACGCTCGTTCCTGCCGACCTATTGTAATTTGTATCCTTTGTCGAGCAGGCTTTCAGTTCCAGTAACTGTAACAGGTGTGAAACGAGTAGGTAGGGATATTACATCCTCGTAAATAATAAATGTTGTTGTAAATAATGACTGTTCCTGATATCTGTAAAATGGGTTTAAATTGTCGCGAGCGATAGAGAGGGTAGCTCTTCGGTAAGCGGATTAAAAGGATTTTGCAACTGACTGCCCTCTGGTTATGGATGGCATGTGCATGGGTGGCAATAAACACAAAAAGCACTACTTGGTGGTCACTGCGTAGTCATTTGTTAGCCAATATTATATAAAAAAAACATTTAATTTTACGATATTATTGTATAGACCTGCGTTTAATTTTATTTGCGTCTAATTAGAGACGCATGTTGAAAATTCATATTTACAATGATTCACTCTAACTGAAAGGCGAAAAAAAATTGCATATGGATTTCATGATTTGCCTTTAGCTCTACGTGATTCAATTTTATTTTGTTTCTCTATTTAAAAAGAATTCAAAAATTGAACCGTATTTATTCAGCATTACATTAAACAATAATTCATACAGTTGAAAGTTTGTTTGTTTTGAAATCCGGAAATTTTGTACTGAGTATAAACAAGTACATATTTTGTTTTTTTGGGCAAAAATAATGGAATTTCAAAGTTTTTGGCAAATTTCTAAAAGAATTTTAAAGTACATGAGTTCTTAACTATGGTCGTTCGGCTTTCTGGGAAAAATAATGAAACAACTCATTCAACGTTTTTGGAAAATATACCTTTGAAAGGGTTAAATAGGGTTTTAATATCTGTCAAACGAATTCCAGTACTATGAAAATTTGTACCAAATAATGTATTAAAAATGTTTGTTATAACCCACTTCCTTTAACAATTCAGTATTAAGATATAGAAGTTAATTAAACTTTTCTAATAAAATAGGAAATTCAATACATAATTGGAGAATTTTCACAACATGGCGGATATCTCTTGAAAATAGATAAATACTTACTTAAACCAATATATGTACTATTATTTCTTCTGTGCTTGAATTCTAAGTACTTCCATAAAAATATTATCAATTAACGTGTAATGTTTTATGTAAAATACAACGTCAACGTGCCGAGACTGCCGAGCCTTTGCAAATGAGCGCCTTCTTTCATCCTGTAAGATGACTCCGATAATTATACCGCCTTCTCTTAATGAAGCGAAATGACGTCACGAAACCACTGAAATAATAATACTGTAGAAGTAAATTTTTGATGGTGGCAAAACTTGTTTACCGTTACATTTTAAACAACACTACTTTATCTGGCCATTTATACGATTTCCTACATTTAGTTTTCCAAGTATTTAATGAATAATCAAAGCTTTTACATGACCACTCCCATTTCTCGTTTATGTCTGTTCGTGTCTTACTCAATTTTTCTCCTATGGTTATAGAGTACAGTGAACTAATTATAAGTTTCGATTAAATACTTCTTTTTGTTTATTTTTCGAGGTAAATAAAAAACAACTGTCAGGTTCATCAAAAAATTAATAGGCTTTATGTCCTTTAAAAGGTACTTACAATAATGTACGAAATTTTCCCTCCTTAGTCTCTATACCTGTATAATAGAAGGTCAAGGTAACCTACCGCAGATCTTCCTGAAATCTTTAGTACCTACCAAAAACTCCAAATGAAACGGAAGAGATTGCTGGATGTATAATAAAATTATTAGAATCCCATCCAAGGTGGGTTCGACCAGTGAACGAACATTCTACTAATATTAGTTCATTGGGTTCGACTCATACGTGATCGGGTTGACGATGACATACGAGTATTACCTATTCGGTTTTGATTACTTCCTATTTTATGGTTGGTTAAAACTTAAAACTATTACTAACGCCGTACTGAAACTTGTAATGGAGATAGCCTATAACCTGGATTAACACATAGACTAATTTTTATTCCGGAAAAGTTCATTTATTTAAATAAATAAATAAATAAATCCACGCATGCGAAGCCATGGGCATATATAAATCTAAATTAATTAATTAAAAATTTTGTTTTGAAACCACTCTATCGCAGATGAAGCCGCGTTCAAAAGCTAATACTTAATAAGTTAAAAAAGTGCTTTGAAGAAATATACAGTAGGTAGTTAGTATAAATACGAGATTTTAATGAAGTTTTAATGCAAATACGAGTGAATAACAGGGAAATAATATACGGGCACCTGATGTTTAATCGAGTTCGCACAAGAGTACTCTTTACTAATGAGCCTAAAATTGTGGTTACACATAATAATAAATTAGTGCTGCTAATGATTATAATTAATTTGTCTAAGTTAGTTACTGTTGGTTAAGTTATTTTAAGTTAAAAAGTGGTTTTTGCCTAAAATCGATAAGAGCTTAACAATTAACACAACAAAATACTAAGAGTACAATATTAATAGAAGAACACAAAATTAACATAGTTTTACCTGAGCTCAAAACAACCCTAACAGATGCATAGTAATTTACCAAATTTTTAAAGTGTAGAACATTACTCTAAGTCAAATTTTACAATCTGTCTCAATTACTTCATAATATAAAGCCACCAGAATCATACTAAGGGATTTGCGCCAGCAAATTCTTAAAGACAAACACGTGGAGCCTTGGGCGAGAGATTGTTTAGGCATTAATATGTTATAACGCGCATTATGAGCGCGTGCTCGGCCCGTACTAATGAGATCGTGGAGTGGGCATGCGTTTTGTAGGAATGACAATGGGAGTTACCGGCTAGTGCTGTGAGAGCTGCCAGCGTAAGGAGTGCGGAGCGGCTGGGTGCCATGTCAGCAGGGCATGCCGCGCGGGGAGCGCCGGGTCATCGCCGCCGCATGCCTCACAGGACCGCTCCTCAACACCTACTACCGCGACCTGCAACACCAAACATTATTTAAAATTAAATGCGCCATGATATGACTTGACATGACATGCGTAACTTGAAAGCCAGTTCTTTCTTTCTTGTTTCTCTTTTCTTTCTCGACCGAAAATATCGGTGATCCCTGATGTATTTCGGTGATGTACTCGTATTGCTGATGTCCGTAGGCGACGGTGAACTTCGACCATCAGGCACGTCGTCTACTCGTTTGTTGGCTAGTTACAAAAAAGACAGATGATGATGAACAGGCAGATGGAAAGACAAATGGTAATGATGTGCTTTAAGGATTCTCAAATTATTGTATGATAATTTTTTAGCCTTAGTGATAGACGGATTATACATGTAGATAAGGTGGGTTACCATCTCTTCTGTCGGAAGTTTTTTGCCGCTCGGTTTAAAAAAGTTTTTATAATGTCATACTTAATATTATTTAAGATAAGTATCAAGACCAACGGATGTTATCTTGCATCTCAACCAGAAGGCATACTTATAGTCATATCAAAATTATAGCGTAGCAAGATCTTTAGCTTGACTACAATATAAGTGGAACATTAACATATCATATTCATAATAAAAATTATAGTATAATACTTATTTTCATGTATGAAGTAACTAAAGGAAAATTGAGTAGCACTATTATTAGGAGCATCAAACGTATCAAGTTTATGGCCCAAGGGAGGGCTAATCATATGTTTATGCCTAGTGGGTGGTGCAGTGGTAAGCAATAAGCATACAAAATCACGCGAAGGAACAGTTGGGCAGTTGCCCATGTTCGAGCACGCCCTTGGTAGGAGTTTTTGTCATACTGGTAAATGATAATAATCAAAGAAGGCCTTGGATATTTGTACTTTGTACCATCACTTCGCAGGATTTTCTGTTTTAATTTATAACGATTTGTCAAAGTCAAACCTATACACACCCTGTCAAACCTGTACACAAATATATATAAAACGAAATGGAAACAACAATTTAATTAAAATTTCTATACGAGTGGTGGCACGTAAAGTTGGTTTATCAAAACAAACCATACGTAGCAAAACTCGATATATTCGTACTCCACTGAATGGGTTTTAGCAAAAAATGGGTTTAAGTAATGAAAACGCGTTCTTATTGATAAAGGTTTTATACCATTACCTTATACCAGTAGAAACGAGAGATCAAAGTAATGTGTAATACTTTTATAGCTGGTAATACGTAAATACATAATATATGTTTTACGCGTTGGCGTAAGAACTACAATATATATATAAAAGCTCGGCAATGCGTCAGTTAATTTTTTTGCCTTTGGTTTCTCAGCCATGGGCGACGCGACGATGCCCATTTGCCATCAAATAGCTCGTCTCCTCGTTTATCGACTAGTTACATAAAATATAAAGTTTGTCGAAGTTCATAAAATGAAATGTCAAGCCGTAACAAGCTTGGGTGCACAGATATTTCTGGATACATGTCTGTGCTTGGGTGTCTTCGGATGGAAGTTGAAGATGGCAGCACTATGCAAAAAGTGTCTACTGCCATTTTGTAAACACGTGGTAGCGGGGAAACCGAGGAGAGCTATTAACTTGCCAACCACCATCGGATTCTGGAGACCGCGATGGTCTGAGCGGAACGCAACGTGTAAATTATTGTTGCTTATCCTAAATGCCGTACCGCGCTGTCCGACTTCACCACATTCCATTAATTAGTGATTGGTTATCTTATTCGAGTTGCAAAATAATCTATTCAGGAATCAGAGTCGTGTGTCAGTGTATCACGTATTGAATTGTAACGTGAGTAAAACTGTGTTAAAATGAGTTTCTGACTAAAGTGATGTAAACGCCCACTGTGTTATTATTTCCCGAACCCCCCACCCGTCTTCTTCTTATAAGTTTATTTTACTGTAATTTTTTATGTCTAATTTCGTTAAGATTATACTCGTATTATTATTGTTAAGGAAGAGTATTGTAAACTTATCTACGAATTTAAGAAAATTACGATTATTATTGAAATGAGTCAAATAAGACAAAACGAGATTTTTTGTGTACTAGATGAATAATTTTTTTCTCTTTCCATTCTGTAGCCAAGGTTCGTTTAACGAGTTATGACGGTATTATCAGCATGATCTATCCATCAATCAAAGCATGTCTGTCATTGTCCGCCTATCATGTCACAACTGTTGGGAATAAAACCCGTTCTTACTTCGAAGCATTTACGAAAATAATCAGATTAATTACAAGCTTTTATTTAACTTGCAATGAATCTTGTATGCTCGAATTGTTCGGGTAAGAATTGGCGTTAAATTAGAATTACTTCCTTTCAACCTATGCAGTTGAAAGGAGAACCCCAGCTTCCATAGAAACTCAGGCCTAGGTAGACAAGACTGGAAATTGGCTGTCAATTAGATTATTGCAAAATGTTTAATTTCTCCAATTTTCACGGCTGCCAGCAATGGCCAACTAAGGAAATCCTAGAATGAATCACCTTAATTATAGGTTATGATTAAGTCATACTCGTGTCACAGTGCTATTTAATATGTATGTTACACTTACTATAAACCAAACACCCACGAGTAATCATTACAAACGTAATAAAAATGAAAGTTTCTCACAAATACTAACACTTAAACTACGAGTTTAATGGCTAAAACTAAGTTGGCGGGTGTCTATTATACTATCTACTACTTCAATGGTTTTCACCCAAAACGAATGTCATAAAAAGGTTGTATAATAAAAGTTATTGCATATTTCAAGAGATTTTATTAGTTTTCATTATAATATATTAATATTTCGTCTAGTTGTGCAGGAGGCGCTATATTTCGTTAGTACCTTGCCCAATCAAGATACCATAATATACTTTATTTATTTATTTATTTATTGACACACCAACAGCTTACATACAATTATTACATTTGCTTAACATATCTATGTATAACATGATCTGGTATGCTTGCCAATTACAGGTGCGTACATCATTCTTAGTTACATGTTATCTGACAAAAATTTTAACAACATTTGTTCTTCGAAACAAGGAGTGTAATTATAGAATTTTTAAAAGTTTACTACTAAAGCTAGGTACGAAAATGTGCGGTAAGTTTTTGTTTAAGGCTTAAACCTGAATCGTGAAAGATATCTAGATCATTGATGGTCGCAGAGAATCGATTATACTCAGAGCACATTCGTGATAGTGGGGAGTGCCTGAGAGCATTTGTCCTGCTTGTAGGCACAAATAGAATTTTAATAATAGGCTGTCGTGGATAGTTGTAAGGGATTTTAATTTTTATACTGCTTAATAAATCACTACAGGTCGTTATTCCAGACAGCAGTTTTTTCAGGAATGCAACATCGAGTAATGAGCGGCGATTACGGAGCGAAATCATTTCAAAATGTAAGTATACTCATTGTAAGTATGGCCACAGCAACCTCCTGATCTTCTAAAGATGTAAAGGGTACGTTATCCAGTGTTCAGGACTTATTCTGAACCTTTGTCAGTCACAAAACAGGCGATTAAGGAGGTCCATATTGGTATAGTCTCAGATTAAAGAAATAAAAGGCAGATATATTCATTCAACTAAAATGTGGAGCTACCAAAGCAAATACAAACTAAAAAAGCAAATACAAACCCGATTCAGTACTAAAGAAAGCGTCAAATAGCTTTCATGTCACAATTTATTATTTTCAATTTATATTTTCAATTGTCAAAATTTATTAAATAATTTTCTCAGATAAAATGCCGTCTTGCAATTTTAAACACTGCTAAAGTTGTTCCCCAAATCAAGGAAAAGAAGATTTTATATCTTTTCACAGGTAACTGTTCATTATTTTATTATTTATTTATAATAATATTTTTGAGGTGCGCTCGGAACACAAAACCTCGACAATTATTCAATTTTATACCAGCTTTATATGAAAATCGATTACCCTAAATTAGGGGAAATATGCATGGGTTATTTGAACACTGATCGATTATAAATTTATGTATAAAAAAATATTTTAAAAGTAAATAGTTGTATTTATTTAAATTTAAAAATGAGGAAATGAGGAAATGCAGCCAATGTATAAATACCAGTCGCTGGGTTATTACAAACATAAGATAGATTGTAAAAAGAATTAGAGGGATAAAATAAGGATTTTAACATAGGTAAACCTGATTGATTGAAAATATCACGTTTGCCTACGATAAAATGCACGATTGAAAGAAAATATTGTATTCTATTTTAGTTCCTGTTTAGCCTTCTCAATAAATTATTTTATTTTGCAGATTGCCGACAAATAGGTACTATTATACGAGATAAATGGGATTTTATTATTCCTCAAAGTAGGCAAGATAATGATTGGCCATCCAAATTTTGCTTTGTTTATTCATTGCGTTTTAATGGAGATGACGTATATTATATATATTTCATGTATTTTAATTATAATAAATGTATTAAAATGTTTATATGTTTCAATGAAAAATAACTACCCAAAAGAGAAAAAACCATAAATTAAAACAATTCAACATATTAAGTACCTACTGTATATTAAAAGAACATTTGATATATTTAATATCTATATTTTTTGATAATTTATAATTTGATAAATAAATTTGCCAATTTAATTTTGCATAATATTTCAAGTCGAAAATATGGCAAAAAATATTTACTAAATTGCGGGAGATTGCGACTTTTTGTTTTCAATGTGGCAACTTACACACACAAAGAAGTATGTGTCTCTACGATGCCACTGCTAGCTGTCAATATGGTTGTCATGCACACATAGTGAAAAAGCGGCTTCACGTCATTCGTTGCATTTCTTTGATTATAAAATCGTATGTAATGAGGTAAATACTGTAAAAACTTTTAAAGTGAAACTTTTATTACATCGTCTCAAAGTTTTTGGTCTGTGTGTCGCATGTCGTGTGACGGTCAGCCGCGGAGTGGGGGTAAAGTGAAAGGCGCTCGACAGAGCAGCCGAGGCCATTATGGCGCCGCCACACCCTATTAATATTTAATATCCCCCCATTTAATACCCTAAATCTTTTAATACCCTAAATCGAATATTTATCCAAAAATTTTTAGTTAAATGTCTACAATACGAAAAAAAGTTTCACTTATACCTACCATGGTTTCATAAAACCACACAATTGCTTTTTTGCATTATTTTGTTCATTTGGCAACAGCAGCTGAATCTAAGATTTAAATATGTTTATCTTATAAATAAGACGATTTTTTTGGTATATAGTTTACTCTTGTCTAGTCCGATGTTCTAGCACAGATTACATATGGTTCGAGGCCGAAAATTGGGGTTGTCCTTTTCAATATTGCTATGGTTCCAATAACAATGCATTTTTATGATAAGCATGACCTAATAATAGTTTTATGGTTGACTCCAGACGAGAGAACTCCTTAACGGTTAAGAACACAATTTAACGGTTGAGAATACATTTTATATACATACGTATTTAATTACGATAGCGTGTTCCAAAATCCATCATAAGTTGACTGCCACTGCCAGGGTTCGTTTCAGATAAAGGATCGGTGAACAGCAAAGTCGTATTTTGTTATACAGCCCGCCCACTCGTATTGATTCGTATCGATATTTAATCGACCTAGTTACGTAAGTACCCAATTAGTGAATATAAATGGATGACTTATAAATAAGCAACTTAATTTTTCCTTAATTTGTTGTGAACTTGGACTTTATTTGAAGTTTTAAAAGGCTTGTGGGTCCTCAAAAATATTAATTTCTCAGTGAATATCTTAAGAATGCATTGTAATATATTACTCTACAGGGTATTACATTTTCATCAGGAAACAATTTTGATTTGTTCATGAAAATAGTTCCGATGTGGAAAACCATTGTTTTGTATCGCATTCATATTCATTTCTACGACGTATTTACTTTGCCTCTTCATATTGCCTCCAAATAGGCTTCGGTAAGGGGATTTGACCTATATAAAGTCCTAGCAATTGTCTTTTAGTGTTTTGAATATAGAAATAATTATCACGTGCCTTATGGTTACAATAATAACCATTACCTTCTATTTTAAGGTTGAATAAATTACATAAATTTTCGACGTACATTTATCTCTGTCATAGATTTCCGGACGGTAATCGAACTAAGAACCCTTTGCTTGGCAGGAAGGATAAAATACTGAATAAATGAAGGACATTATAAAGGTATATCAACAAATACATGAGTAAATAGGTAAAGAATTTAAATTTAATATGCTTCCAACACTTCTCTCCAACAATTCAATGTCACAAACCTTACGCTTGTAAACGATTTTGTAACTTTCTCGCTTTACTAATGAAAAGTATTGGATTCCAAGCTGTTACGCTAGTTATTAACTAAAGTGAAGGCTTCGGATTTGTTTTCTGAAATGTTTCGGCACTCTATTCTGCTAGTCGTTCCCAATAGGCACTCGAAATATTTCGATGTAAATGCTAGCAACAAAATAAAGGGAGGCATAACAGGTGGTTCATATTTAATGACTCGTACTACAGAGTGAATTTATCTGTGCCTGTGTGAGAGATGCCGGCTGTCACTGAGATACCAGCATCGTACGGGACTTGGTTCGAAACACGACAGCTATACTGATTTCTAACAAAGTTTCCGTTTTCCGCAACGTGTCACTGTGCCAAATAACTCCTCCAGAGATTAAACAGTATGATTGATCACTCTGTTGTTTGATGTGTTTAATAATTTATGTGCGGATAATCACAGTTCATAAACTGTATTAGTTATGTACCGCATCATGTGCCATAACTCTGATACAGAAATTGCATTCTGTTGATATAAAATACATAAGAGAAACTTGACGAAAACATTTATTAAGATATACATATGTATGTAATAAAGCCATAGAATAAATCTGAATATTGTATGGGTAATCAGCATGTTTATTATGATGATGACATGATTATGTGACCGTAAATAAAGAACAAGGAAAAATTATATAATATTATTTAGTCTGTCTATGCGTAGTAGGGTTGGCAAATAGGTAAGTCTTTCGCCAAATCTTTATTCTTCATTGATCCCATATTTATAAATATCATTATTATGTAAATGGCGATTTGGTTATGGGTTTTTTGAAGTTTCTTTCTTTGAAGACAGATTTTTATTTTGGTAAAATTTTGATTATTTTTAACGCTTCACACTTATAGCCCCACACTAGGATTCCCTGTATCGTGGTTGCTATGGACAATACACAAAGACAAAAATACTCATAAGTCATACACATACCAAGAACAGAAATTAAATCTCATCATCAGAATCGAACCCAGGACCCTTGACGCGGCTATGTAGGGTCGTTATGTTTGATACATAATTGTTTGATAACATTTAAAATACCTATCTATATAATAGGTAAGGGTATTCGATCTCCTTCTAATGTACTCCTATTCAACTGAATTTGATGAAACGTTAAAAAAGCAAAGTGTACTTATGATTTTTTGGGTGAATGTTTAAATTGAAAATACAATACGATGAACGCATGGCTATATCCTTTAGTCGTAAATCACTTTGAATATAATTAACGGAGCGCGGCCAACTGAACAAACATACGGGAGGGACAGTTCAACGAAATACGTTAAATGTTTCCGGTACATTAAAAATATTGTAACTATTTTTTGTATAATATATTAATAATATATTTGTAATTCATTAAAAATATTTTTGTAATCAAGCTTTTATTATTATTTTAAGCAGTTACGATGGCAAGCGTCCAGGTCGAGCATTCGCAGGTCAATAATACTATCACTGTAATGTCATAAATATTCCAAATTCACTTGTAAGAATTAAAAAAAAATTTGTGCGATTTGACACATACATACATGTAACATAGAAAGTGAAATAAAAGTTTTTCTACAATATTTTGTACGAGTTTCTCCGTTCGTGAATTCATGTCATAAAACTCACAATATTGTGATAAATGTGCGAGTAACTCCATGCGCCACAATAGATGACACGCACTTCTAACCTCATAACCATCGTGTTCAATTTATAGTCGACATTTTCCTGACCCCTTGTGATTTCTATATATAGATAGGTACCTACGGTTAAATATGAATGAATCGTAAATCGTTTTATTTACCGATAATGTCACGACATATACCTTAGTGATAAATTATCTTAAATATTGAAGCGAAGCTTTTATGAAAACTGCGATTGGCTGCCGATTAAAATAAGAAAAACGTTTCTAGCACCGTTATCTTACCCCTAATCATTTTTATTTGCATGCGGTTACATTACTTCCCATTGAAGGGCTTACATTGGAAAAAGTACTCAAGCTTAACATTTAAAACTTTCAATCGTTTCAAACAAAAGGGTTTGAAATCTAAGTAGTAGATTAGTAGAATATAATAGTACAGAGGTATAAACGTTTTGGGTCACAAAACGTCAGCCCAACAGTAAGTATTGCTTCGTTCCAGGGACAGATAAAGCGATAATATCGGATATCCGAAATTACAACCAACTTAATGTATAACTAATATTATAATGACACGAAGTAGGAATAACACTAAAGTATACCTACGCATACGGACATAGTAGACTCTCCCTCGTATATCAATTTTATGCAGGAATTTTTATCGAGAGTCATTTTTATTATTTCTGTTTGGTCTCGCTGGGACATCTTCAGTGATGTAATAATATTTTATATATGGAATGTTATGATTTATTGTACAAGCGATGAGTATGTTTATAATATAAATACAAGTACATAAGTCCTTGTGGTTTGCACGACGGTTTACATGAGGCAAAAGTTTAAATCCCGTCTTTAATTACCAGACTACGACAAAACCAAGAGGGATTTCAGTTCCCAGAGAACTTCTGAACTACTTATCATAATTCGATAAATGAGGTATTGTTAGAAGCGCCTTGATGATCCGCATAGGCTATGTATCGTAACATTAAATTCAATATAGCGTCCCCTAGATAATATAAAGTTTAACTTACTTCCAGTGCGCGATTACCTTATCGGGTTTTAGTTTTTACCTTCATTTTCTTATATCTAAACGAAAGTTAACGATGAGGATCATGATTTTTAATTAGATTGCTAGCTTTATCCCGCGGTAGAGTGGTTTCGAAACGAATTTTTTTATTAATTAATTTAGATTTATATGCCCGTGGCTTCGCGCGCTTAGATGTAGATTTTTTACAAATCCCGCGAGAACCCTGAACTTTTCCGGGATAAAAATTAGCCTATGTGTTAATCAGGGTTATAGGCTATCTCCGTTCTATCGGTTGAGTAGTTGTGGCGTACCTAATTGAGAAAATAACGTCCAAACTTCTTCACAAACTTTCACATTTTCATTTTCACTTTATAATATTATCAAAATAATTAAAATTAAGATAGGATGCAACATACGGTAGGTAGGTTTCATCTTTGATCTGTCAAGTTGCCCCAACGTTCTTGTCTCTGTGTTCCGTGTTCATTCCATATGGATATAGTACAAAACCATAAAACTTCTATCCCATTTTTCAACGAGGCAATAACCATTATCTCAGATGAAACACGCTGCATCTTTAAGATATAAACGTGTTAGCTGCTGAATACAGATAAAGAGAATTGTACTTTATTGTACACTAAAGTGGTAAATTAGTGAAGTTCAGCGTGTAATGAATAGTACAACGGGCATGACTGGTGCAATCGAGAAGTAACTATAAAAGGGCACAATGAAATCAGGGAAAACAGGGAAATTCTTATGACGAAAGGGTATTACAAATTAGATGATTATAATATTTTAATGACAAGACTGCTTGGATATGAGTTTTATAAATATAGATTGTAAGCAGATGATAAGTGCTATCTATAAGTGTGAGTAGGAAAAAAAATACCCCGGTAGCAGTTTCTTACTGCTTCTTCTCACGGACCTTCTCACAGTAGGGCCTTGTTCAAGCATTGGCGTAGCTTGTATGACTTTCAAAAAGTGTTTATAAACCAAACTAATTTTGAATAAAATATTTGAATTTTTAATTTTTTAATTAAGGTTACATGCAAAAAATAAGTTTTGTGATAAAATAAGGAATTTTAAATACATATATTCGAAATTAATCAATACCGATACAAGCGTAAATTAATCAATTTTGAACTGTCGGATATTAGAGCACGGCCATTGAATTTATGTCAGATTTGAACTTCAGTTTCGCATAAATGAATTTCTATTGAGTGTGGCAAATTACTTGAGTATCGTATAATGTGTTAAAATTATTGCAAACATTTGAAGTACTACTAATTGCAGAATAACTTAATTATGTTTTCGTTTCATAACTATCTATTTTAAACCATCCGCGCCATCAAAAAGGAGAGCTTTATGAAGTAAAAACTTCTTTAGGCTTGTGCATTTTTAAGATGGGAAGAAACCATTGAACTCGCGACCTGTAACCGACACCTCTGTATAGTAATTGTTATTTCTAGTGCCATCTCTGGAGCAAAGTGGTCAAGCGGTTTGGAACGGTCAATGTCACAACATTAGCCTGAAGGACGCAGTTCTCAGCTGTATGCAAATTATAGCTTTCTAGCACCAAGGGTCTCGGCGCTATGCCTCGGACAGACGAACGGACGGACGGACGGACGGACATGACGTCCGATTTTACTTCGGATTTATTAATTACTAATATTATAAAGAGGAAAGCTTTGGATTTTTGTATTTTTGTATGTTTGCAACGAATAAACTCAAAAACTACTCAGCCGATTTTAAAAATTCTTTCGCCATTAGAATGCTAAATTATTCCTGAGTAAATAGGCTATATTTATTTTTAGAAAAAATTAGGGATCTTTGCTAAAACTTCAGTAACGTGAACCAAGGTGTAAAAAAATTGCTTAAAAATTTCTTTCATCGCATACGCTGCGGAAACTATTGATGATAGAACAATAAAATGTTCTACAATATTAGAGAACATATTAATATCTACAAAAAACGTCGCGATACTATATGTCTAACTATTGTAGTTATGTCACTATAACCACTTTTTACATTTTAAAAGTCAATAAAAAAGCTGACCAACATCAGACCATGATAACCATACCTTCGTATTAATCCTTATCCAAATAAATCATTTCATATTCAAAATTGTTTCAATACCTATTGATAACTTTTTGAATTACTCAAATCGGACATCCCATTCAGAAGATATTAGAAAATCATCCCCAGGGATAAAAATAGCGATTGGAAGTCATTTAAATACAAACCAACTTCGTCAGTTTTAGAGTTATAAACATGAATATTTTTATGTAAATTCATAGTTATATATACAAAAGTTAATTTAAACACTTTTTTTGGAAAATCATCCCCTAAACGGTTAATTAAGGGGATGCAAGTTAGTATGGTACCTTCGTCAGTTTTGAAGTAAGAAGGGTAAAATTTGTACTTATATAAGCTTATAGTTAAACACAAAAATTAAGTGTATACACGGTTTTTTCGAAATTCATCCCCTAAGGTGTACTTCGTCATTACACGCTTTATATTAGCTTCACCTGTATGTTTGTAACCAGTGGCGGCCTTAGGGGGTGGCGAACGGGGCCACCGCCCGGGGCCTCGCACTTGCAAGGGCCTCGCGCTATCATCCGAGTTCAAAAAAACTTTGTAGACCAAAACAAAAATATAATTGCATAACTACGAACGGAATACTATGATATACAGTCTTTTATCAGGTGTACTATAGATCGATGTATACAGCAAAATAACAATAAAAATACATAACAATGTTTATTTTTTGTTATTTGTCTGTTTAGATAACAAAACCGAAACCTTTACAATATGCACCTAAGTCGTACCTACCTCTAGTATTCATTTTAGTTAATCTCTGGTTTTCTGTCGTGATCGTAATAGGTTTTTTGTGAATCTTACGTATAAAAATTACAAAAGCATGTTTAATGTATGTGCGCATTAAAAGTAATAAAATGATTATTTACGTGATCGTGATTCTGGATGAAAATTTAAATAGGGCAGTTCGAAAAGAAAACTAGCTCTCAAACGAGCTAGTTCAAGGTCAAATTAAAGGTGTTAAAAAAACTTAATAATTATTATTAATTACTATTGAAATTCTAAGTGGACAGACTGTGGGCGACTACAAGTATTAAAAACGGTGACTTGAAAATATTATGTACTTTGTGTAGTTTGTATTGAAATTTTGACAACTCATATTATATTCAAAATGCATATATTTAGTCTGACTACGTTTTGCGGGGTCCCTCCCAACTTTATGCGTAAAATAAAATTATTCAACCTAATAGTCCAGTCAAGGTATGACTCAAAAGAGGGTATAGAGTGCGTGAGCGGGAACCTAAGCGATTTCTTCAGAAACTTATTCAGGGTGCTTAGGAAGATACATACTAAAAGTCCTGGCGTCTAGGAGGCGAGCCGGAGGGAGGGGGGAGGGAACAAAGGTCCCGATTTTAGGTTTTTCGGCAATATCTCAAAAACTCTTTCTCTCGTTCTAACTCGTTCTAACATAAAATGAAAGCTTTTAAAATTTTCTATAACTTTAATTCTGTATACTTTTTCCATATCCCCAACCGTTTTTGAACTACACGCTCCAGTAAAAAAAAAAATTGTAAATGCAGAAATGTAGAAATTAAAGTTATTCAGCGTGATGACCATTATCTGATGCGAAAATTATCTTAAAATTTATTGCAACCTAAGCTGGGAGTACCTCCAAGTGGTGAAGGCTGTAACAATAAGAAATTGCGTTTTTTATAACAGTGGAGAACTGAACAGAGACGGGAAAACAATCATGATATTGACGAAGCTGAATAACTTTAATCTCTACATTTCTAGAGCGTGTAGTTCAAAAACGGTTGGGGATAGGGAGAAAGTGTACAGAATTAAAGTTATAGAGAATTTTATAAGCTTTCATTTAATCTTCGAACATTTTTCGCTACAACGCACCGTTTTTGAGATATTGCTGAAAAACCTAAAATCGGAACCTTTGTCCCCCCCCCCCCCCTCCCTCCGGCTCGCCTCCTGGACGCCAGGACTTTTAGTATGTTATCTCCCTAAGCACCCTGAATGAGTTTCTGAAGAAATCGCTTAGGTTCCCGCTCACGCACTCTACAACTACTTTATTGACGGCATTTTTTCAGTTTGTTACTAAACAATTTTGGCATGCGGCTGCAATGAGCGGAGGTGAGTGACAAGCGAGTGAGTGAATGAAGTAAGCCACCTGGCTGCAATGCTTTTCCCCGACTCGATGTTCGGGGTGTCTGTTCTATACGAAGTAATTTTTTCGCACTCAGAAGTGAATTTTCTTTCTTCTGTCTTTCTTGTGTTTATGAACGAATATTTACTATCGCCAGTTAAGATATTTATTCGCAAATACATGATTTCCCCGCTTGGCTGAGTATACATATAATAATATAACCTACCTTTAAGAGTTGCCCTTTTTTTTATTATTAACCCGATTAATAATATCTCAAAAGAAAACAGCTTGAACATGACCTACGTGAGTCCGCGTTTTAATATCTGAAAAATGTTGATCGGGAAACCTTAAAAAACCTAACACAGACTAAAAGTGACATATTGCAATCCAATCCTCATTAATACATGGGCGTGTGGGGTTCGAAAAAGCATGACATCTGCACATGCAGTACTGTAGTAATGTGGGCGAATATCGCGGCATTAGGTAATCGTGGCGTTCGCCCATGCTTGGAATGCACTGTCCGCTTTCTATCAGGTGATGGAGTCATTGTGGTTGGCCAAAATAAAAAAATTCTCAAATCAAATCTAAACACACACATTTTACGGAACGGACAAGGGCCTCGCAAGGATCTGCTGCCCTGGGCCTCGCAATGACTAAGGCCGCCACTGTTCATATATCAATTCCAAACATACCTAATAACCACCTTATTTTAGTACCTACGTATTGACTTTTTTTCATCATTTCAGTTGAGTCAGATTTGGAGTTACGAAAATTATTCTATGCCCTTCTTTGCGTTCTTCACAATTTGAATGAAAAATTTCAGGCCGATTGGGTAAGTGGTTAAGGCGTGGAGGCGTAACCAATAAAACTCACTTTTGCATGAATAATTTTAAGTACAGTTGTGACAAGCGTCGCGTTCAGTCCCGATTTTACCAACATCTGCTGTATCCGTATGTTTTATAATTTGATGATATGCAATATCAACTGTAACGACATGTAGACTGGAATACGCAATAGCATTTTTAATAACATTTAAGATGTTATTTCGATTAGAGCTCAAAACCATTTGATTGAATAAAATAATACATAGTTGGAAGAAAAAAAATATCGTGAGGAAACTTACATATCCGAGTTTTTCATAATATTTTCGAAGGTGTGTCAATATTTCTAGAAGTCTGTCAGTTATTAAATTTGAAAAAAAATTAAGATAATTATGTAATCTAATTAGGATTAAATCAATGATATTGTATGTATAACAAAAGAGTTTATATCCTATTTTTGAGCCCCTTGATGTTATTTTAGGGGCTGTGCACATTTGTAGATGAGTTTAAAGGAATACGAGTATAATAATATTACCTACATAATCAACGCCGTGTTTTACTGTATAATGAAATAATAATATGGAACGAGTTTGTTTCGCCTGTGTTTTCGGATTGTTACAAGATTACTGATTTAAGTAACTTTATGTAATGGTGACTCTATCTTGAGGTGTTAATTCTAACCTTCGTCAACGAGCTTACGACATCTCTTGGGATTTAGTCACCTCGTACCAGCTAAGGTTTATTTAATATAATTTGGACATACATATATAAGGTTTATCATATTTATTACAAATCCGCTGCTGCAAATGCGTGAATAATGAACAGTGCGTAGATTTTGTCGTATTTCCGCATTTTGTAGTGTTTCCTTATAAACTAACATAAACTAACAGGACGACAGCCAAAATGCTAAAAATACCAAGGAAAGGAAAAATGCCGAGAGACATTATTAAAGGAGACGGCGTGACATAATTGTGGCACGTGTGTGAAAAGCGTTTATTCGCGTGTTCATTTTTAAGTAGCTACGGGCAGCAGTCCAAGTGTACGTACATTTATTACACATGTACATTTATTTTGTAATCTGTAATTTACATCAAACGGAACTATAGATTTTATAGTCCTTTTTGGTCTAGTGGCTGAAGTATTGAAGTCGGATAGAGATTACTAATCTGATATAGTTTCACTAGCACCGAAGTCCAGTATTACAGTATCTACAAAGAAATTTTACTATAGATATGTAATATTCATATATAAATCACGGAGTTCAGTTTTTAATCTGCTACGTCATGTCATAATTTTTTAACATAAGAATGGTTTTATTATTTAGTAAATTAATATCTACTGTTAAAAGTATTAAAACATTTATTCAAATCTAAGTTGTATATTAGCATATTCTCAATGAATAAATTACATATTTGATTAGATTAGATTTTTTGATTTGATATTGTACTTACAATTTTACTTCTGATTGATATTTCTTTATATTTTTATTTTTATATTGACACTTCTTTTAAGTCTATAACCATTCTATAACAAATTTTATATGCCATGGCATATCTACCTCTTAACGTACATGTGATAATATAATTTCATTGAGTATCTGTAACTTAGAAATGCTTGTAGCGATTTGCTTCAAAACAGAAGCGCCATGGTAGCATCTAAATATTTTTACTGAGTAGGCTATCGGGTATTGTATTAACAGTGCCTACACACACCTGCATACATGTGGGATATGTAAATTCATCGCAATAAAATATACTACTTGACTACTTCTCAAAGCCATGCAGAACATTTTTACAAAATAACAAAACTGACTACCTGTATCTTGCCAGTAGCGCAGACTGACAGACTAATAAAGCATGTTCATTACTAAAGTTAAAGGCAAGGAAAATCTAGTACAGAGATTAATAATACTTCAATGAGTTCAGATTATTTTTTATTTAAAAAAAAGTATAAGAGCAAAAGTCATATTTCCTAAAAGAATGATATCTGTGAGAAAGGCTGTTTTTTTTTTAAATTGGACAATAATTAAATAGCAAGCATTGGCCTTTATAATATCTAAGCAATAAATAACCCACGCAATAAACTCAAAAGTGTCATGGCAGTGTTTCATGAGGTTACTAATAAAGCGCTTAATACCTTAATTAAAATGATAAGATTTAATATAAACGTAGGTACGTATTACAAATACAGTTAAGTAATAATGAATGCGATTTAGGTTTATGTACCTTCAATCAATCATTTTGTAATTCACGAAAGTAGCCTGATACTCTTAAAATAATTACTAAGTTTTTGACGTACCTAATTCTCTAAGTGGATTTAAGTTGCAAACTATTCAGAGCATTTTTGTAGATAATTACAGAGTAGACCACAGGTGCATTGAAGTATAATGTCGTTCATAGAATAGACATCTCGAACAAAATGTGTGTGCCGCCGGGAGGTTCTATTTTCAAAATTGAGCGCCCGTTCTTCTTTCAAAATCGAACGAGTCCATTGAAGATTGAAGCCCATTGGCGCCAATTCATTGGGACATACATCATGTTCGCGGTGTCGGTTCTATACGCTAGTAATAATACTTCAATGCATAGGTGCCTGTTTTTTAACCCCCGACGAAAAAAGAGGGGTGTTATAACTTTGACGTGTCACAGACATCTGTGTATCTGTATGTCTGTCTGTGGTATCATAGCTCCCAAACGGATGAACCGATTTTGATCTAAATTTTTGTCTGAAAAGTGGCTTAATCGAGAGTGTTCTTAACTATTTGTAGTGTTCAAAAAACTGTCGGGGGTTTTTAAATTTTCATTTAAGATTATTTTTGTTTACTACGAGTAGATTTATACTTTATCCGGTACTATGTAGTTCCTTGTTGCGTTGTCTAAAAATCATTCTATTTCTATTCCTAAATATTGCTAAAGTAGATCAAAGCGGTTTAGGTACTTTTGGAAATATAAACCAAAATAAATTAATTTATTGGTATCGCTAAAGTTCAAAATAATGATCATAATAATTTAAACTACAATTCATCAAATGGTTAAAAAATTGATTTTAATATTAATTTGTAAGAGGACCATAAAATTATTCCCATTATATCTACGTATACTTTTAGGATTTTGTTTGTCGGTTGAAAAACGTAAGCCTTATAGAACCGTATGTATGTTTGTCAGAAAGGCTCTGTCGAGTCCATACTTCTGAATTTCTCCGAATCTATAAACGGAAAGTTTTAAATTTGGTAAACGTAGAGTTTAGTGACCCAGTTAACGAATGTATGTCCTAAACAAAATAAGTTTGAATTTAGACATGTTTACCATAAAAAAAATTCTATTTTAAATTAGAGAAAACCAATAGATAGATATAGCTATTTAAAATGATATGTCTTTTATAACTAGCTTAGGCACATACGTAGAATTATCTTCGCTACCTCAAGGTAATGCGAGCCAAGCCGCGAATGCGAGTAAAAACGCTCATCAAAAAGTAATCTATCATTTTCTACCTTTGCATATTATCGTATAGTTTTCACAATATTTATGGTAAGATTGTGCAATCTGCGCAATCAGCTCACAAGCAAAGAGTCAGAGAGCGGAAGTAGTGGAAAGAGGCATCACAGCAAAAGAGAATGATATGCCGTTTCCATTTGCCAGAGCTGATTTTACCCCCAAGGCGGACCTATATAGATGTCTCACATTAAATAGCTTTTGTCAGATGCATCACGTTATGTATCAAATAAAAGAGGTCTTTATGAAAGATGCCTAGCATTATAATAGAAATATATGAAAATAGAGCATTATTCTACATCGGGCCAAACTTCCAAGTAGATATTCGAAAGCTTAGCTTAATTTGAAAAAAAATACATAATACTATCTATCTGATCTAAGTGAGCTGTGGTTTAGGGAAAATCTGAACGAGTTTTCATACCAGGAAGTGGGAAATATATACGGAAACTGAAATTGCTACGACACGGAAGCATAATCCCGCGATTCTGACTTGTCGGACTTTTTTATTCGTTCGTACTAATAAAATAGCTCGTTAGAGTGCGACAGAGGATTTACTCATAGAGCATGCTGCTCGGGATCGCAAATTGAGTGATATCGTTTACTTTGGGCTCAGACGGCTCGTCTTCCGTTGCAAAAAGTACCAATCATAATCAAAAGCTACTCGGTAAGAACGAGACATCTGCTCCGTGACTGCTATCCTGATAAATTACGCTGAGGGGAGAAGAGTAGGTACTTGCGAATTCTAAGATGTTACAATCTTTCATTCTACAAAACTTGACGTTACTTTTTTATTGATGTTTTTATTTTTCCGATTTTAAATTTTAAAATATTTTATAATTGTGTTTTGGATTTAGTTAAAAGGGTTATCACTATTATCGAATAATATACTTATCTACAAACAAGTATATTTGTGACTGATTGTATTGTGCATAATTTTTTTAGAGTTCTACGGAGTTCTTTCAAAATCCTAATAAGTTGTAGTTAAAAGTCGAAAACAAAACTAAATAGTAGAGGGAAGCGAATAGTCAGCTTCCATTGAAAAAAGTTTATATCTCTTTGTTCATTATTACATATCTTGTATTCTCCTTTCAACATGAAACTCTTGTGTCTAAAACTCAAATGAAGAATAAAATGCTAAAACTGCTAAAACTTAATGTTTTCGTGCATTTCTCTCTAATTTTCCAATGGTTAGCTAGTAGAGAAAGCATTGAGCATTAACCTCGCCATTTGTAACATAATGTATTTTTTATCTATTGTATGTACTATACGTATAAACTATGTACAATCTATCACATTTAGCTCTTACACTCTCTTAAGATCTCTTTGGGGCTTCAACCCATTAATGGCCCAGTTCTGAGCACGGGTATCTCCTCCTGAGGAGGCCTAGAGAATACTCCATCACGCTGCTCCAGTGCAATCCAGTCGATTTAGTGAAAGGGTTAGTGGCCAACCCGAGTGTGGGAAGTTTTCAAACCTCTCGAGGGCCTCCGACGTGGCTTAACGACTGTTGTCTTATGACAACCACCGGTACCGAAGGTTTTTACGTGCCCTCCGAAGCACGGAAACGCTCAAGAATTTTTTGCCACGGTTAGCGGTTACCTAGTTCCTTAAGATCTCTTTACAGTAGCTTAAATAAACTATCGCTTGCTCACGTTTGGAAGTATATTTTTGTCAGTTTCACTTCCACAAACCACTTAAAACTACTGGAACTTCAAAAGCAAATTTAGTGCTGTGTTTAACTCGTTTTTTAATAACAAATTAAGTTTTAGCAAAACCGTGCAAATTTTTGTGTTTTGAACTTCACTACGAGCATTAAAAACGTACTCTACTGTTTAAATAATTTTATCTACTCTTTTCTTTGAAATCATTATCGTACGAATTTAATGTTGTGCAGGTGGATTATGACAATGTCGCTGTCAGTTACTTAAAAAGAAAAAATCTATTACCAATCTTATCAAAAAATGTCTATTTTATAATCTCTTACCTAGAAATATCCTAGAAGAGTATTCCCGCCTTCTTTCCTTTGTATGACGTTGACATTATTTCTCAGTTTGATAAAGAAACATTTTAAAAGACGTTCCTTTGTTATCTTTACAGGAGAAAATGTTGCTATAACATTGTAGAACTCAAGGCATTGTAGCTTGAGCTTGAATTGGTTCTGGCTGGTGTGAACAAGACTTTTCTTTTAATTTTGCGTGTTTTGTGATTATTACGTTTACCGTACCAAATTATAGTGTCTTTTCATGCAAATCTGTAATCCATGCGGATTAGATAATATTAGTACAGATTGCGTCTTAATATGTTATTAGTAATCAGATGTGTACGGATTACCGATGTCTTTGGTGTAATTGTTAAATATTTAGAAAATAAACAATTTATTTTAAGTTGAATGCAACAGTCTACTACGACAGACATGTATCTAGAACTACTTACGTCAACTCTAACTAACAATGTTTAGTATTTACACAACAATATAACCTATCGATCGAAAACTATGTAAGTAATTTGTAACAGTAATTATGTGAGTAACCAATGCAATCCCATCAAAAATATTTATTAGCGCAAACATTACATCTGGTGTATTAACTCTTAATATCCTCCAGTTTTTATTTTTCTTTCTTCGTTTATCGTTCAGCGCGAAAATTTGATGCGAACAGTAAATCTAAGGAGTACCTACTTAGGCGTGTAACATTGTAGTATTACCTAATATAAAATGTAAATGTTGCAGCCAATACTCCTTGCAGTACAGCCCCGTCAGAAAAATGAGGCTCAGTTTTTCGTATATCAAGGCGCACAACATTTGCCCAAGTGAATACGCGACCTAAATATAAAACCAAGCATTTGTCATGAACATATGAATTATTTCTTGATGAAAATACAGAGCAGTCTGGAAGTATCGTTTGCATATATGAAACCCACTACGCGTACTATGTATTACGCGAGGCTGCGAACGGATTGTAAATGTATACACCCATAATTATGAAGTTCACCATGCACTAAAGGATATTTTTATTACGGTCAATAAATTTTAATTAATAACAAAAAGAAAACACAAACTTAAATAGAGTAGTGTGTACAAATGTTTCTAACCTTCATTTAGTCCTGATTTATTATTTTGTGAATTACCTACAGTGTTCGTAGTAGAAAATGGTAGATACGAGTATTATTCAAACTGCGAGAATATTACGTACCTATACAAATCTTTTATTGTATCTACTTACATTTATAAGAAAGTATTGTCTCAGGTCTCAAACACGTGACATTTTAACTTAAGTACTACAATATAGAATAATGCCATACTCCAGCAGATTTGCACGTTTCGCTAATGAAAAGCTTAAGTAATTGCTGTTCCCTGCAGATCGCACTTTCGAGGATGTGGCTCATCAACGAATTCTCGCTGTGGAACCATGCAGTCGAGTGTTGCGAAATGATGCTTCTTTAAATATTTATTCAACTAAATTATTAGTCTAGGTTTAACAGCTCAATAGTTATGTATGCAATGTATGTTAAGTAATTATGTTTCGTCGGAACACTATCTACTGCATTATATAAAATATGAGACGCCCAGAATACAGTACAGTAACTTGAACATATGTAATTATGAAACGGTAAAATATACATAAAAATAAATCAAAATTTTCGTGTCTGCGTCCATCTTGTCCAAGCCAAGTTAACCTGCACTGGTGCACTGAGTTAAATTCGACGGTAGGTACTCATATGGTCTCATAGGTACTCTACCGTCTAAAATCTGCCTTAAAAATGTTTTTCAGTCGCTTTTTTGGTGTTACTGATGTCCATGTGCGATAGTGACCACTTACCATCAGGCTCGTCTGCTCGTATGACGACTATCTAAGTACAAAAAAGAATACAGTAAAAATTAAATATATTATTGGAACGAAGTTCCTTATCGCGCGTTATGAAAGGGGGCTAGCCGGAAAAAATTCTTACGAAAAGGAGAATGCCCATAGCCAGTACTCTTAAAAAAATAATTGTGTCACAATGATTTTTGGACAAAAAATTTAATTAAAATATTTCAAGTATTTTACCCTATTTCCTAAAAAATCCTTATTGGGAATAATTTTCTGAAATTAATAAGTAACTTTACTTCCGTTTTACAAAAGAAAACCATTGGGCCATTTATGTTTGGATAAGGGCCAATCAGGAATCTTTTAAGATCCTTCGGGCCAATAGGTAGCATTGATTCGATTATAATTATGAAACAACAGTTATAGCATAATATATCCATAACAATAAACTAGATGACATAAGGAGATTGTCAAATGATTTATTATTTTTTTATAGAAAATTATTATAATCAGCCAGGAGTAATAGTGTTCTGTGATTATAATACATTACAAACTTCATGGTGTTTGGGGACTGTCAAATGAATTTGAAACTTAAAAGATCGACATTACATACGCAATCGACTTTAATGCGCCCGCATAGAGTCCATATTACTGTGAGTTTACTATAACCTAAATACAAATTAGTTTTGTTTAAAATCTCTTATTTCCTAATATTATCACTGACTAAAGTTAGTATGTATACTTTATTAAGATAACATAATCAAATAAAGGTATTTTTATCAAGACACAAAAATGTTAAAATCAGTACATTTCTCCATACTAAATGGGCATTCTCCTTTGCCACGACACTTTTTGAAGTGATTCAGAAAGTTGTACAGAGATGGCGCTGTACAACTTTCTGAATCACGCTAGTAGTGTGAGCTCGTTTCATATTGCTGAATCACACTGCTGAGCGCGTAAATCGAAAGGAACTTCGTTCCATCCGGGTGTCCCTTGACACCTCTCAAGTTTTTTTTTTAATTTCTATATTGATTCGTAACACGATTTACTCCACCAATCTGCACTGGAGCAGCATGGTGGAGTATAGTATACTCTAGACCTCCTCAAGAGGAGAGACCCGTGCCCAGTAGTGGGCCGTTAACGGGTTGAAGCCAACTCAATTTATAATTAACGAAAATATGACTTTACAACACTACAGCTCTGGTTCAATTTTATTACAGTAGTAAACCAATATAAATCTTTAGAAGTTATTTATCACAAAAGTTTATTGGTAGAAAACTAATATACGTTTATAGATTGGTTTTAAAATCTTTGATCACGAACACTAAACATTTTAAATGCAAAGGAGAAATTAATATTTTTGTGTCTTTATGTTTACTTACATAACGAGTTTCGCCGTGACCATGATCCAGTAACTTAGTCAAAATATCGATATAAAATACGTTTTCATTCAAAATCTCAATAAATTAACATTAGGTCTACCTAATCGCGTCCTGATCATACCTATAATATCGCTCACCTAGTAATGTAATGGCACATCTGCAAAAAATGCGATATTGAATTTATATGGTATACATGTTTAAAAGTGCCTAATCTACATAGTGGTAAATATGTATTAATTTCTATACTAGTAACCAAACCCATACAATCTGTAAAAAATGTAAACAGAATGCATAAATTAATTTTAAACCTTTATACAAAGTTTTTGGAATTCCTTTCTGTAAAATATGACAAACGTAGATGTGCCGTTGCATTACTTGGTAAGCGATATAGTTATTATAAAACAAGTTCCTATCTTTTTTTAATGCAAAATAAGTTAATGCTTGACTACAAATCTTAGGCAAGGCGCTAATCTCTTACTCACGCTAACTCACTAAGGCGCTAAGCTCACTTTAACGGTAGTCCTAGGAATTTACAGGTTCTGAAACAACCGAAACAAATGGTTGGGTGTGTATTAAAGATACACAATGATTTAAAAAGTAAACACATAATCTAAAAATATACCTACGTACTATATAAGGCGCAATCTAATATTATTGATTTTTATAGCATAACATGCTTCCCATAATAAATAATATTCATTGAATCGCGTCATAGCATATCGCAGCGCTACCGAGAGTTCCGGAGATTGCCTCTCGGAATAACGATCTATATTCATTAATGATCGGGATTTAATAGGAGTCTTACTAAAGACTTTTAATTAATTCTTACTTAATACTAAAACATAATATTATATTGTATATGATACAAAATCATTACACAAAGGATGCATATACAGTGTAGAGAAATATTAGGCAGGGATTGTTGGTAATTCCACATAACTACACATCTCAACACATAACAACATACACATCTTATATAGGTATACTTGATCTTGTTATAGACCAGTAGTTGTTACCCGTGGCTTTATTACCGTTACTTATGTTTCTGTATAAAGTTTAGTAAACCGTAAAATCTGAGTAAAGCGGAAGGCAAAGTTTCTAACGGCAGTGTCTGTATGATTTTAAACCCATATCGCAGATTGTACTCATTTTTTTATATTATAGGTTAGTACAAAATAAAATAGTTTTAGTAAGCTTAAAAACGTCTAAAGCGAAAAGCGTAATAAACCTATTCTGAGTTCTTTTAATTTTTTTCTAATTATAATAATTAAGTATAAATTTTATAAAGAGAGGTCGTTGTGCTAAAGAAGTTAAAAATAAAGCGGGAACAAATCACATTGAAGTCATATATCATCCTGACATCCCAGAATGTTCCAAAGATTTAACACATCACAATCGCAGCTTTACGTCACCCAGATAAGCCGAAATGTTCTGGTGATTTGGTACGAAAAATGTATAAAAGTTGAAGTTAAATTTAGACAGATTCTTGCCTCATTTTATTGGTTAGCTGATTTATTTATTTATTTATTTATTTAACTTTTTGCACCATACATAATTATGTACAATAGCAAAGGCGGACTTAATGCTAAAAGCATTCTCTCCCAGTCAACCTTCGGATAGTATGAACACAACGATATGGCGGTACATCTAGGCTGTAAAAAAAGAAATACTTAGGAACCAAAAAGAAATAATAATAATAATAATAGAAAATATATATATATATATATCGGTGCAGTCTAAAATAAGTTCGTAATAATCTTTGAAATTAAGAAAAAGGGAACTGTAAAGAAGACAGACAGATTGAGAGTATCACGAATCAAAGTAAACAACTAAATAACGTTGAATTGATAAAATCGGGTGTTATCAGGCAATAAACGGATAGTATCCTTGTGCCTGTCGAATTATGGGTTTTATTTAGTATCCTGGTAATCCTGACACATAAGTACGCCCACAGAGAGAGATCTATGTTCATAGTACTGAACTCAGATGATCTGAACATACGAATGAGTACCTCCACAGAGCCCTGTCCTATATCAGAAGTGGGATTCGTGTTTTGCTCTGGTATGATATGTGTATGGTAGCAACGGAGATTGCTGGTTGGCTTTGAAAGCCGTGGAGATTGAAGGACTTACTCGAGATCATTGAGAATGTTTGTTATTGCTTTTGATAATTGAAGTTAACGACTATGGTACGTGGCTCAGGATAATTATTCCAAATTCGTAATTGCTCTTGGAGATCCTTGTTTATGTAACGTTTGTTAAATATGACGCGATTTAGTACGATTCACACACGAGGACGTGTGTCTTGTCAGTATGGCCGTATCGGTGCAGTCTAAAATAAGTTCGTAATAATCTTTGAAATTAAGAAAAAGGGAACTGTCAAGAAGACAGTCAGATTGAGAGTATCACGAATCAAAGTAAACAACTAAATAACGTTGAATTGATAAAATCGGGTGTTATCAGGCAATAAACGGATAGTATCCTTGTGCCTGTCGAATTATGGGTTTTATTTAGTATCCTGGTAATCCTGACACATAAGTACGCCCACAGAGAGAGATCTATGTTCATAGTACTGAACTCAGATGATCTGAACATACGAATGAGTACCTCCACAGAGCCCTGTCCTATATATATATACCATACACACACATACACATAGGCATACATAAATAAATACATAACTTCATACATAAAAATTCATACTGATTCTTATATAAACATAAAATATTGGTACTTAATGATATGGAACAACCAACCACGGAAGGCTACTGTACTATTGAAACTGGGCAGCATGCAATAGATATTGTGATGTCAAAAAGTTTAATTATATCTGTTTAATACTTAAATGATCACTAAGCAGTTACTAAATTAAAAACCGAGTTAATTTTCTCGCTATTTTTCAAAGTTATCTTTTTATTATTTGTTAGAAGAAATTTTTTATGTGAATGAAGAATGTGCTGTCAATGAAGAAACAAGCCCGGATATATTTGTAGGTATCTATGGTGCTCTGAAAAGGAAATAAAATCTTGGATATACACTCTAAACAATTTCAATGTGCTTTTACGATCGAATTTTTACGCTGGATATTAAACCACATTAGATTTTGTGCCCACAGAACGAAACAATTAATTGTAAAATAGAAACTATAAAGTTTTATTTTACATTTTATTAGTCTGGTGTAATCCTCTTTTACATTTAATTACTCTGCTTTGTTGAACTTATACAGCACAGTGACTCATGTCATGTATGCTATTTTTTGCCAGATTACAAAAAATATCAGTCCAAATGAAATAGAAATTAAATGTATTGGTGATAGCAAATGGATATTTGATGACAAGATATTGCTCCATTTTTGCACAGCCGCTTTTATATCTATCGGAAAAATTGTGTTCGATCGGATAGTTTTACGGATTCATTAGTTTGCGTTTTATACAGTTTTATATAAAAGTTTCAACCATGAATAAGATATCATAGAAAAATAATAAAGTACCACAGAAGACAAAATATAATACATAATTGTAAAGTACATTAATTTTAACTTAGTTCATAATAATTCAATTATTTAGTTTTTTTTTTATTTAAAATAAGTTAATGCTTGACAAAAATCCCACCTGATGGTAAGTGGAGATGTGGTCTAGAATTATGAGCACAGTGACTTAATAAAAGTCAATTCACTCTTTTCTTGAAGACATCCAAAAGAGTTATTATTATTATTATTCTCCAAGTCACAGTTGGGCAAGAACGCAGACGCAAGCAACCTTTTCCAATCCTTCGCGGTGCGCATAATGAATGACGATGCAAACCGCATCGTCCGTACCGGTGGGATCGCACACTTTCCAAAATGTACCCTATAGAAAACCAAGACCCTGGCTACTCTGCGCCTGTGCTTGAGACTTTGCAGATTGGTCTCAGCCAGATCTGGGTCACCAACAAGCCTCTTCGCAAGCCTCTCCATCGAATTCAAGGCAGAAAGGTGACATTTGGCTGCACCTGCCCAAATATAAGAACAGTACTCCACACACGGCAGGACCTGAGCTTTGTACAATTGTACCGCAAGAGTACCACCGCACCTTCGCAAGGACACCAAGTTTCCTTGCAGCAGCTTTAACTTTGGATTCGATGAACTGCCCAAAGTTGAGCTTGGAGGATATCTCAACTCTTAACAACTGAAGGCAGTCGGTATAATCCAAAGAGACATTGTGAAAAGTGGTAAGCCAAGGTGAGCGGGCTCCTTTTGGTGGTAAAAAGTATATTAATTAGTAGTTTGTATTTTAATGGCATTGAATCTCACGAGATTAGCTTCGCCCTATTTGGACACAACGCGAAGTGTGAGATTAACACATCATGGCCTTTATTTCCGACTGTATTTTGTGCCTACTGGCCCTGGAACTCGGTAGATATCTCTCTATCACTGTGCTACCATTTGCGTATCCATAGATACCGGGCATGAGCAGCAGGTCATTAATGTGTAGCAAGAATAGAGTGGCGGAGAGAACGAACCCCTGAGGAAATCCGGCATTTGTAGCCATCGTTTCAGATGAACTGCCATGGATTTACCGTCAGCTGGAAGCTTGCTTAAGAGGCTAGCGTGCCAGACCTTATCGAAGGCCTTCGAGACGTCAAGGGAGACAGTAAGCGCCTTCCCATTTTTCTCGAGGGCCTCGCTCCATATGTGTGTGGCATACGCTAGAAGATTAGAAGAAGAAGCTAGAAGACGCTAAAAGACCCCCTGTTGACCGGTTTTGGCGGAACTCGTTTTGCCGGTCACAAAGGAGATCATTTTGCTCTAGGTATGCCATGAGATGCCTATTCAATGTACGTTCCATAATCTTGTAGAGTATGGCGGTAATTGAGATAGGCCAATAGTTTGCGGGGTTAGCACGGCTGCCTTTCTTCACTTCGGCACTGATCCAGTCTCAATTGAGAATCGAAACATAAACAGGAGATATCTCGAGTGCACAGGCCTTTAGCACAATCACTGGAATTCCATCAGGTCCACTGGCTTTATTCAGGTCTAGACACCGCAGAGTTTTGAGAACCTCTTTGTTAATAATGCGGACATTGACATAAAAATATCGCAGTGAGGTATTAGAGGTGATACGTTGATGGCATCATTTAGACGAGAATTTTCAGCAAACAGAGATGCAAACAAATCCACTTTCTCTTTAGCAATATGTGCCAGAGAGCCAGCAGGTTATTGAGTGGAGGCAGTGTAGTACAACATAAGTTAGTCTCAACCGCTTTTGCGAGCGATCAAAAAGCTCTACTAACAGCCGGTTGGTCAGAGAGCTTTGCGAGTGAGAGAGTATTGTAAATATATTTTTTTATTCATTACAGAGGTCAAAAATATCGTTTCAAGTCCAGTTTGGTATCACGTGGTTATTTATGTAGTAAATAGTACTATTATATTACACTATTATGTACTATTATGTCTTCTATGATAATATTATTATAACATAATTTTACTATGGACCACTTTTCGAATAAACTCAGAGAACATTTCATTTTCTACTCCGATGGAAGTACCTATGACAACGTCTGCTCTTATACGTATATCTAACACATTAAATGCGTAACCCATGTTCCATATGGTGCGACCATAAAAATAATGTTGCAGTCAACATATGGGCAAACTTGTGTGTTGTTGTTGGGTTTGCTGAACAAATATTAGATTCTTTCGCTATTCTCACATTCATAATGTACGAGTAGTTTTCGCAACTGTATGGTTTATACGAATTAAATTATTTTAGTCAAGTTATTAAAAAAAGGTTATTTTATAGTCATTCAAGTAAATTGCGACTCAAAAAGAATTTGTTAATCTGTTTAAGCCATTCCTTCTGATGTGATGATTTATGTCGAGAATGTAACTTTAATTTGCGAAAATCATCAGTCCCTCACTAGTGTTTTTGAAGTTATTTTAATTCTGTCCGTCCATCCGTCTGCAAGAACCTTAATGTTTGAAAGCTGTAATTTGGCATGGATATACATATTTATTACCTTATTCTACAGCTAAAGTGGGGTGGTTTTCTCTCTGCAAAGACCATTTTTCGATTTAGGAATTCGTTTGCTAAATATTCTTTTTAAAGTGCTAATATTGGTTAGAGTTAAGTGTCCCCCCCTCCTATTCAGATAGGTTATATGACGAATTTACAAGGAAAAATATATTTTTTTATGCCTTGAGGAGGCAAACGAGTCACCTGATGGTTAGTTAGTAACAGAGGATATAATAATATTATATTATAATAATGCAGTAATAGTCGATGAACTTACAACTACCAAACCTACATATACTACGCGTGGCCTGACACGCACTTGGCCTTTTTTATTCCAATTTATATTTGTATAAACATAAAGTTGAAAGTAAAGGAGAACCCCCATTTTCGGCCTCGAACCATATGTAATCTGTGCTAGAACATCGGACTAGACAAGAGTAAACAATATACCAAAAAAATCGTCTTATTTGTAAGATAAACATATTTAAATCTTAGCTTCAGCTGCTCTTGCCAAATGAACTAAATAATGAAAAAAAGTTTTCACAGTATTTACCTCATTACATACGATTTTATAATCGATTGAATCGATTGATATTGATCGATTGATGGAACATAATAATATATTTTATGTATTATTTATTGATTATAATTATAATATTAATTTATTTTTTATATATTTTCGTATTCCATATAAATCAAAACTATGTAATATATTATAATTGCCATTTAATCGTTACGCTAATTTTATTAAATTACATTTAGAATATTTTGACATCGATTAATCGATTGACAACAAAGATGATGTAATCCCTAATAATGTCATTTTGGTAACCATAGTATTTATAAATAACACCACTGTATTGTCATATTTCTCATCGATCTTTCATCTTTCTACGCGTGTTCTTGTATATTTTTACTATCAAATATTTTCAGCGTATTTGGAGTCCTATTTACTATTGAAACTCATCGACACGCACACAGTGATTTTAATTTTCTATTGTATTCGCTTTCGTACTTGTGTTTTGGTGAATGTGTTTCGCAGTTTCGCTACAATTTCTTGCAAACCAATGGACTCCTTAATCGCCTGTTTTCTGACTGACAAAGGTTCAGAATAAGTCCTGAACACTGGATAACGTACCCTATACATCTTTAGAAGATCAGGAAGTTGCTGTGGCTATACTTACAATGAGTATATTATGGTATCTTGATTGGGCAAGGTACTAACGAAATATAGCGCCTCCTGCACAACTACACGAAATATTAATATATTATAATAATAACTAATAAAATCTCTTGAAATATGCAATAGCTTTTATTATACAACCTTTTTATGACATTCGTTTTGGGTGAAAACCATTGAAGTAGTAGATAGTATAATAGACACCCGCCAACTTAGTTTTAGCCATTAAAGTCGTAGTTTAAGTGTTAGTATTTGTGAAAAACTTTAATTTTTATTACGTTTGTAATGATTACTCGTAGGTGTTTGGTTTATAGTAAGTGTAACATACATATTAAATAGCACTGTGACACGAGTATGACATAATCATAACCTATAATTAAGGTGATTCATTCTAGGATTTCCTTAGTTGGCCATTGCTGGCAGCCGTGAAAATTGGAGAAATTGAACCTTTTGCAATAATCTAATTAACAGCCAATTTCCAGTCTTGTCTACTTAGGCCTGAGTTTCTATGGAAACTGGGGTTCTCCTTTGTAAACTCTACATTTTAAATACAATTGGATTTTCAGTTACATGAAAATTCTTTGCTGAGTACGCGATTTAGAAGTAGGTACGTATTTTAGGATACATTCAAATTATGTGAATAAAGTCAACAAAATTTTTTAGCGAATCGCAATAATAAGGTAACATCATTAACGCTGAGGACATCGGGATGAGGTGGCGACATTATCGAGTTTGACTTAAAATCACGAACTATATTGGTACCGTACCCCATTTGGTCCCCGAACGCTACACGAGCATTTTGTGTGCACTGTACAATATTATACTAAAATTCACTATTAGTTATAACACATAATAAATTTCAATTTACGTCCATAATAATATGATGTGAGTGTTTCAAAACAGGCAACTGAATATAAACCAGACAACAAAAATGCACAATTGTGTGCTTAAAATATTGGTCTCAATTTAAGTGATTCCTTTACAAAATTTAAATAGGTAAGCATTCATGACATTCGCATGCAAATTTTAAGTCTATTTGCCGACGGACAATGCTTTCATAGCTCAACCGAACCTCGGAAAAAGCTCCTTTTACAATGGTATAAAAGAGGCTGTAGATTGTATAACATGACCGTTAAAACTTTTTATCATTCTATCAGTTAGACCTTTTCGCTGTATTGTACTCCATCTCGCATAAATTGGCTACTGTGAAAATGCTTCCTGTTTATCTTACAAATACTTACACACTTACAGTATTTCAAATACGTATCCTATTCCAGATGCGCCTTGTGCAGTACCATCTTCTATATCCGATTCAAAGCGGAAACCGTAATAAATTGTTTATAATCATTTTCCCGTTCGAAAACAAATACGCACTTCACAGTGATTGATTAAACGGAGCGTTATTAAAGTTTCATGTGAGATCAGGGGTTGTACATTATCGGGCCGAGTGGCGGAGAGCGCAGGCGGCGGGCGTCGGCGCCGATGAACGCCACCTGTCGCTGTGTGTGTGGCGAGATGCCGGGCGGCAGCGCGTCGCGGCGGCGGCTCGCGAGCGACTGAACCGAGCCGAGCGGTGGCGGGCGGCCCGGGCAGGCACGTGGGCCCCGCGCCGGGCGCCGGCCGCCGCCCAGGTGCACCTGCACCCTCGCGCACCCCCGCGTCCTGCCGCCGTCACCGCCGCCCTCACCGCCACCGACACCGCCGTCGACGACGCACGCTCACCCGACGCCTGCACGCCACTCGCCCACGCTCCTCTTGCACTCTACAATTCATTAGAATACAAGCAAAGTAACCCAGCCAACAGTCGCTTCGGTGCACCCAGCCACTTTAATATTTTACGGTGTGATATTTCTACAACTAGAATTCTGATATACACTAATACTTAGAAGTTAAAGTAATGACATATGTAATTACACAATAATTTTATAGCAATGTTTTATGTTAATCCTTGTTCCAAGTGAATTAATGTGTTCGCTATGTAATGATGATTTAGTTAAAATTTGGATCATTGGCAATTTGTTTAGTTGCAAAGAACAAAAGAAACATTTTTACGTCTGAATTGAAGTAATATATTTAAGGATCACTTGAGTTCTTCAGATCTAAATCAAGTCTTCTAAGTCAGAAAATTTATACAAGATATTTTCTTTAAATTTGTCATTCTTACGTTGTATTTGCGTCGAGATATTTCTTGGTAGAATCACAGAAGACATATACGTAATAGTACGTATAGAATTACATACAAGTTCCAACATTGGCAAATTTAATTATTTATTCGTAGCAGTGTTACGTTAACTTTTATGTAGACTGCTTTAATAATAGTAAAAACGTATAAATATAAATTATTGCTTATAATAAATACTAAACATATTTTTTTAACAATAGTTTCTAAATATGTCAAATATCTTACAATAAAAAGAACAATTGTGTTATTAAGCAAAGTTGATACGTAAATAAAGATAGAGGATATAAATTATTATTATTGTTCAAAGGAAAGCTCTCTAAAAGCTCAAAATAGAGCTACCACTTGATGCGGAATATTTCAATCTCTGTGTGTATTGTTTCAGTGTTTTTTATCTCCCTTAGCTTTTCATTGAAAAAGTTGAATATATTATTGTTTTTGGAAAATCCATTTTTTTAAGTACTTTCGATGTTGCTCAAGTTAATCTATTATATTTTTAATATAAAAATTTAGTAACGTATGAAACTTAGTAGTCAAAATTTTTTCATAAGCTTCCTAAAACTTTTATCTTGTAACTTTTTTCTTAAAGTTTCATTTGATTACGGAGACTTAAAATCATTTACTTTTGAAAATTACGGAGAGACAATGTTTATTATTGAATTTGTACAATATCACACACAGAAAATCGCCTGCCAATTGTAGGAAATGGGGTTTCAACTTATAAAATGACAGAAGATGATACGATGTGAATAAAAATTGCTCAGCGAACTGACTCAGTGAAGCGTATTCGTATGTGCATGGCGTCTGAAAAACTGCTATATGCTCGCTGAGAAGAATAGCCTTAAGAAAAAAGGTCCAAATACAACAATAAGTTACAAATATACGAGTTACTAATAACACAGTAGATTATTCGGGAATTTAAAAGATAATTTACTAAGTAATCTTAGTAAACAAAATTGTCAACATATTCAATATCTATTCTGAAATAGATATTGCATGCGAGTTTCATGGATTTGGGTGTGTTAAATTATTGTTAAAAATTTGCATTTTAAAAGTTTAAAGAATGAATATTTATTGCGACGTTAGATAATGTAAGTAGCCAGTAAATCTTGTTAATAAATTTCAATCAGTTTTATAGAAATAGCTAAGGGCTTTGGTAATATTGAAATGATAGAAGATTTTAAATGGAAAATACAGAAATAATGTTCTTCTGAGTCCTTTCTATAAAATATTTCATTACTATTTCACCCAAGCTGAGAGAGTCTTGAAGAAAAGAGTGAATAGGCTTTTTACTGAGTTAATTTGGCCGCTGGAAAGGTACAGTGTCTAGTTTAATCTCCAACGTATTTATATGATGATAGGGTATTTTAAATTTTTAATCCTAAAAATTGACCGTAAATTATTTGCTTCGGTGCAGTTTCGGAAAGTAAGTAATAGAGCGTATATCCATTGAAGTATAATGTATAGAATAGACATCTCGAACAAAATTTTTGTCCAGCCGGGAGGTTCCATTTTCAAAATTGAGCCCCGGTTATCCTTTCAAAATCGAACGAATCCATTGAAGATTGAATCCACGTTGCGCCAATGTATTGGGACTTACATGGTGTTCGCGGTGTCGGTTCTATACGCTAGTAATAATACTTCAATGGGTATATCCCGCTTTGTTTTCGGTCCATGATTGACGGTACCACTTACCGTGAGGTTGCTCGTCTGCTCGTTTGTTGACATAAAACATATCGACGCTTGAAAGAAAAAATTTACTAAGCGACATTAAGCTAACTTTACAGGAGAGCAGTTTAAAGTTAGAATTTTTAGAAAAAAATCATACGTTTTTTTGTAATCTTCCTACCGACGTTATTCTTACTTTTACGGAATCCTTATTTTATTATTTATATTGTGGCATATACAAAAACTTTTCTAAAAATTCAACTGCTCTTCTTTAAAGTTAGCTCAATGTCGTATAGTATTTTTTTTATTTCAAGCGTCGATATGTAATGGTAATTATGGAGCCTCAATCTTTGTTAAAACTTTACTTCAAATGAAATATCATCAGGAATCTGCATTTGAAGGTGCGTGAAGAGCGGAAGACAAAGAGTCATTAATACATCAATATCTCACGAAAACGAGTGAGTTAATTGAACCGATTGAGGCATTGAGTTAAACTAACAAGGGGCGAATGGAGGCGTGTGTGCCGTTCCTTATACCCAATTTCCACAGTCAACTTGCACGTTGGAGGATTGGATATATGCCAAACGTTGAAACGTTCACAATATAAGCATTATGCGTGATCGGCCTTTTTGATAACCACTGCATAGGAAGGAATCACACAATATATAAACTAATGACGCCGCATTGACTGCGACTTATAGTATAATTTGAGGACAGGAATGTTGTTCATGAGAAGGGAAATTATATTGTGAATGGTTAAGTTATTAACAAAATAGTTTTATCTTGTAAAAATTTATTGTAACTGTCGGTAATAACGATTTTTGACTTATACTATCGCATATGCTTAATATTTTATAGAGTACTCATTTATAATTAACTGTTAGCTCCAAGTTCTTAATAATTTCAGTTGTTTTAAAAACAATCATCATCGAGAGTTTAAGGAACTCATATTTTTATGAGTTAATTAGAAAGAGTTATCCTCAAACTTATAAGGAACTCTAAAATTTATTATTTAAGTACTTTGAAATTCTTCGATAATGTAATGTTGAAGTTTTCTAATTCTTCTTACAACTTTTTTCACGGAGTAACGCGTTATTTCTAAATTACAATCAACTTATTAAAAATGCCTTAAAAACTTCAACATTGATTTCTCCATTGGTATAGTTATCGTTTTTATAACACGTAAATACAAAGTATTTAGTAGTATTTTGTGTGGCAATAGAGGCCACACCAGTAAATGACGTACATGCCAATCACGTATTTAATATATTTGGTTGTAAAGATGAATCTTTAAATGTACCTACATATCTTAATATATAAATTACGTGTCGCGTTTTTGTCCGCGATGGACTACTAAACTACTTAACCGATTTTAATCACCAATTTTGCACACCGTGTGCTGTTTGATCCAACTTGAAAGATAGGATAGCTTACATCTCAATTTACAGTCGCAATATTTTATTGCAAATTATTTCCGCTGCGGGCAACAGCTAGTTAACTTGTAAATGGAACGTTCTTTTAATTAACATGTGATCCGCATGTACTCCTAACCAAATTCCTAGGTTAATGCCATAGAATTTTATAATTGCTGCCGGTATACTTGCTACGAAATGTAGCACTTGAATCGTAGCGCTGCTACGCGCGGCCGTTGAACTACTCATAGTATACGAATATTTTAATGCGGTTCTACGCGATGCTACACATTTTATCATGCATATTTTATGAGACCGTTTTATCAAACCATAAAACTTTAATGCAAGAGTTCTTTTTATTTAATTCGAAAATAAACGTATAATTCAATTAAATTATAATTCAATTAAATGCAATCTGACTAGTTCGTGTTGTTATTCTGTTATGTTATTTACGCCTTAATATTTGTTTTTTAAATTTTAAATTTTTAATATTTGCAATTGAATTGATATTAGTGGATATATAAACAAACTGAGAAGGCTCTCAAAGCATTTCATAACTTCAACCCGCATATGACCCTGTATAAGGCGACCTAGAGTGTACTTCACAACTCCTATGTGCAGTAATATTAGTAGAATGGCACAAATACGTTAAAAGTAATTAACTAAACCAACTCAACCCGGAAAATCATAATATACCACCCGATGATATGAATTAATGACTTTTATCTATAGATATCAACCAGGATCGACTTTAAAGTCCGGTCTATCTCAGAAGTGCTAAAGGAGTAAAAAAATAATTTGTAGTGTCGAAGGATTGGGGCTCAATAATAAAGATGTTTCCTACTTCAGCGTTTATTGTATTTTACTGTAAAAACAACCAAGAAATTTAAAATAATATATTGGCATACACGTCTTATTCGTCTTGATAGTCTTTTCACTAGCAGTCACCCATCCAAAAACCACCCGCGCTCAAAATAGCTTTATTCTGCTGTTTATCTAAGATTGCTATGACCAGACAATGAGTACTATTACAGTAAAAAAAAACACAACTTCGATAAATAAAATAACTAGGATAAATAAAATAAAATGATTATGTACTCATTTTGATTACTTCGCAAGACAGATGTTCTCATATAAATTCTAGTTACATTATCATGAGGTTGCTAATGCGTATACTGAATATGTATTGAGCCAGGTATTAGCATAATGAGCGTCTGTAACGTTCCTGTTTGTGCTTTATAACTCATTAAAAGGATCAACGAACTCTTCTCATTTCAAATTACTTATTAATCTGCTAATATATTTATTTCACTGTCATAGACTGTATGTAGATTTATGGAATTAGAAAACTTATTCAGCAAAGATAGTTTTATGAAATATTTGGCTTTTATATTAAACTCAGCACCTGTGCGCAATCACCAACGGAGTCCGTAAATTGGTATTCGGTAAAATTTACAAGTAACGTCTTCTCTAACATTGTTCGTTAGTTTAAAGTTCGTTGTAAAAAGTCATACATAAAGTCAATATTCAAATGTATACATTACGCTACTATAGTAAGTAAGTTAATTGCTATAATAAGAAGCTGCTAGAGTTTTAATAATATCACGTGTGTGGAATGGGCTTCAAAACACGTCCACGTTTAACCAAAATAGGGCGTTATAAATTTACTCGGCTATAACCCGTCGCTCCCCTTTTCTATCAATAGATTATTGTTTATTCAATGCTATGACGGAGCTCTTGACTACGTTGGCAGAAAATAAATAACATGGTATAAAAGATTTTGCTATGACGTAATATCGTGTATAAATGACCCTTTCGGTTGGCGTCATAAAAATACAGGATGTTATTTTTTCACATTTCACCTTCTCAAGCAGGTGAATTTTCAAATACTTTGAATGCAGTTTTACTTTGTTTTGAAAATAAAGGAATGTTTACTCACAGTAAAATTTGCCATCATCAATATTCAGGGTACTTTTCCTCCAATTACTCTTTTTTCCCATCCTGTATATTTAGTAGCAATATTCTGTTTGATGTAGAAGTATGCAACGCTTATGGATTGTAAATCCACAAAACAAAATCATTTGAGTAATGTACCTATAACTGTACATCATTAGTAAACAGCTAGAGTACAACAGGTTATTTTAGCCAAGAAAAACTTAAAGATAAAAACGGAAAGCATTCCAAGAATGTTGTCACTATAGATCATCCATCCAATTAGCGACTGTTTCCGGCGCGGGCCACACAGAAAAGACGTAAGACGAAGACGGGGCTCGGACCCGTCGCAGACAGGACGCCGTTAAAACATATAGAAAAGACAAGGAACGGGCGTGACGGTCGGTGCACACTGGGCTTTTCCCGGCCACAGAGTACTTAATCACTACGTTTTAAGAGACCTGCTCTCCGCGTCCTTTCCGCTCCCCCGCTGGCGCCTACGCAGGCCCGCGTCCTGTCCTTTCTGTATGTTTTGCAATAGGGCGCCGACGAGTCGGCGTTCGTGTCGGCGTCCCGTCTTTTCTGTATGTTTTACGTCGCGACGGCTGCATACATCTATATTCTATATATATAATAAAATTGTAACTCGAAAATGTCTGTACATTGAAGATATTTAAGAAAATTTGATATCAGGGGACTATATATGAGCAATAGATTGCAAATCTGTCATTTTTAAAAATCTTGTCTGTCTGTATGTTTGACACCGCATCACGCCAAAACCACTGGATAAAATTGAGTGCGGTTTTCACAGTTGTATTACTGGTAGTCTAACTTAAAATCTGGTGTATGTTTTATCATGATACGTCGCTTACAAGCCGAGATATCAATAAATAGGACTTTTTGATACGCCACATAACAGCAAGAAATACTGAAAGTGCCTCATAGAGGGACATAAGAGACTCTTTAGTATCGGAAATATACTTTATTTCTTCAAAAATATCAATGTGTACCAATTATTTTTAATTTACGATTTTGCAGTTAATTAGTTCTGCTAATCAACAACAGATGTCAGTGTAACTAGAAGTCATAATTAAAAAATGTAAGTAGGTCTGACAACGAGACTTATGGTCGTAGCGCACATATCAACTCGGAAAGGGATCGGCACCGGATCGCCTCGCCGTCAACCTAACGTAAGCTCGGCTACGGCTAGGCGACGCCGCGCTTACGGCTCGCCGGCCGCTGGTTGACGGAATGAATGACAGCAGTTCGCCGACGCAGCGGTAGGCGCGGCGCAGCGCGCGCACGAGGTAACGGAAAGTCGACGGATAGCGTACGGTGAGACGTAAGCGCGGGTACGGCAAGTCGTCCACGCACCGTAAGCTTGTCTCGAGGCGAGGCGATTACGTTACGGATCCGATAAGTGTGCTTTACAGTAGGGAGTTTCATACAAAGAATACTGACATGCAAGAGTTGATACGTTTACGTTCCGTTTACGAGTTGATATGTGTGCTATGACCATTAACCGTCAGTAAATCTTTTATTAAATTAATGTGTACCGATACATGTTTATAATATTTAAAACATTGGGGTTTTAGGTAAATTAGTTACCCTACTCAATCAATGACACATAACTAATGTTATAATATATTTTGTAATTGGATTCCTGTATTAAATTCGCTGTATGATGGTGTGGGTCCGAGTTAGCGATAATAATATGAAAAAAAATAGGAAAATTATCAAATAATGTTTTTTTTTGTAAATAAATAAAAATCTTAAACTTTGATAAAGGATTACAATTTAGATTTCCTTATTGTATTGGAGGAAAAGGCACATAGAATGTAGAATAAAATATTTACGAATAATCATCTACTGCTGTCACCTACTGGTCAATGCGTACCAAGCCGGCCCCGCATAGGCTGATAATGACCGGACGTAAGTGCAATACAAATAACTAAATTACTTTTCAATTTGCGTATAACCACTTTTTTTTACACAAATAAGTTAATGCTTGACCAAAATCCCACCTGATGGTAAGTGGAGATGTGTTTCAAGGTGGTGAGCATATTAACTTAGTAAAAGCCTATTCACTCTTTTCTTGAAGACATAATAGGCGTGCGCGAACGTCGACACAGGCAAGTTATTCCAGTCCTTGGCGGTGCGTATAACGAATGATGAGGCAAACCGCGTCGTCCGTACCGGCAGGATGTTCACGACAAAAAGATGCAGAATACTCGCCGTGCATCGTGTCATTCGATGGAGAAACGGAGATGAGGGAATTATTTCAAACAATTCCTCTGCACATTCTTTTAAATATGCCCGCCCTGTAGAAGACCGAGAGGCTGGCTACTCCGCGCCTGTACTCAAGGCTTTGCAGATTGGTCTTAACCAAATCTGGGTTACCAATGAACCTTGCAGAACTTTGGCTGCGCCTGCCCAAATGTGCGAACAGTATTTTACGCACGGCCGAACATGAGCTTTGTACAAGGTAAAGAGTTGCCTCGGTGTGAAGTATCGCCACACCTTTGCAAGGACACCAAGTTTCCTTGCAGCAGCCTTAGCCTTGATGTCAATGAACCGCTCAAAGTTGTTTCCAGGATATGTCTACTCCTAACAAATAAAGGCAGTCGGCATAATCCAAGGACACATTCCAAAAAGTAGGAGCCTAGATACTGTGAGCGAGCTCCTAATGGCGGTAAATAGTCACGTCTGCGTTTTAGTGGGGTTGTATCTCACAAGATTGCATTGCTTCAACCCACTCGGACGCAGCCCGAAGTTTGAGATTCATACGAGCCACCCAGCCAGCCAGCCTCTCAGACTGAATTTCATCCCGACTGGCTCTGGAACTTGGTAGGTATCTCTCTACCACTGTGTACCTGTCTGCGTACCCACAGACGCATAAAAGCAGACGAGCCGCTTGATGAAATTTTCATCGTCCTCCATGGATTACTAAACTTAAAGCGTCTTCCATGATCAGGCATGACCCATGCGTTGTCATCCAATAAAGAAAACAAGAATGAAAAAATATGATTCCAATCTATAATTTTTTGAGAGAGTTGTTTATGATCTAGAAGAGCTTAGAATTAAGACGTATCGAGCTATATACATAAATAGCTGTTAAAATAAACTAATCATAATAATGATAATGCTGCAGGCATCATCATCATCGTCTCATCCAGAATCAACAGTGAGTAAACAATGAGTTCCTTCTAAAACGTTTTATAGGTACAATATATACGTATGGCATTACATACATATACGTACAGGTACTTGGATGAAAAGCTCGGCCTTGCGTAATTGGAAATTACACTTAAAAATTCCAAGTCATTCAGGAGAGGAATAAACTCAGGAGAACTAGAGTCTCCCGGAGAGGCGGGTCCTGCTGTCGGGTAGGAGATCCTTTCAACACCATAAATCTAGCTGGTACCGCAGTTGCGAAATTCCCCAGACAGTCAGGGGTACTCTTTTGACTCTTTCTGCAGAAGCATTTAGCTCTCAGACAGTCAAATGTAGAGGGGCAAGACGTCCCTGAGTGACTATTGTAGCCCCGTGGTCGGTGTGATCTTAGAATAGAAAATAAATGTGTATGACCGTGCCTTGGGTTGTGTTGGATACTAAATAATATATGTAAATCTTGAATTGATGGAAATAATAAAACCGTTTTTAGAGATAGTTTAAGTTGTTCATATTGACATTACAAAACCAGTGCGTTGACCAATTCAGGGTCTGGTGGTGTATTTTAGAGACAGAATACATATGTAACTCTAGAATGATGTCAGAGATGGATCTGCTTCTTCAGATCAAGGCTATAATTTAGTTTGGAAGGCGGGCTTACAGGTTATATACGTAATTATTGTTTGGTCTGCTTTTACGTATGTGCTACTAGGTACATATAATTTTTATATAATTTTTCAGGGTTTTGTTCCTCAAAAGAAAAAATATAACCCTTATAGGATCACTTCGTTGTCCGTCCGTCTGTCTGTTTGTTGACCCTATTTACTCAGGAATGCGTGGAGGTATCATTCCAAAAAAACTTAAACTTATTTGGTTAATTGATCGGTAGGTATGTCCATATAAAGGGAATGAGAGTTTTCAGCGGCAAAGTTAAGTTTGTTTCTAAATCATTTAATATTGCTCTTATGTTCGGTTCTGTAAGTTTGTACAAATCCCTCGATGCCGAAAAATTTGCATTTGACCGGGATCTTTTCTAATTACTAATTATTCTCAAGTCCACGCAGACGAAGTCGCGGGTAAAAGCTAGTTTTGTATGAAAGTAGATTAAACGGGCGCCGCGACTGCGACGGGTCCGTGTCTTGCGTCTTTTCTGTGTGGCCCGCGCCTCCGATAATCCCTACGAGCTCGTCCGGTCCATGATTCCATGTTGGAAATGTTATGTCTATTTTAAACCTGTCAACAAAACCGGTTGTGAAAATTCAGCTTTAGTAGAATTTAGTAGCGTTTTCCCAGAAACATATTCTATTATTAATATTTCAAATTATAGCTTTTATTAAATATGTTAATATACCCGTAGATTAATTTATATTAAAGCTATTAAATGTACAAACAAAACATGTCAACACTCTTTTATGTTCAAGCAGATGTTTCATGCCATTGTTATTTAATAAAGTTATTGTGTGGACATTAAATCATATTGGGAATGAGTGAAAAATCATAATGTGGAAATTAACTCACAAATGCAACCGCACAACAGATTTTCTCCCAGTTTCGTAATCGAATCATAATAAAGAGTTTTTGTGCAATCAGAAATGTCCCTACTTTTATTATGTAAATAGGCCTCCGGCTCCGTCCGAGCTAATTGATTTTAAATGACATTATTTGCCAATAAACCCTGATCGGTGTTAAAATATTTTTAAACAGCAGTATATATTTTTACGCACAGAAAATGACCCTTGTCAATCGAATTTACTTTTGAACTAAATAACAACAATAAGTGTCCAAATATGCCGCTGAAGTACATTATTAAAAATTATTTCACGATTGTACAGCACCGCAATTCCAAACGCAATTTCCAAGTACCGAAATTACTTACACGTGTCGTGTATGCAGTGTACACAAGCGATCTTGTCTACAAACTCATCAATGCATACCAGTTGGGATGGCTCAGCAACATGAAATCTGCCGAGCATGCTCCCTTTATGATGCGCGCATGCATGAACTGGCTTTCGGATTTGTTTCTAAAGGAAAAGCGACAACTAATTTCTAAAGCAAGTTTATTTGTATAGTTGGAAAATACAGAAATGATGGAAAATACAAATCATTCCACATTGGGATTTCCTTTGTGTTGGGTGATGTAAGTTGCGAATATCGAATTTGACATTAATCAAATGGAGAGCAGTAGTGGGCAGTAGTAGTCAGTAGTATGTAGGATTTGATGTAGGGTCGTCCAGTTATTTTGATTGTTATCCTGTCAGCATATTTTTATGAGTGATTTAGCTTAATACCTACTTTTAAATAATATAGAAAAGGTCAGCGGGTTTGTAGCTCTTCCATTCATGGCATCTCCAACAAATTGACATCTATTTAGACGGAATCATCTTTAAACTCTATACATTCATATTTGAAGTATTATAATTTTCTGCTACAAATAAGGACTCTTATAAAAGGCCTCATTAAATGTCAAAGCTGCTGAAAATAATAAATGTTAAAGGAAAACTTTTACGTGGCATTTATTAAAATGTGTTTTTTTAATGTAAGTATGGCAAACAAGAAGACGATCCATTTTATGATTGACCAAAGAATTGGTTAATGCGAATGAATATGACCTACGAATATGATTCTATTTATGAATTCTGTGTGAGAGGAGAGTTGCAACTCGTGTCTATTTTCTCCAGTATACTGTGACATCTAAACATGAGAGTTTTTTTCTTAAAGCTCAGTTAAAAATCTACTATGAAAAGAATAGGGCTACTTTTGTACATGTCGTCCGGTTTTTAGAACTGGCACATTTCCAAGCATACAGCCGTGTCAGGATTTCGCGATCGCGCAATTGTAACATTTTCCTTATCATCTTCGCAGAATAGAAAAGCCATATTAGCGTCCGTTTGAATATATTTCAAGATATCCATACTAATATTATACATAAATAATAAATGTGAAAGTGAGTTCGTGTGTGAAAATGATTTTGTTTCGTTACCTATCCTTCTTTCACGTGAAGCAAAGTGATACATTGAAGTGATTTTTTGTGCGGATATAGTTGAGAGGGCTGGAGCCTAACATAGGCATCTTACTTATACCGCAGGAAATTACCTAATTTCAATTGTTGCTGTAATAATATATTAAGGGAAACTTAGATATGCAGCTTACCCCAGGACGTTTACCTTCACCGAAGCAAAGGGTGTAGTATACTTATAATATTAATCTGTAATACGCACATAATTTATGCGTAACATAAATCTCTCTCCCTGTCTAACATCTTTCAAAGTTTTATCTATTTCCAAGACTTACAATTATTTAGCCACTCTGGGATCTTTATTAGGCATTAGTAAGAAAGTATAATTTTCATTATATTTTCTGCTGAAGTAACACTAGTTATTTATATTTTAAGATTAAATGCCTTTAAATAAGATTTAATTTCTTGTTAAGGCTTGGTTAATTTATTCACAGGGATTTGTTGAAAATGTATAAGGCGAGGCCATGAATCTTCAAGGAAGGTCCAGGGACTTATATATTATAGTAACTGATCCACCTCTATACAATGTTATATCTATATGATGTCGGTTTTTTAATTTGTCTATGCGTTTGTTCCGGCTGATATCAGAAATTGCTTAACCTATTTGAAAGCGGTTTTCACTGATAATATTGTAGTGAATTTGTTAACATAAAAATTGGTATTTTTTTATTTCAATCATTGCACATATTAAAAAGTTACGTCAATTTCTTTCTTTCTTTCAACCATTTTTTGAGTGCGGGCTGTCTATGTATTAAACTAGGTTTACCGAAGCGAAGCACGGGTAATTATAGGTCATAAATAATTCTAGATTGACAAAATATTACACAAAAATTTTATTAATTATGTAAAGATGTTTAATCTTTACATAATTAATATTATAGTTAACTTAATTGATTACGTAGTTACTTCATTTGCACTATTATAAAAAGCTTGCCAAACCATAACACAAAAAGAGAATGATACACTTACCACATTCGCTGTTTACACAGCAGATGTTCACATTGAAATAAAAAAAATATTAGATATACTCAGTTCGAAAACAGATATTTCACACTGAGAGCACGAAAGTTCTTTGTGTTTCCTGGCATATTGAAATACTGCAATATGTTAGCTCGTATATGTTATCGGAAATTTCTCAAAATTTTGAAATAACGTGCACTTAAACTGAGTTATTATCCAAAGTTATGGCAAGTTTACTTGGTTCAAAATTTACTGACGATATTTGAATAATAAGTTTAATCTTTAAATACCATCAAATTTCTTGAGCCCTTCCTTGCTTTGGAGGGCATGAAAAGCCGTCATGATGGTAGCACCGATGACGAAGCTGCGTCATGATACACTTGCAACACAAATAAAACAAATAAAAGATTATATTCTTGGTGCTCTGGTTTCTTTCTGGTTTCTTGTTCCTTTAAAATATATTCGCGTACATTATATCGTATGCACTTGTTCAACGTAACTTCTGCATAACAAAATGAATGAATCATACATTAATATACTGAACACATAATAATGAATATACGTATATCTTATTATATACAATGCACACAAGCAACCATTTCATTTTAATTACACATTAGAGCTTAACTCAAAGGTATTATTATAATAAGGAATTGCATCAAGAACGAAACCCTCTAAAGACTGGTATGAAACCCCGATAAATAATGAAGTTGGGTCCCTGTAAAGCCCCAGTTGTGAGAGTGGACTCTCATTTTCTATTCACGAGGATATAGTAAGATATAGCGAAGTAAATTCTGGTGATACACAGATAGATTTTTTTTTATTAAGGCTACGAGTATATTAAACGTACATGTTTGTGCTCACTGGAAGACAATACAAAGAAAAACATAACAGCAGAGTAACAGATAGGTTTAGTTTAAAATACTATAGCTACATTCAAACGACTTTTTGTGGTACAAACCAGCCATACAAGTCCATACATTAACTAAGTAATACTGCGGTACAAATGGCATAAAAAGTTTCGTAGGGAAAATGTGTGTATGTGGTGCGATCGGAAATTGAAAAGTTCCGACACAAATGCTTTCTGCAACTCTATTGTCTGCGAATATCCAATAATCACTCTGTGTACTATTGATTTCAGCTTACGCTTTCAACTTCACATGATTTTAATTTAGTTTTAATAACTTTTCAATCACTGATGTTTGCAATGCGCTTCCAAGCTTTGCTGGATAATTACAGGACTTCAAATTTAACTAACCTGACTCTGGAATCTGGAGTTAGAATATTGCCATGCAATGAAAAATAATAGTAATATGAATGTTTTCAATAAAGTATAAATTTGGACGTGTAAAAAACGTTTCTTAGTCGTTTTCCTAGGCGGCTTTTATACAAGCACGATCGAACAAAAAGTAAATTCTCAGTAGGAAGTTGGTTGGTTGGTATCCATAGATGAAGTATCTACAGATTCAGCCACGGCATGGCCGCACATGAGACAGAGAATTTACGTTTCTTTGAGGTTATTTTAAAAGAAATGTAAAAAAATTTAACAAGCAGCCCAGAATACTGCTACCCACCATTGCACTTAAACGTATTTTATATATTTAAACTTACTACGATTTTCTGCTTAAAAAACAAAGTGAAACTTTAAATCTTCAAATAGCTAACTCACTCTTTATTGTTTGTCACAACTCACACATTGTTTGCACTTGTGACAAACAATGAAAATCGGCCACGGTGACGGAGGCAAAAAATAATATTTTGTCTCTCTCTTTCACGTAGATTTTATAACTTGCGATCTCACTATGTCCAATGTATGGGAGAATCTACTGGTTTTATTCTATGTTGGTACCTACCAATAAAACATTTACTGTATAGATTGAGACAAAACAAGACGGATGAGAGACGAATGCATGTCACAGAGATGAGAATATTGAGGTGGATGTGTGGAGTGACGAGAATGGATAAAGTAAGGAATGAGTATATTAGAGGAAGTGTGAAAGTGGCAAAAATGACAGAAAAGTTGAAAGGAAACCGAATGTCATGGTATGGGCATGTGATGAGGCGTGAGGAAACGCATGTGACGAGAAGAGTGATGGATATGAATGTGATAGATAGACGAAGGGGACGAGGAAGACCTAAGAAAAGATGGATGGATTGTGTTATAGAGGATATGAAAGATAAGAGAGTTAGTGTAAAGATGACGGCTGGTAGAGAAGTGTGGAAGAGGAAAACATATTGCGCCGACCCCAAATAAAATTGGGAAATGGGCAGGATGATGATGATTGAGACAAAACAAACATTTCTTACAATTCCATAGTGCGTGATCTAAAATATTGTAATCTTTTAAACAATGTGACCGTGTAGTTGAGTTGGTAGTGATTCTAATACGCTTTTAAAGCGTATTCACATTGGAGAGGATAAGCTGAAGAGGAGGTATCCAGTTCGATCCCGGCCGTGGTAGACATCATGTAGAGCAATGTGTATACCAGTATACCTACAACGTTTTTTTATTATACTCCTAAGTACCTTCCTATACTGTTAGTTTATTCAATAGCATGATCATAACGATGAAAATGTATCTCGCTAACTACACGTCGGTTGGGGATTTGGCTGCAGTTAAATTGCTATTTCAACGGAGTTTAAATTATTCTGGACAGCCTGTGTCTCGGTCTTCCTTAAAGTTTATCTTTGTGTTTCAACCTCTGCATACTATAAAACTTTGAAATTACGTATTCTCTTGATTGTCTTGATATTTTTTTAAACTTAGCTGAAATATTGTCGTATTTATCTTGTATAATGTTATAAAAATATGTTGATCCCTATATATAATTTTTACATTACATTATATAATAGTGCAATTGTTAAGTTATAAAATTACATAAATTATAATCTTTTAATCTCCACTAAAGACCCTCTGTGGAGCAGTCCAATTTCGACATTAAAAGGTAATATTTCTGTATTAATTATAGTTGTGATTAGAACAATATTTTAGACAATTTTTTGAATCATACTGTATGAAATTTTTTTTTAATATGAGTACGGTTAAAAGTCACTGAACGTGCTAGCGGAAGAATCGGCCCATAACACACATAAATACATAAGATTTACCTTTCTGCACGTCTTTTCCATGTCAACTTTAAAAGCTCAGACTGCTACGCGCGTGGATTAAGTTTAGACAGGAGTACAAAAGTTTACCCAGCACCTATTATAATCTTGTTCTTGTTCTATTATAAATATCATACAATCTGAACATCCCTTAGTTGTCGCGAACGCTTACTATAATATACGTACTCAGAGTATAGTTAGGTACCTACAATCTACGCTATAATAATTATGCTTCATGCAATATTGAAATTGTAAGCTTGATATCAAGCACAATATGCTGTGCTTTAAGCCTCTAATTAATCAATACACTTCTAGGAAGCTTAGCCGACAGTTCTACGCCTATGCGTACCTATGTTCTACGACAGTAATTATGAATGCATCAAGACTTCGTTACAAAAATTAGAGAAAGAAAACGCTAACCAACGCGACTATATCTTGGAATTAGAAAAAAAAGTGGTGGACTTGGAGCGTTCCTCACGTTCGTCATCTATTGAGATAAGAAATATTCCTACAAATGAAAAGGAAACCACTAATCATCTGATATCCACAGTTCAAAAGATCTGTAACACACTATTGCCCACCACTAAAATATCACCAGAACCGCGTGACGTTTATCGTTTACCAGGAAAAAAGGGATCTATCAGACCTATAGTGGTGGAGTTTCAGACTGTTAATGAAAAAAATCTAATCTTGGAAGCCTCTCGCACGTTCAACAAAGGCCTGCCCCCATCGGAAAAGCTGAACACTGGACACGTTGGTATTCCGGGTGACCCGAAAGCAATTTATGTGGCTGAGTATCTACCTAGTAGCTTACGTCAATTATTCTTCGAGGCGCGTTTGTTTGCCAAAAATAATAACTTTAACTACTGTTGGTGCCGTAACCGCAAAATTTACTTGCGCAAAGCTGAAGGAAGTGAATCGATCCTGGTTAAATCTCTTCACAGCCTAAAAAACTTGCTTCAAACTGAATAATTAAAGTATGTTTTTATGCTGTGCCACTTTTACATAATAGAATCCAGTTTTTCGATGTAACTTATATTAAATTTATCCCCTCTTATTTGTGTTAAGAATACACATAAATACTTCTCTACTCTTTAGTGAATGAATTCATTATTTTAGTACTTACACCAATTTATATTTTATATTTTTAACTTAAGCTTATTACTTAAACTCAACTCATAAGGGGTAAGGTGGGGCAAAGTTTATCCCATATTTAATTAAAAACACTTAACAAAATTATTAGTTCTTACACAGCTATTATTTGTAAGCTATTTTATATATTTTACTATACCAAACAAATCCTTCATTAGCTATGGATACATTATCATCAAATAAAAATATTGAAGAAACATATATGTTAACAGAAAATATAGATCACTTTGAAATATCAACTTCAATCACATGCGATCCTGAGGAATGCCATTTACATATAAAAAATCCCGAGAGTTATTTAAAAATAATTCAACAAAATATTCGTAGTTTGAACTGCAATATTGATGAATTGAATATATTGTTATTTGAAAGATTAAAAATCCCATGTGATCTTATTGTACTATCGGAATGTTGGTTATCACGTGTTATAGACTTGCCAATATTAAAGGACTATCGCTCATATAAAACAAGTGACAATTATAACCAAAATGATGGCATTGTAGTATACGTTAAAAATGGCTTTGTGAACTTGGCACCCGACTTTGTAAAATTTAAATTTTTTTTCTTGATTCTTATAGGTTTTAGTTTGTAGTTGATTGTAGTAACTTTTTTTTCGTTTGTAGTAGCTCTAAAAAAAAATTACAGAATTTTGAAAAAAAACTTGGCACCCGGCTTTTGAAAAATTGAAATTTAATACTTGATTCATAAAAAGAATCGTTTGTAATTGATTGTAGTAAAAAAATTTTTGTTTGTAGTAAAAAAAATAAAGTATTTTTTTTGTATTTTAAGTTATTGTGACTTAATATAAAAATTGTTTTTTGTTTTTCTTGTATATTTTAGTATGTAGTTGATGGTTGTATTTTTCTTTTTTTTTTTAAAGTAGCTCCAAAAAATTTTAAGCGATTTTTTTGTTATTTTTATTTGTAGTAGCCATTTTTTCGTTTGTAGTAACTCTTTTTCGTTTGTAGTTAGTAGTTTTCGTTTGTAGTATCAATTTTTTCGTTTGTAGTAACTTTATTTCGTTTGTAGTTAGAATTTTTCGTTTGTAGTAGTAATTTTTTTAATTGTAGTTCGATTGTAGTTAGTAGTTTTCATTTGTAGTAGCGATTTTTTCGTTTGTAGTAACTTAATTTTGGTTGTAGTTAGTAGTTTTCGTTTGTAGTAGCAATTTTTTTCAATTTTTTCGTTTGTAGTAACTTTATTTCGTTTGTAGTATCAATTTTTTCGTTTGTAGTAACTTCTATTTGTTTGTAGTGACTTTTTTTCCTTTGTAGTGACTTCTTATTGTTTAAAGTAAGTAGCTTTCGTTTGTAGTAGTATTTTTTTTGTTTGTAGTAACTTTATTTCGCTTGTAGTAAGTAGTTTTCGTTTGTAGTAGTATTTTTTTGGTTGTTGTAAGTTCTTTTCGTTTGTAGTTAGTGGTTTTCGTTTGTAGTAGCGATTTTTTCCAATTTTTTCGTTTGTAGTAACTTTATTTCGTTTGTAGTATCAATTTTTTCGTTTGTAGTAACTTCTATTTGTTTGTAGTGACTTTTTTTCCTTTGTAGTGACTTCCTATTGTTTAAAGTAAGTAGCTTTCGTTTGTAGTAGTATTATTTTTGTTTGTAGTAACTTTATTTCGCTTGTAGTAAGTAGTTTTCGTTTGTAGTAGTATTTTTTTTGTTTGTAGTAACTTCTTTTCATTTGTAGTTAGTGGTTTTCATTTGTAGTAGCGATTTTTTCCAATTTTTTCGTTTGTAGTAACTTTATTTCGTTTGTAGTATCAATTTTTTCGTTTGTAGTAACTTCTATTCGTTTGTAGTGACTTTTTTTCCTTTGTAGTGACTTCTTATTGTTTAAAGTAAGTAGCTTTCGTTTGTAGTATTATTATTTTTGTTTGTAGTAACTTTATTTCGCTTGTAGTAAGTAGTTTTCGTTTGTTGTAGTATTTTTTTTGGTTGTTGTAAGTTCTTTTCGTTTGTAGTTAGTGGTTTTTGTTTGTAGTAGCGATTTTTTCCAATTTTTTCGTTTGTAGTAACTTTATTTCGTTTGTAGTATCAATTTTTTCGTTTGTAGTAACTTCTATTTGTTTGTAGTGACTTTTTTTCCTTTGTAGTGACTTCTTATTGTTTAAAGTAAGAAGCTTTCGTTTGTAGTAGTATTTTTTTTATTTGTAGTAACTTTATGTCGCTTGTAGTAAATAGTTTTCGTTTGTAGTAGTATTTTTTTTGGTTGTTGTAAGTTCTTTTCGTTTGTAGTTAGTGGTTTTCATTTGCAGTAGCGATTTTTTCCAATTTTTTCGTTTGTAGTAACTTTATTTCGTTTGTAGTATCAATTTTTTCGTTTGTAGTAACTTCTATTCGTTTGTAGTGACTTTTTTTCCTTTGTAGTGACTTCTTATTGTTTAAAGTAAGTAGCTTTCGTTTGTAGTATTATTATTTTTGTTTGTAGTAACTTTATTTCGCTTGTAGTAAGTAGTTTTCGTTTGTAGTAGTATTTTTTTTGGTTGTTGTAAGTTCTCTTCGTTTGTAGTTAGTGGTTTTCGTTTGTAGTAGCGATTTTTTCCAATTTTTTCGTTTGTAGTAACTTTATTTCGTTTGTAGTATCAATTTTTTCGTTTGTAGTAACTTCTATTCGTTTGTAGTGACTTTTTTTCCTTTGTAGTGACTTCTTATTGTTTAAAGTAAGTAGCTTTCGTTTGTAGTAGTATTATTTTTGTTTGTAGTAACTTTATTTCGCTTGTAGTAAGTAGTTTTCGTTTGTAGTAGTATTTTTTTTGGTTGGTGTAAGTTCTTTTCGTTTGTAGTTAGTGGTTTTCGTTTATAGTAGCGATTTTTTCCAATTTTTTCGTTTGTAGTAACTTTATTTCGTTTGTAGTATTAATTTTTTCGTTTGTAGTAACTTCTATTTGTTTGTAGTGACTTTTTTCCTTTGTAGTGACTTCTTATTGTTTAAAGTAAGAAGCTTTCGTTTGTAGTAGTATTTTGTTTATTTGTAGTAACTTTATGTCGCTTGTAGTAAGTAGTTTTCGTTTGTAGTAGTATTTTTTTTGGTTGTTGTAAGTTCTTTTCGTTTGTAGTTAGTGGTATTCATTTGTAGTAGCGATTTTTTCCAATTTTTTCGTTTGTAGTAACTTTATTTCGTTTGTAGTATCAATTTTTTCGTTTGTAGTAACTTCTATTCGTTTGTAGTGACTTTTTTTCCTTTGTAGTGACTTCTTATTGTTTAAAGTAAGTAGCTTTCGTTTGTAGTAGTATTTTTTTGTTTGTAGTAACTTTATTTCGCTTGTAGTAAGTAGTTTTCGTTTGTAGTAGTATTTTTTTTGGTTGTTGTAAGTTCTTTTCGTTTGTAGTTAGTGGTTTTCATTTGTAGTAGCGATTTTTTCCAATTTTTTCGTTTGTAGTAACTTTATTTCGTTTGTAGTATTAATTTTTTCGTTTGTAGTAACTTCTATTTGTTTGTAGTGACTTTTTTCCTTTGTAGTGACTTCTTATTGTTTAAAGTAAGAAGCTTTCGTTTGTAGTAGTATTTTTTTTATTTGTAGTAACTTTATGTCGCTTGTAGTAAGTAGTTTTCGTTTGTAGTAGTATTTTTTTTGGTTGTTGTAAGTTCTTTTCGTTTGTAGTTAGTGGTATTCATTTGTAGTAGCGATTTTTTCCAATTTTTTCATTTGTAGTAACTTTATTTCGTTTGTAGTATCAATTTTTTCGTTTGTAGTAACTTCTATTCGTTTGTAGTGACTTTTTTTCCTTTGTAGTGACTTCTTATTGTTTAAAGTAAGTAGCTTTCGTTTGTAGTAGTATTTTTTTGTTTGTAGTAACTTTATGTCGCTTGTAGTAAGTAGTTTTCGTTTGTAGTAGTATTTTTTTTGGTTGTTGTAAGTTCTTTTCGTTTGTAGTTAGTGGTATTCATTTGTAGTAGCGATTTTTTCCAATTTTTTCGTTTGTAGTAACTTTATTTCGTTTGTAGTATCAATTTTTTCGTTTGTAGTAACTTCTATTCGTTTGTAGTGACTTTTTTTCCTTTGTAGTGACTTCTTATTGTTTAAAGTATGTAGCTTTCGTTTGTAGTAGTATTATTTTTGTTTGTAGTAACTTTATTTCGCTTGTAGTAAGTAGTTTTCGTTTGTAGTAGTATTTTTTTTGGTTGTTGTAAGTTCTTTTCGTTTGTAGTTAGTGGTATTCATTTGTAGTAGCGATTTTTTCCAATTTTTTCGTTTGTAGTAACTTTATTTCGTTTGTAGTATCAATTTTTTCGTTTGTAGTAACTTCTATTCGTTTGTAGTGACTTTTTTTCCTTTGTAGTGACTTCTTATTGTTTAAAGTAAGTAGCTTTCGTTTGTAGTAGTATTTTTTTGTTTGTAGTAACTTTATTTCGCTTGTAGTAAGTAGTTTTCGTTTGTAGTAGTATTTTTTTTGGTTGTTGTAAGTTCTTTTCGTTTGTAGTTAGTGGTTTTCATTTGCAGTAGCGATTTTTTCCAATTTTTTCGTTTGTAGTAACTTTATTTCGTTTTATAGTATCAATTTTTTCGTTTGTAGTAACTTCTATTCGTTTGTAGTGACTTTTTTTCCTTTGTAGTGACTTCTTATTGTTTAAAGTAAGTAGCTTTCGTTTGTAGTAGTATTTTTTTTGTTTGTAGTAACTTTATTTCGCTTGTAGTAAGTAGTTTTCGTTTGTAGTAGTATTTTTTTTGGTTGTTGTAAGTTCTTTTCGTTTGTAGTTAGTGGTTTTCGTTTGTAGTAGCGATTTTTTCCAATTTTTTCGTTTGTAGTAACTTTATTTCGTTTGTAGTATCAATTTTTTCGTTTCTACAAACAAATAGAAGTTACTACAAACGAAAAAATTGATACTACAAACGAAATAACGTTACTACAAACGAAAAAATTGGAAAAAATCGCTACTACAAACGAAAACCACTAACTACAAACGAAAAGAACTTACAACAACCAAAAAAATACTACTACAAACGAAAACTACATACTACAAGCGAAATAAAGTTACTACAAACAAAAATAATACTACTACAAACGAAAGCTACTTACTTTAAACAATAAGAAGTCACTACAAAGGAAAAAAAGTCACTACAAACGAATAGAAGTTACTACAAACGAAAAAATTGATACTACAAACGAAATAAAGTTACTACAAACGAAAAAATTGGAAAAAATCGCTACTACAAATGAATACCACTATCTACAAACGAAAAGAACTTACAACAACCAAAAAAAATACTACTTCTAACGAAAACTACTTACTACAAGCGACATAAAGTTACTACAAATAAAAATAATACTACTACAAACGAAAGCTACTTACATTAAACAATAAGAAGTCACTACAAAGGAAAAAAAGTCACTACAAACGAATAGAAGTTACTACAAACGAAAAAATTGATACTACAAACGAAATAAAGTGACTACAAACGAAAAAATTGGAAAAAATCGCTACTACAAACGAAAACCTCTAACTACAAACGAAAAGAACTTACAACAACCAAAAAAAATACTACTACAAACGAAAACTACTTACTACAAGCGAAATAAAGTTACTACAAACAAAAATAATAATACTACAAACGAAAGCTACTTACTTTAAACAATAAGAAGTCACTACAAAGGAAAAAAAATCACTACAAACAAATAGAAGTTACTTCAAACGAAAAAATTTATACTACAAACGAAATAAAGTTACTACAAACGAAAAAATTGGAAAAAATCGCTACTACAAACGAAAACCTCTAACTACAAACGAAAAGAACTTACAACAACCAAAAAAAATACTACTACAAATGAAAAAATTGATACTACAAACGAAATAAAGTTACTACAAACGAAAAAATTGGAAAAAATCGCTACTACAAACGAAAACCTCTAACTACAAACGAAAAGAACTTACAACAACCAAAAAAAATACTACTACAAACGAAAACTACTTACTACAAGCGAAATAAAGTTACTACAAACAAAAATAATACTACTACAAACGAAAGCTACTTACTTTAAACAATAAGAAGTCACTACAAAGGAAAAAAAGTCACTACAAACAAATAGAAGTTACTACAAACGAAAAAATTTATACTACAAACGAAATAAAGTTACTACAAACGAAAAAATTGGAAAAAATCGCTACTACAAACGAAAACCACTAACTACAAACGAAAAGAACTTACAACAACCAAAAAAAATACTACTACAAACGAAAACTACTTACTACAAGCGAAATAAAGTTACTACAAACAAAAATATTACTACTACAAACGAAAGCTACTTACTTTAAATAATAAGAAGTCACTACAAAGGAAAAAAAGTCACTACAAACGAATAGAAGTTACTACAAACGAAAAAAATTATACTACAAACGAAATAAAGTTACTACAAACGAAAAAATTGGAAAAAGTCGCTACTACAAACGAAGACCACTAACAACAAACGAAAAGAACTTACAACAATCAAAAAAATACTACTACAAACGAAAACTACTTACTACAAGCGAAATAAAGTTACTACAAACAAAAAAAATACTACTACAAACGAAAGCTACTTACTTTAAACAATAAGAAGTCACTACAAAGGAAAAAAAGTCACTACAAACGAATAGAAGTTACTACAAACGAAAAAATTTATACTACAAACGAAATAAAGTTACTACAAACGAAAAAATTGGAAAAAATCGCTACTATAAATGAAAACCACTAACTACAAATGAAAAGAAGTTACTACAAACAAAAAAAATACTACTACAAACGAAAACTACTTACTACAAGCGAAATAAAATTACTACAAACAAAAAAAAATACTACTACAAACGAAAGCTACTTACTTTAAACAATAAGAAGTCACTACAAAGGAAAAAAAATCACTACAAACGAATAGAAGTTACTACAAACGAAAAAATTGAAAAAAAATGCTACTACAAACGAAAACTACTAACTACAACCGAAATTAAGTTACTACAAACCGAAAATATCGCTACTACAAACGAAAACTACTAACTACAATCGAACTACAATTAAAAAAATTACTACTACAAACGAAAAATTCTAACTACAAACGAAATAAAGTTACTACAAACGAAAAAATTGATACTACAAACGAAAACTACTAACTACAAACGAAAAAGAGTTACTACAAACGAAAAAATGGCTACTACAAATAAAAATAACAAAAAAATCGCTTAAATTTTTTTGGAGCTACTTAAAAAAAAAAGAAAAATACTACTATCAACTACATACTAAAATATACAAGAAACACAAAAAACAATTTTTATATTAAGTCACAGCAACTTAAAATACAAAAAAATACTTTATTTTTTTTACTACAAAAAAAAATTTTTTCACTACAATCAACTACAAACGATTCTTTTTATGAATCAAGTAATAAATTTCAATTTTTCAAAAGCCGGGTGCCAGGATTTTTTTCAAAATTCTGTAATTTTTTTTTAGAGCTACTACAAACGAAAAAAAAGTTACTACAATCAACTACAAACTAAAACCTATAAGAATCAAGAAAAAAAATTTAAATTTTACAAAGTCGGGTGCCAAGTTCACAAAGCCGTTAAAAATGAACTAAAATGTACAGTGGAGGAACCATGTTTTTTGGAAGCAAATTGTTTAATAGTTAAGTTCAGTCTAGATACAGTTGTAATCGCAATTTATAGGCCTCCCAGTTTTAATATTTTAGAAAACTTCTTGAACTCGCTAAATCTCTTCTGGGCTCACTGTCATCATTTAAAAACATTATTATAGCCGGTGATATAAATATTGACCTATTAAGCACCAATTCTGACTCGACTGCCTATTTGGATACACTTGCTTTTCACGGTCTTCTTCCCGCCATACACACTCCAACTAGGAAAAATTCTTGTCTTGACCATATTATATTAAAAACTACGCTAAATGCATGTACGATAACATTACGCACGTCTGTAACTGATCATTTAGCAGTCCTATTTTGTTTAAAAAGAAATAAAAATACATTAAAACCACTTGAACATAAACTCATAAGTAAACTTAATTTGGATAAAATAAAAATTGAATGTAAAGATCTTGACTTTGAAATAATTTACAATGAAACCAACCTTAATAATGCTATGAATGGTTTTATAAATATGCTATTGCAATTAATTTCCAAAAATTCTATTAATATAAGAGTGCCTAGAAGTAAAATAATACTTAAACCTTGGATAACCACTGGTTTACTCCGATGTATAAGAACAAGAGACAGAATGCACCAAAAAGTCAGAGAAAAAGATTGCAATGAAACACTAAAGATATCATATATAAGATACAGAAATTTTTGCAACAAACTACTAAAAAAGTTAAAAAGTCAACATCAAAAAGAACAGTTAAACTCCGCCAAACATAATCCAAAAAAGCTATGGAACACTATAAAATCAATTACTAACACGATAAAAGAAATCCAATTACCAACTGAACTACTTAAAACTAATGATAACATTAAAGATGCGATTAACAAGGTGAACAAATATTTTGCAAACATAGGAATAGAGCTATCTAAAAAGATCCCCAAATGTACTCCTTACCACACAAATAAAAGTATTTCACCTAGCAATTCCTTTGTGCTTTTACATACTGACAATACTGAGGTCAAAAATGTAATAAATCATCTTAAATTAGATTGTTCCCCCGGTTGTGATAACATCAGCTCTAAAGTATTAAAAACTATCTGTGAATCAATTACACCTGTTCTAACAAACCTAATTAATCGCAGTTTTAATGATGGAGTCTTCCCAAGTGCCTTAAAAAAGGCAATAATTCATCCAATTTATAAGGCAGGAGATAGATGTCATCCAAATAATTATAGACCTATCGCAATTCTAACTACACTCTCAAAGATATTTGAACGAATTATTAATAAGAGACTTAAGATGTACTTAGAAAAATATAATTTACTCTCTGAGACGCAATACGGTTTCAGATCTGGTCGTTCTACAGATGAAGCAGTGCATGAATATACCAAGTTTATAGTCAAGAAAATTGACGCTAAACAGAAATGCTTGACTATATTCCTAGACCTTACAAAGGCGTTCGATACGGTTGACGTTCCTAACCTTGTAAAGAAACTGGAAAACCTGGGAATAAGAGGTTCTCCACTTGCACTTATATCCAATTACTTACAAGGTAGAACACAATGTGTAAAAATTGGTGAACACATTAGCGATGATCTTCCTATAACAGTTGGCGTGCCACAAGGAAGTATATTGGGCCCAACGCTATTTCTTTGCTACATAAACGACCTTTGTAATCTAGAAATTGATAATTGCCGAATATCATCTTATGCGGACGACACTACGCTTACGTTTTTCGCAAATACCTGGGATGAGCTCGCAATATATGCGCAAAAAGGATTGGATAAAATATGTCACTGGCTATCTTCAAACTCGTTGACACTGAATGAAGACAAAACAAAATATATTAAATTTTCCATCCAAAATCGAGATGAATGCGATGACGATTTTGTTTTAATTGCGCATAAATGTGGCTCGTTCATAGCTTATAATTGTAATTGCCCAAAAATCTGTAATACAAAGACAATAAAACACCTTGGAGTTCTAATAGATGCAAATTTAAACTTTGATAGTCATATCCATTCTACATCACAAAAGGTACGTAAGCTTAGTTATATATTCAGACAACTTAAAAATGTGGCAGACAAAAAGACTCTCCGATTGTTATATGTAACCTTGGTTCACTCAATTATCAGTTATTGTATTACAATTTGGGGAGGAGCAGCCAAAACAAAACTCCTTGAATTAGAAAGATCTCAAAGGTCAATACTGAAAATCAGTCTTAATAAACCTAAATTATCCTCAACAAGAAAACTATATGAAGAGGCTCAAGTACTAACAGTACGACAGACATATATACTTTTAACCATAATTAAAAAACACAAAAATATATCATTAAAGGTAATAAATGAAATGGCTAAAACCAGGAGACATTATACAGTATGTGAAGTACCTCCTGTTCGCACAACCTTTGCCAAAAGATTCTTTCAGTATTGTGGTCCCATTTTGTACAACAAAATTAATAAAATTTTGAACATAGCGAAATGTCTTAAACGTAAACTTAAAAATAACCTGACCAAATGGCTTTTAACTTTAAACTACAACGAAACAGAAAAACTCATATTAAGTAACATATAATATAAATATATAATGAATGATTAAGCATGATAAACAATAAACATACAACAGAAATATATATAATAGATACATATAAAGTTAGATATAAACATATATACAATTAATATACTCATTAATAGAAGTTTCACAAAAATAATACCTACATGTTTGCATGCTAAACAGTGAACATGCCGCTATACATATAAACGCAATTACAATAAAGGTTATGTTAAACAACCCGAATAATACACGGATGAATATATTATAGAAGACAAGAATTGGGATAGGATAAAAATATAATGCAAATAGCATAGATAGATACACATGTAGACACACACATATATAATATTCACTTACATACATAAAAAACTTAAATACATCTGTATACATAAAAGGCAAAAGTGATTGACTGATGGATCAACGAACAGGCCAAACCCTTAGGGCTAGAAACTTAAAATTTCGCACACGTATTCCTCATATGACGTAGGCACCCAAGGAAGGATTTTCAAAATTCGATCCCCAAGAGGGTCAAACAGGGAATAAAAGTTTATATACTGCAAAACAACGTCTGCCGGGTCAGCTAGTATATAATATAAAATATTGTAAATGGTAATAGAAGTTTAAATATAAAATTAGATAAAAATTAAAATACCTAAGCTTAAACAAACATAGTAAACACTACATAGATATAATTTTAGATATATAAGGTTAGATAAAAATAGATTAATGAATAAATTTCCACAACATAACACATGACTACACATACAAACACACACATACAAACACGAACGAAAATAATAAGATAATTGTATAAAATATATGGTTGGTAAATAAAAGGGAAAAATAATACATTAATAAGGAGAGGGAGGACCTGGTGTCTATGATACAGGCTTCGGCTTAGTATAGATTCCAGATTTCCCACATGTTACATTATCGGCTATTTCAAACAACATGTAATACCACTAAAATGTAAACAATTACTTGTTACTCGTAAGTCATTAGATTGTAACTTGCAAAAATGTATTATGTAATGTGTGGAGATGAAAATAAAGTTTTATTATTATATTATTATTAAATTCGGTCAATCGGTGTTATCATAGTCCCTTTGTCATAGTTTGCTTATTACTCTATTATGTCGTAGTTCGTTAACTGTAAATTAAAATTAAAGTTTTAATTCTATGAGTGATTGATGCGTTCTTGTTTTAGCAAATTGAGCATACGTCCACCTTACCTTATACACCCTTGCATGTAATTTTAACATCAAAAACATCAAAAACATCACGTACTTACCTATATAAGAAGGAAGCGAGGTACCCAATACATTTTATTTGACTACGTGCCTGTAAACGAAATACCTACGTTGATAACATTTTACGATTGATTCTAGAAAACGGTGGTTTATAAGCCAAACAGAATCCATCGGGGTTAGACCGGATCGTAATGATTTAATGTTATAGGCCAGGTACTACTGTAGATTGTAGGTAAGATAGGTAGATATTATGAATATGTTGGCCAGACTACATCGGATAAATCTTGCAAAATTGAGTAAAAGTTAGTATTTTAAGTTAAAATACTAAATTTTTAACCGGTTTGGTTAGCTTGCGCTGTTTGTTGTATATTAATTGCTTGGGTTAATTTTTACATGCCTAATTAGACATACTTCCTCATCCTAAGTTTTTTCTTATGGAAATAGCCGGCAAACGAGCTGACGATCCACCTGATGATAGGTGGCTATCGTCACCCATCAGCAACACCAAAGGCATCACTGATGCGTTGCCGGCCAAGAAAGAGAGAAGAAAAAGAAAGAAAGTAGACAAAATTTAACATAATATAGCTTTAATTTTGATGACAATGCATATTTTTGTGATAAGCATGACCTGATACACCTCACAGGTTTGGCTCTAGGCGAGGGAACTCCTTAACGGTAATTGAAGTATTATTACGGTTGACAGCACTGTCACATTTTTTTTCATAAATTGTTAATGTACCTACAACATTAACACTACAAATATACATGTATTTAGTTTTTAAACTATATATTAACATGTATATAATAAATAATTAATATATAATAACATCAGTATAATTTTTATTCAGTAATTAATTAAAGTTTTTCTCCTTTGCATTATTTTATAGCCCAATTCATGCTTTTTGAAATTAGGACAGTCATTCTATAATTTATTGCACCATCTGTACCACCGCACTCTGATTTATTGATGATTCTGTTAACCAAATAATATGATAAATTTGGTGCTCATTTTTCACGAAAACTGAAGAGAAAATTTCGCCACCAAAATTGAAAAAATGCACGTTGCTGATATTCACCCATATACAGCTTAATTTGATACTTTCGATTAAAAAAACCTGCTTACTTATTATTCCTACTTGTAACCGGTTCTTTTTAAACGCTTTTATTTACTTTCACTTCGGAGCATCAAAGGATCAAATCTTGTAACGTTAATTTGAATGACTTCCCTTTAATGAAAATTGATGAAATTTGGCAGACATGTGTATTTCCGATGACAATACACGAAAATCAAAAAAAAAATTGAAATAAAAGCGTTTAAAAAAAAAAAATTTTTTTTGGATTCAACTTATTTTGCATACTTTTCATCCCGGGAGAGGAAACGATATCCTTTGGGATAACAGACAGGTAGATTATGTCGATGCAAAGTCAATAATATAAAATACTACGAAATCGCCCTCACTACGCTTCGGGAAAAATAGTAAAAAAATAATAATATAGCCTATGTCACCCGGGGATAGGGTAGCTTCCCAAGAGTGAAAGAATTTTTCAAATCGGTTCGGTAGTTTCGGAGCCTATTCAATGCAAACAATCAAATCTTTCCTCTTTATAATATTAGTATAGATAACGTTAATTTTAAAATGCCGTGTTGTAATATCATTTATTTATTTAGTTATTTAATCCTTTATTGTAAATTTCTTACAATGGGCGGACTTAATGCCTAATGGCATTCTCTACCAGTCAACCCTTGGTTATGATGAGAATGTGTCATCATTGTAGTTATCTAAAGTTTTAATGTCTTAAATATTTATTTTTTCAAGATATTTGAAGTTTTTTTTTTTTTTTTTTTAATCTTTATTATTAGAAAGGGGTTTTGTCACGCAGTGACTATGTCACCCCCGTATGGCCTAATTACATAATTGAAACAGCTATATAATATATTAAAACTATACCAGATATAAATAAAGTTGTAACAGCATTTTAGCAGCGTATGATGATGGCGACGCCAAGATGCTGTTACAGCTTCCTATGTCGAGCCTGACTGGAATCTGTAACTCTTGTCTTAGTGCCTCGTTACGGACACATTCCATCAACATGTGCTGAACATCTTCAATCATTTCACAATCCGGGCAGTTGGGTGAATCACTTAGACCCATCATAAATTTAAATTTATTTGAAGGAATGTGTCCACATCGAAGCCTCATCAATGTAATAGCGTCTCTTCTACTACACTTGTACCGGTCAAACCAAGGGAAACGAGGAGGTAGGCACTGGATAGTTTTGTACCATATACCTTTCGTAAGAGATCTTTCGTCATAATACTCATGCCATAATCGTATACAAGCTACTTTAACTTCTCTTAGAGCCTCACTATGGAGGGGTACACAGTGGTATGGTATTCCGTCGCTGATAGCTTGTTTCGCTGCTTTATCGGCCTCCTCGTTTCCCTCTATGCCAACATGGGAGGGTATCCATTGGATAACGACCTCCTTATTTATTGCCCTTAACTTGCAAATGGATTCTAAAATTTTGTAGGCTATCGGATATCCTCGAATATTCGAGGGTAGTCGGGCCAAATGTAAGAGAGCGCTCTTAGAGTCAGATAATATCATAAATTTACTACACTCTAATGAAGTCGAATATAATAACGCCTCGGCTATTGCAACAAGTTCGCAATGCATTACAGATAGGTTAGCACTTATGTTAAATTTAGCTCTAGTATTCGTGTGTGGGTCGTAAAAAGCGGCCCCACATCCATTCTCGTCTTTTGATCCGTCGGTATAAAGTTTATAGAAGTCCTGAAAATTATTGCTCAGATATTCGTCACTTCTTAATCTCATGTCTACCTTATTACACTGCCTCACTGTTGAATCTATACCACTAACTAAAACTATAATATTTTCAGACAGATCGTATTTTGTTATCCAGTCATTTAGAGTATATAATGGTAGTATGGGTTGCGAATGTATAGGAAGGTGATTATATTTATTATGAGTTTCAATAAGTAACGGTATCTTTTTCCTTGCCCAATATGCATTTTGGCATAAAATACTCAGTTCCTCTATAACTTGGATGGTAACATTATCAAGAAATGACTTAGATCTGAGCCAAAACTTTGCAGCCAAGTATTTCCTGCGGATATACAGAGGTTGGAGACATAATTCACTCTCCATAACATGTATTGGAGAACTTCTTATGAAACCACCGATCACTCTCATTGCCTGATTTTGTACTTTATCCAGCTTGTATAAATGACTTTTTGCACTATTGTCGAAAAGAAAACTGCCATAATCCAATCTAGAGCGTATTATAGCTATGTATAATCGTCTAAGATGAGAAGGATGAACGCCCCAGCTAGACCCAGCAAGCACTTTAAATACGTTTAGAAATTTTGTTGTTTTGACCCGCAATTCATTCACATGTTTACCCCATTTCAAATTTTTGTCCAACCACATACCCAAATATTTAACACTTTCAACTTGTTGAATAGTACTATTATTTATCCTTAAAGTTACGTTATGTCTATGTACGTTCCTAATGTGACCCCTAGCAAAAACGCATATTTTAGATTTCCTGTGCGATATATTTAAACCTAAATCCTGTATCATACTATTTAACATATTTAAGGCACTTTGAGCAGCAGTGACGGCATCATTTATGTTTTTATGACTGGTATAAAGTACAAAATCATCCGCATATTGCGATATGTACACATGTGTGATACTTTTACAAATATTAATAGTAGCTATGTTGAATAATATTGGAGACAAGGGGTCACCTTGGGCTATACCTATCCCTGATATTCGACTTATGAATTCATTATTATTAATACATATTGATAAACGTCGTGAGTGTAAGAATTGCCAAAGGTAATTGCATAGTGAACTGCCCACTCCAAAATTATCCAGAATGTTCAAGAGAGTCAATATATTAATATTGTTGTAAGCACTATCAATATCAATGAAACAGCCCACTGTAGTTAGTCCCTTGCTAAAGCCACTTTGGATTCGAGAAACCAACCTTGTCAGATTGTCCATGCAAGACCGCGATCTTCTGAAACCTAATGTTTCCGCAGAGAAACTATTGTTAGCTTCAAAAAACCATTCTAATCTACGAGCAATAATTGTATGGAATATCTTGCATGGACAAGACAGCAAAGCAATAGGACGTACATTTGAGTCTATACTATTGTTACCACCAGGTTTAGGGATGGGTACAATTTTTATATCCTTCCACTGACTCGGTACAATACCCGAGGATAAAAACCTATTATATAAATTCACCAATAGATGTTTAGCTGCTTCTGGTAAATTCTTAATCATCGAATATGAAATTCCATCGACGCCTGTTGCTGTATCAGTCTGTTTGATAGAATTAGAGAACTCTTCAATCGAAATTGGTGATGATAAATGTGTATTTTCACTGAGAAATGTAGGCATAGCTGGAACTGCATAATCAGGTGCTAGAGTACATACTAGAGATTCAGCTGTCTCATGGGTTATGCTACCGATCTGTTGTTTGTGACCCTTCAGCCATTTCATCTTCGTCCACATTTCTTTTGAAGATGACACACTACCAATGCTATTGCAAAATCCTTGCCAAGATTCACTTTTGCTATTACGGATTGCTGACTGTGCTAACCTAACCATATTGAGTAAAGATTCCAGATTATTCGGCGTAGGGTTTCTTCTGAAGACTGCGAGAGCCCTGCGTCTTTGAGCTACTATCTTAGATGTATTCTGGTTCCAATATGGTTTGGGCTTGAAATTTTGCTGACGTAAAGGATTATTACATACTTTAATATATGGAATGGAGTCGTCTGCTGCTTTATTGATTATATTTAAAAAATCATTGTAAGCTATAATTGGATCATCTGACATCGTAAAACCTAAAATATATCTTTCTATACTTTCTTTGTATTTTATCCAGTTTGCCTTCTTAAAATTACGTTTTTTCAAATAGGTGTTATTTACAGCAGCGTGAGTCTTCATTTTAATGATTAAGTGATCGCTTCCCAGATTTTCATTTATAACAGTCCAGTCAAATCTCAGCGCAATATCTACAGAAGCCAAAGATATATCGGGGGAAGATTTTTGAACCGTACCATTAACTATTTTAATTCTCGTGTGTGTGCCATCATTTAATGAAACAAAAAAGTTCTCTAATAATGAATCTAGGATCTGTTCACCCCGAGAGTCTATTCTGGTGGACCAATTTGTATGATGGCCATTAAAATCTCCTGCTAATAATGTTTTTCTACCGGCTAGTGTGAATATTTGATCCCAATCCCTTGATTGAGTCCTAACGCTAGGTGGGCAATATAGAGAAACTACGTTTTCCAAGTGATCACAATTAAAAATTTTTACAAACAGCACCTCAATTTGGGGATTACTCAGATTGACACTGCATTGCTGTGCTTTAATCGATCTGTGCGTTATGACGGCTACACCACCATATCCATCAATACGGTCTGACCTGAAAATATTATAATCGTTTATTCGAAAAGTACTGCTGCTATCCAGCCAGGTCTCACTTATTATAGCGATATGAATTTTCTCCTGATGTAACAATGCTTCAAATTCCAAACGCTTAGGATGGATGCTTTGAGCATTCCATTGTAAAATATTTATTGGGAGGTGGAAGTTGTAGTCCATAATTGACTCATGAAATGCCAACAAGGCTGATCAGCAATAAATTGCTTTAAAAGTGATAACAACCCTTCAACAAAAATAGTAAAGCATCCCTTGATCTTCTCTTCCCATGAACTCGTCCCTTCTTCAAATAATTTAGCCTTTAGTCTCTTCCACAAAGACTGCCACGTCATTCGTTCTTTATTCTCTGATCTAGTCTCATCGTGCGGTTGTTCTTCATGTCTACTTTCACTTTCGCTTATTTCTGAGTAATAATAATATTCAAACGACATACTATCATTTTCCTCATTTCCTTTTTTGTTATTCTTTGGTCTCGCAACTTTTCTCTTCTTTCTTTTTTTCCTTCTTTCTTCTGTATTGTAGTTATTAGTCGGAGTAGTATGTGTTGGAGTATTTTTATCTTGTGGAGGGTCTTTTTCAGCTGCAGTTGGAGTCGGCAATGGTGGATCTTGGGATATATCAAATGACGGAGGCGTGGGTGGCACATACAAAGTAATAGCTCTTTTATAGGAACAATTAAATTCCGCCATCAACTCTCGTAAACGCTTTTCTTTTTTATAAACTGGGCATACTTTAGCCATTGCCATGTGTCTTCCAGCACAATTGTTACATACAAAGTTTGTTGTTTCGCAGTTTGAATGACTTTTAGTACACTTCGGGCAAATAGTTTTTAAAGAGGGACAATATCTAATAGAATGTCCGAATCGCCAGCAGCGAGAGCATTGAGTCACTGGGTAAGTGTATGGAGAAACAGCTACCCGAGTTTTAAGTACATATACATATGCAGGCAGTGACGAACCTTTGAAACATATTCTCACCGATTCACTCAACTCCCAATGGCCGTCGTTAGTATTTTTGCGCTTTAATCTTTTTACTCCCAATATAACTGTTTCACTACTAAGCCCTTCTAAAATTTCTTCTTCAGTTAAATGTAAATCAATATCTTTGATGACTCCGTAAGACTGGCTGACTTCTAAAGTTTTTTGACATTTAAAACCATTCTCACTAAATTTTTTGGATTGTAGAAATAATTCAGCGCTTTCTTCGTCGCTAAAATGCAACAAGACCTTGAATGAATTTATTTATTTAATTTTAATAACATTTGTTATATTTTCATCACGTAATAATTTTGCTAATCCGAACTGCTTAGGTATTTTTTCCGTGCACGTCAAACAAATTTCAATTTTATCTTCTTGAATCCTAGACGAATCATCATGTCCCTCAGATCGTCCAAATTTTTTCGCCTTACGCACCACCGTTGTCCAAATTTCATCCTGATTTATTCCTCGATTTCTCTTTACCGGTCTCCTTGTCGGCTCCTCATTCACATTATTCTGCTCCATGCTACACAACAAATCTACATTCTCCGTACTCCGTGTCATCTCACCCTCGCTCACTCCCAACTCAATTGATTGCGCAATCATCGCGTCAGCGTTGCTATTCATTATTAAATAGCACACGACTCATGTTGTAAACAGATCACACGTAAACAAAACGTTAAGAACTTGAAATGAAAAAGAATCGAACAAAAAATCGCCGCGTCTAGCTTTAACGAGCGCCCGCGCGCGACTGATATTTGAAGTTAAGTAGGTACATAATGTTTAGGCATGGCACATTTCACGCATCACTAGTTATATGACTCGTGAAAAAAATTTCACGTGACACGTGAGTGACATGAAATGGAACGCCCTGTTACATATCACGAGCGTAACTTCACGGCTCCATATCACGGAGTCACCGGCCAAGCTACATTATATTTCACAGAATTCCATCGTGCGAAAGAGAGAAAGCAATATTTGTGATTTGAGCGACACAGTGCCAGCAGCTTAAAGAATTTGTTTAAGTGAAATTGCATCTTATTTTGAACGTCATTAGACTTTAGTTTGTCTGATTTTTTTTAACTTGCTTAGGTAAATAATGCTACGTTACAAAAACTTCAAATGAAAATAAGTCTTATTTTAAACTTGATAAGGTTTTTATACAACTATGTAGGTACTTGAAAGTTGAAATTGTTTATAATGCTTAAATCAAGTCGTAACTCGTGATAGTCGTGATACGGTGAGATTTTACTTCACTCGTAATCGTATTAGTTTAATAGAATATTACCATGTCCTATAAAAGCATCATGATTTACGGACGTCTTATTTTAAGCTTATAATATGATTGTTCAATTTCTCATTGTTCCATGTCCTCCACAAAACAACATTATTTTATGATTGCTGAAGAACCATAGATAGTGAAGAACTAATAATATTGCTTTATTGTCTATTCCCTGCTTAGACCATACCATGGATATATTACTCTAACATGGATATGTTACTCCAGTAATATATCCATGGACGATACCAGTGTATTTTCTCTGTTCTAAAATATTTTTTGTAATACATTGGTAATGTATGTAATCATAAATATTTCCACTATTAAATACCTTTCTTATACAATGTAGGAATTAAATACCCTAGTCAAGTGTAAATTATTCCGACTGTGACAAGGTTGTGAAAATAAAAAAGGATCCTCCCTTCTTTTTTTATTTGTGTTTGAATTTCGGTAGATAGATAAAAAGCTTGCCACACTGAGTACTTTTGAGTTCTGGCAACTCTAACCTGACACTGACAGTGACATTGAGTGATGATTTAATAACGTTGACATTTTGTTTTGATCATGGATGTATTACTCTAACTGGGTAAGTAACTCTGTAGAGGTACCTGAAGATTGATGACTTCATATCAGATGGACCATTTTTGTATAGTAAATTAAATTCGGTAATTTTGAAGAATTTCTAATAAAATGTATTATTTCAATATTATAATTCTTGCCACTAGAAAAATTACCAATAGAATACATTTTAAAGAACCATACCATTATAGGACACAGCTTTTCTAAGTAAGTGTGGACCCTACAATAGGGTACTTTCGTTTGTGAAAAATAAATTATGTAATTTGATAAAAAATAAAATTTGTGTAGAAATATACTTAAATATCTTGATTTTGAGTCATAAAAGCACATTATTATCTTAGTAAATTAAAATTAAAAGTCGTAATATTTAATCTTTATATCACGTGACCTAAAACATGAGTCGCCACGGTGTGACGTCACATGGGTAACAAGAAACTGTCAGCATAGTGATAAAGTACTCTGTGACTGTCAGTTCAGTGTAAACAGCTATGCTACGTGTGCCGGTCGTACGTACACGTTTTCGCGGGAATGAAAAAGGTTTAAAATTTAATTTAATTTTATGGCAAGAAACCGTGTTCATTTTGCCGAAATATATTTTTTGTGGCTTTTTATTAGGAAAATCAATATATTGCAGTCTTTTTCAAACATAGTACAATACCCTATTGTGAAGGACAACCTCAATCCGGCATGTGATTGGTCGAATAGTCCTTCGTATATAACGTCATCGATCTTCAGGTACCTCTACAAAGTCAGTGATCCAGATAGAGTAATATATCCATGGTTTTGATTACATTTAAAAAATAGTGGTAAAATATAGACATTTGACAATTTAATTTGATTGATTGACATTTGAAAACTACAGTGACAGTTACTAATATCAAACTAGGATCTATGTCGTTTCGTTTTATGACTTTCATGATTTTGGTTTACAATTAATGTTATTATTTAATACATTTACAACACCGATTTACAACGTTAATTATAATAGTTACGTATTGAAAACATAATAATATAATAGGTGGACCTCAGATATGTTCATAATTCGTGAAAAGGATGTATGTAACTGTTAGAAAGAAAAAACCTTTGCGTTCCTTTCCACCTTTAAATTATGACGAACATATTTCATCAATTTTCAAAAATATGGAGGATCAATATACGTCTTAAAATTTCAAGTAGATTAGAAAATATGCTTTCAAATGAAATATAAATTACGGCTGTACAAATTTCTTCGGAATAAAGGACTACTTTTGAACATCTCCTTTTCCGGGATAAAAGTATCCTAAAATATGACCCTAACAACTTTACCAATTTTCATCAAAATCTGTTAACGGGTTTTCATGTGATGCCCGGACAGACAAACAAATAGACAATGATTCTAAAAAATATATTTTTTGTGCTCTAACACGTTATTGAAGTGCCCCCTAATCGAAATTTTTAAGAAATATTCCAACACTGAATAAGTGAATCAAGTGACAAATCACTAATACACTGCGACATGTAACAGACGGAACAAAATGTGATGATTTATCACTGGTGATATAACGTGACAAAATTAAATAATTTCACGACGTGATCGTGAAATAAAAATAACTATAATTCCCATCGCTAATAATGTTGGAAATATTATTTCCAATAGCGAACTGCGGCGCAAGCTTAATGACGTCCCTCGTATAAGGCTGATCTTAATAACTTGCTCAAAGATAAAAGTACTCATGGTAGCTTATTGAGCTTTTTATTATATTTCTTAAGCATTTAAAGTGATGTTGCAGCCAAAATTAGTTTTAAGTTGAAACATTTGTTTTAAATAAGGTATTTTACTCCTTTTGAGAATAATTCTTGACAAAAAGTAACCGACTTCAAAATAAGGTAAAACTACTCGTCAGATCTCGCACAAATTTAAATGGGACTACATGACAAGCACCAGCTTTCGAATGTAAAATGAATCATCAAACTCGGTACACCCAGTAAACACACCAAAAACACCTAAAAAAAACAGTCGACCTTTCTTCAAAAAAGGAAGAGGTTCTCTCTAGAGGTGGTCTACAAAGTGGACCCGGCACCACACGGGGAACACTGACCTGCTTATGTTCGGTATTTATTAGTGCATACCCATGTACGCAGACGATAACACAGTGGTAGAGAGATACCTACCAAGTTCCAGGGCCAGTCGGGACGAAATTCAGTCTGAAAGAGAGGCCATGGCGGTTCGTGTAAATCGCACACTTCAGGCTGAGTCCGAGTGGGGCGAAGCCAATCTTGTGAGATTCAACGCCACTAAAACGCAGACGTGTCTGTTCACCGCCAAGAGGAGCCCGCTCACCTTGGCTCCTAATTTTCGGAATGTCCTTGGATTATAGCGACTACCTCCAGTTGTTAGGAGTAGAGATGTCCTGAAACCCAACTTTGGGCGGTTCATTGAGACCAAGGCTAAGGCTGCTGGAAGGAAACTTGATGTCCTTGCAAAGGTGCGGCGGTACTTCACACCAAAGCAACTCTTAACCTTGTACAAAAGTCAGGTTCGACCGTGTGTGGAGTACTGTTAGCACATTTGGTCAGGCGCAACCAAATGTCATCTTTCTGCCTTGGACTCGATGAAGAGGCGTGCGAAAAGGCTTATCGGTGACCCAGATTTGGTTGAGATCAATCTGCAAAGCCTCGACGTGGATGTTTTCAAGAAAAAAGTAAATAGGAAATGAAATGAAATGAAATAATCTTTTATTCATGTAGGTATCACTGATACTCTTATGCACGTCATTTTTTTTAATCTACCAGCTTTTCGGAAAGGTGCTTTGTCATGGAGGAGAAGAAAAGCCGTAAAGAAACTCCTCAGAATTATAACAAGCTGAAGAAGAAATAGGCTTTTACCATTATAAGTTAATGTGCTAACCACATTGAACCACATCTCCACTTACCATCAGGTGGGTTTGTGGTCAAGCATTAACTTATCTGTGTAAAAAAAAAATTTAATATTATATTAAGTGTAATGTTTTATTTTATCTTGTAATATATATAATCACAGAATAAATACTTATTGATAACAACGCTTTATTATGTCCGCAAAATGATTTTTGAGATATAAAAGACACTTATTTCAATGCTACCAACATTAAACTCAACTGCAGATTTAGTTGAAAGGCACTTTATTGCTCTTCAGCTTGTTAAAATTAATTGTAACATTTTAATTTTTATACTCCTATTTCAATGCTACCAACATTACGCCCAAGTGCAGATTTAGTTGAAGAGCACTAGTACGTACGAACATTTTCCTAATGTCGACAAGAACAGCAATTTTCATTTTTGGTGACGATTAAACCAAGTTTCATTAATATTAGAGAAAAGAATAACTAGCTCGTATGATAAATTGTTTTACTACTTTTTAAAGAGCCGTTATTTGCGTCAATATTTGATAAAATACCAACAGTGAATTTGGCAAATACTGAAACGTTTTGGATTAGGTGCTTAGTAGCTCCCACATATTTTGGCTGCCATCCAATAATTGCATTGGTTGGAATGTGAGACTGGAAAAAATTATATCCAGGAAAATAGTATTTACCCACCAAAAAAGTATAAATTACAGGATACAATATGTTTGTACCTACATACAGTATTAAATAGGTAACTATCTGCACAGCTATCTGTATTTCCGGTATATGTGTGGGTAGTTATATCTAGGTATGTCTATATTAAGTAAGAAGATCTATCGTTAGCACCCCGTGTCAAGCTTATTATGTACGGGGTGCATTACTTGTTAAACAATTCGTAATACAATGTCTTTAAGTTTAATGATGCGTTTCACGTCAAGTTCCTTTCGCTATCCGACAACCCGTGTGGCGTAATGATTACCATGTTGGACCGGATGTCCTGGGTTCGATTACCAGCAAGGCGGAAATTTGAATGATGAGTGTCAATCTCAGTTTCTGTTCTCGGTCTGGATGCATGTGTTCTTGTCTTTGTATGTTGTCCATGATTGGTGCCCACAAGCCCCACGAGTCACGACACAGGGAATCCTAGTGTGGGGATATGAGTATGTATTATTAAAGAAACGAATCTAAAATGGCGTAACCTACCATTCCCTCTCACTCGCGCGTTATTCCTGTCTTTAGTCACATACGTCGGTATAGCGCGCAAAAAATTATATCTGACGTAGGTATTTATTCTCATATGCATGAAGCATATGCATGAAGAAAGGCTATTACAAATTAGTTAAGTATTTAAATGACAAGACTGCTTGGACATGAGTTTTTTTTATATTAAACTAGCTCTTACAGCTCTTACACACCAACAGCACTTTGCAGTCGAGAGCCAACTGCAAACGTCGACGCTTGCAGTCGACGCGCCGACAGCAGGCAGACAGCAGGCTAGGGATGCACGATCGATTTACATCGAAGTTCGATATAAAGTATGGAAACATTGATTTACTCCGATGTTTTTTAATACGTCAACATCGAGTATGCATCGATGTTTTTTATTCGATACATCGAAGAGGCAAACCTAAAGAAAAAAAGCGTTTCCTTAGTTTTTGGATATCAAATTCACTGCCGATGAACTTTTTAGTCCCAACGCTACTAAAAATAAAAACAATCGATGTATAAAAACATCGATGTATTTTTTGAAACATTGATATTACATCGTTGCCACTATGCGATGCATTGCATCGAAAAAAACATCGATGTTTTTTTTTCAATGTGCATTCCTACAGCAGGCCACTGGCCAACTAACTGCACGCCAAACGCCGACAGCAGGCCGACATTTTTTTTTGTAATTTTGTATAAAATGTACCTGAAAGACAGAGACAAAAATATTATTTTTTGTCCCCATCACCGTGGCATACATTATACAATGTATAATGTTTGTCACAAGTGTAAACAATGTTGAGTTGTGACAAAAAATGAAGATCAGTGAGTTGGATATTTGGAGATTTAAAGTTTCAGTTTATTTTTTAAGCAGAAAATGGTAGTAAGTTTAAGTATAATATATAAGTACAAAGGAGGGTAACAGTATACTGGGCTGCTTGTTAAATTTTGTTACATTTCTTTTAAAATAACCTCAGAGAAACGTAAATTCTCTGTCTCATATGCGTGCGACCACGAATGGGCCAGGCCAGGCCACGCCACGATGTGACAGGACTGAATCTATCTATAGGTACTACCATAGATTTAAATTAAATAGACAGGCTGTTCCGAACAAAATCCGTGTCACAGTCGCACCAGCCACAAAGTACTTTATCACTATGTGGCCTATGTGCCAGCATAGAATAGGGAGGGCGACGCGACGCTTACGTTCTTTCAAGTTTGGTTCAAGATGGCGGCATTAAATATTTTGCACTATTTTTAAAAATGTAAGTAAAAATATAGTTACTTACCAATTTTAATTAAATAAACTCAAATAAAGTTCAAACGTAAATAATAAAAACGTTTTAACTCTGCATAATAGATTATAATAACACGTTATTATTGTGTTCTTGAACAGTCGCAGTGTTTCAAAATGACATCTAATTGTCTCGCTTGCTCGCAGCCGACTAAAATGCGTTGGCACCATAAGGTGTCAATGTAGGTGTCCAAACTTTTAGTACTGAACCGTATAGGTCTTTGTGTACTACATCTATGATAATTTGATTGATTGGTCATGGAGGATAGAATAAAAGGAGAATAAAAGGCCATCTCATATGAAAAGAAAGTTAAAAAAGTGTCCAGCTATTTTAGTAACTGACTACCATGGAAATTAATTAACACATTTTATTATAATTTCTTCTAAATTATCCTTATGCCATGAAAACTGATGTTTTCA